>OY728131.1:195586587-195979087 GCA_963277665.1 Viscum album
CTGAAAGATCTTCACCTTCCCTTTCCTCTTATTCACCATAAGGATAGAAGGCTTTTCACGCTTCATGTCTTTGCCCACTTTGTGAATAAGGATAATGATATCTAGTAGAGACTTCTTAATATTGTTCATATTTAAATTCACAACAAAACTAGAGAACCTCTACGAGAGTGATGCTAGAATGAGATAGGTATCCAGTTCTTTAGGGATTGTAAACCCTAGAACCTCCATACGCTCAATGTATCCAATAATCTTGACTATGTGAGGCCTATCTGAGGCACCCTCTCAAAGTTTACTCTGAAAGAGTGACTTAGAGATCTCAAACCGTTCATGTCCTACTCTCTCCTGGTAAAGCCCATGGAGGTGCTCAAACATGCTATAGGCATCCATGTTTTTGTGAGACTTCATGAGTTCACTAGACATTGATGATAACATCAAACATTGATTGTCAACCACGTCATTTATATGTTTCTTGTAGATCAGGAACTCTTCATCACTCACCTCTTGGGTAGGCAGATTAGGTAATGAGGACTCCAGCTAGTAAGATTTATGTTCATGGCCTAGAATGACCCGAAGGCGTCTAAACCATTCTTGGAAGTTATTACTGGTGAGGATGTTGTGTTTATCTAGTATTGATCACAGGGATAGTGCAGTTGAAATTTTTTTCATTTTTACAATTAAAATAGTAGATAATTAGTACTTTTTTTATTACATTTTATGAGAGATAAAAAAATCATTTTATTAAGTCTCCCACTATTTTATCAAGTCCCAATGGCCCTCACCATTGAACTTGGAATGTCTAGTTTCTTGGACATTCTAGTGGAAAGGATCCATATTCCCGTTTACATAACCCCAATAAGGGTTGTTCAATCTATTTGAAGGTGTTTAGGTAGGCAGGTCTTTGCCAACTGCGGGCTTGCAACTCCTTGATCCATTGAGTGGACTACCCAATCCTAAAATCCTGATGTGAATTTCCTCAACACTTTCCTCCAATATTACACCAATTATAGCAAGGGCTACTCCTCTTAATGTAATATGGTTAAGTCAACCCAAAACATTCATAATATCTTCTTTTATAAAAGTAAGAGTCCCAACAAGGGTTGGTCAAAAACATAGTTTTATTTATTTGTGCCCTTAATCAAGTAACAGAAGGCTTAGTCTGACTTAATATTTTATTGAGGGATTTTTATCTATTATACATAAATTTCCTTATTATCTTTATCACATGCTCATTAATATTAAGTGGAAATTACTTAAGTGATTAACTATATATTAATAATATTTACTCATAAGCTTGGTTTATTTTAGTTCTATATTATATGCTAATTAATTCATTAATTATGTAGTCGCGAAAACACATCCATAATGAAAAATCATGCAACTCGTAGAAATAAAATAAATTAAAGGGCATGATCAGGAGCTCTTCTAATAGTTAGTTTATCTAGAGGTTGATAAACTAACCACTAACCTGGGGGAGAAACACCTTGAACCATCAATGGTTTCTATCTATAGCTTTCCACCTATCCACCTTTACATCTCCTTGGATTGGTTTCACCTAGGTTCCTTACTTGAATCACCTCCACAAGCTTGGGAGCTCCATCCATTACATATTCTTTTTAAATCACACATAGGTGAGGGGTAAAAAAGGGGTTTATATAAAAGAAACCATGGGCACACAGGCCCTACTTATTAATGAGGATAGATGACACGTAGAACAAAAATTTAATTTAAAATAAATTAAAATGAATCCAATCACATACAAAGCTCTGGTCTACCTCATGATCGTCAACATACATGAAACGAATTGTGCATTTAATAAAACTAGTATTCAATTATTCAATCATTCTTATTAAGATAAATTTCACTTGAATCAGTTAACTGTTATATTTAATTAATCAATATTTTTATTTTAATCCTTTTCTAAATTTACCTAATATTCTCATCCATAACCTTGGAGGTAACATGGTGAACACCCATTTGAATCTACATGATATGTAATTCTGAACATTACACAAAAATTAAATTTTTAATTCCATGTAATTTGGTAAAGTACATAGCATGTAGTTTCGAGTACATGGTGTGTATTTCCTTCACTGTCTTATTTGAAGTACACACCTAGGGACTCGGCATATGAGGTGTACTTCAGAAATCTTGGAGTAAACGGCGTGTCTAGTGGACCACACACTATTTTATATCCATGTTACATGGTTACCGGTCATCTTAGTCATGTATGGGATACACGGTTAGGTCCTTGACCCAAAGGGACTACACGCCATGTCCAGCGGGCCACATGGCATGTAATCCGGCAGACCGTGCACCACTCTATCTTGGTCAACACATGGTGTAAGAATTAACTACACTACATTCATTAATGTACATGGCTTGAGTAATTAATGAATTACTCTCAATGCACTGAACACAACTACGTGGTGTGTAATCCAAATTACATGACGTGTATGGAATATTACACGGCATGTATCGGAATACATGGAGTGTACTGTCGTGTTACTTAGACAAAATATTCAGTGCATCCTAATGAGATCCTCAATTTAATTTTAATCAAAAAATATTTGTTTCTGTTAGATATCCAGGAAATTAAAAGAGGAAGAAAAAATCACTAAATTCATATTACAAGAATGATTAAACATGAATTTAAAAACAAAAGTATTATAGTGTAAATCATCAATAAATTATTTAAATAATAATAAATGATAATGAGCTCCCTCTGATACCACTTGTAGGATTCGAATGCAGTAGAAGCATGGTGGTTGGGAGGGCCCAGCTTTGCTTTTTCTATAATAGATGACCAATCCAGGATCAATATAATGATAAACGCCAGTATCCATGGATTCAAATCAAAGATTTAGAAAAACATAATAATAGTTCCAGATATGAGAAAGAAGATCATGTAAATCATTTTTTATAATTAATTTAAAAATTTCAAAATAAATTAAATACTTGGGTCTTCAGTACTTTCTTCATTAATGATCATTAATTGTCTGAAATGACCCTTATAGATTTCCTTCATTGCACTTGCGAGGATACAAAGTAGAATCCCTCTAGCGGTGATCCACACATGCTCTAATGGTCTCTCATCAATGTCACTCAATCTCTGGGTGCTAGCACAGTGAAACTAATTTCTTGAGTTGATCATTCTTGATCACCCATTATTTGGTCTTGAAGAACTTCTCTCATTCTTGAGAGGGATAGATGAGAGGAGTCAAGAGAGAAAATTTTTAGCTCAACAATTCTCAATTCACTGGGAATTTGGTTCACCAGGCATAATGACACAATAGACGTACGTGTCTATTTTACAACATGGGGTTTCAGTTATAATATTTAATTGTGTAACATTAATTAAATGAAATTATAACTATTAGAGAAAATCCATGACACATAATAACAATAATAGAACCATTATTTGGGGTGTACCAACTTGCGCAAAATAGAACCATAAATTAAATCATGTGTCGCATAATGATTACATTATTATTCTTATTTCTCGCTCCAATGAGATAAACATTATTTACTGACTTGTAAATAATTAATTTATCAACAGACACGGTATTGGTCCGTTCGAACTCCTCTTCCATTTATTGAACACTAGAATAAAATATTTTATTCTCTTAAATAAATATTTTTATTTTCAAACTAGTAAATAAATATTTATTAAATGTTCAATAAAATAAATAAATATATTTTTTTTACAATCTAGTGAATAAATATTTATTTAATTTATGTGATCATTTTAACTTGAATAAAATTATTCCTCGGTCTTGAGAATAATATTATTCCATTAATTAAATTCAAAGAGAATTAAATTGAGACCACCAAAAACACTCAGTGTGTGACCCTTTAGGATTCTTTCTCATTGGCATTAGGCAGGCGTGCCTAAAGTCCAAGACTATTGTCTAGAAACGGGTCAAGGCACCCAATAGAAAGAACTTAAAGTCACAATGACAACATCCACATATGAATGCTTACTCTGTAATATAATCCCTTTGTCACAATATCTCATCAAGCAGGTTTCATAATAGTGTCATAAACCTATATGCTTGATAATTCCTTCTTTGACTACATAAAATAAACTCATCGTTACACCATGTCCATGGAAATTAGGTCGACAGTTATATTTCAATCAAAGGGCCAAGATATCAACTTCTATAAATGGAAGGTACAAATCCTTCCTTGACTTATCCATTAATAACATGTCATTCGTGATGCACCCAACGTACCCTACTTCCCACCAACATATGGCGTGATGGTTTTTGTTATAAAATATAAGTGTGCGCGTCATGACATGTATTAATGATAATCTTAATGCCTAAGGAATATTACATGTGCTCACAGATAGGAATATATGATGACACCAAAACATGTGAAATTTCTACTAGAGGGTCTATTATTATAATCTCTCATCTTGGAGATTACCAAGTGTGAACTTCATGAGAAGAAGTCACATCTGCTTACGAGTACTCACACCTAACGGTCTGTATACTATGTGTCCCATCATAGTACGACATCCAACCACAGAACTATATTTAAGAATATTTTCATAGCACTTAAAGGTTCTCATTGTAGCAGGGAACTATTATGACCTTATTAATGCAACAAACACTCTAAGACATTATTACATTATAGTCATGCAGAACAATGAACAATATTTAATAAGATGGTTAATATTTAAATACATTAAATATTCATGTAATCAATATACAAATATTTGGTTCTAGGACACCAAATCCAATAGGTATGGTGGGAATAATATACCCTCTAGATCAATACTAAATACAGTAGAGGAATAAAAAAATAAATTGTAGATAGATGATAATAAACTAACAACCCAAAAAGTGCTAATAAAATCCAAACATGCATAAAAATAAGATGCTACAAATACAAGACAGTCCGAACTAACAGCGGGTAATATATACAGTAAGGCTAGATTGATAAATTAATAAATAAATAAAATACCCAACTATTATAGGTAGTCTGAGTACACACTCGATCTACTTCTCCCATGCCAAGTCCTATAACTAGACAAGTAATAGCAAAGAGGCATGATCTAATGTCCTAACCTGTGGCCATGAGATCTACCTGGGTACCAAGCGAAGACCTGAATAAGGTGTGAGTAAAACTCAGTGGGCCACCAAAAATGGTTTCTAATGAATTCCATTATGTGAGTATAAAACAAAACAATGTTTTTTATATAAATAAGTAAAATATTAAAGTGTAGGTAAAGTATAAAATACTGCCTACTTCAGCCTAATATAGATTTTCTCTGATCATAGGAATAATAAATTAGTCATAGGACCCATGGTTATAAGCCCAAGAATCTAAAAAAAGTATCAAGGAAAATCCATGGAATGGGTCCACACATTCCCACGTATTGGAACCAATCGAATCCAAGGAATACTCTATGTCACTCTATTTATGGAACTAGAAATCCAACACATAGTGATCGTTCCATGTTGTTTAGTAGTGGAGTAGAATCTGAGGTATGAACCATTGGCATTTTACTTTCTGAAAAAGGATCTGACTGATCCCAATGATAAAGCCCAAGGTAATCTCATTAGAGGCTAGATTGGAATCCAAGGAGATAATCTAAGGCATTCCATGTTTTAGGACATTAAGCCAGATCTGGGATATTATCCCAATCATTATAATTTTTCTAGAGTTTCTAGGTGAATACTCAGTACTAGGTCAAGGAATTCATGAACATAAAACTTTTACCAGATCTAAGGTGGTATTACCCCTTGTAATTCACATTAATTAATCATGTGACATCCATTGGGTTTGTGCTTGGCATTCAAAACTGGGATCCAAGGCATTATCAGGGAATGTCTCACTTTTAAACCATAACCGGTCTTAGTATAATGATAGGTCTTACAATTATAAGATCATTATGAAAGAAAAGGAAAAGAAACCAAGGAAATCATACATTATGGATCAAGTCCATTTATTTAAAATATACCCAAAAACTTTCATTAATTATAAAACCATTAAATTCCATACTCTCATTCTTGATTTATCATATTTCATTAAGGGTATTCCACCATACCAACACCATTACCATAATTTATATACTCTAATGTCCCCATAGAAATAAGTCATAACTACCAAGAAATTACAGAATGGAATCCAAGGAATTCATGGAATAATTCATAGGCACAAGTAAAGTAATCATATCAAGGCTTTTATTAAAGTTTAATCATGACATTGGAGGTGTCTATCAAGGTTTCCCATAAGGTACTTATATAATTTAATAATTAAATTAGTTTATTTCTTTTTATAAGTTCATAATAAGAAATTAACTTGGGCTCTAGTATTTATTCATGACACCCTAAGTGATTAAAAAATTTTAAGTAACCCAAGACACTTCTATGGTCCATCTAAGATATGAATTATTTAAATGAAATTCCAAAAACACCCTAAGGGGTGGTTGGATCCAAATATAATTTAAGGATATTCTTAATTATAAAACCAATCACACCCTAAGGGGGTGTTTTTGTTGCACCTTAGTTATGGTATTCAAGGAATTCAAATATAAACACACCCTAAGGGGACTTTTCATTTCATAGGGGAAGAATAAATTGGTTATTTACTAATTGTTAATACAAACACACCTTATGATGTGTTTTGGGTTTAAAAAAATTATTTTTTTTAGTATATTTAAGCCAAAATTACCCAAAAGGGGTGGTATTAGTTGAAGTTTTCAACCTAGAATGGTATAAGGGAGGATTTTACTATATCTAGGTCAGGTTTTAGGTGATAAATTAAAGGAATTATAAATTTTAGGGGAAAATATTGGAATAAATGAAGTGTAGCATAATGGAACATTTTATAAAACATAATAATTTTAAGGAAAATAATATAGACCACCTAGCTCATGCTTAGGAAGCTTCATTCACCTAGTATCTATCTTTGATTCGATCCAAAATTAGAGTAAATTAGAAACTAGAAAAATTCCCTAGAAATAGGAATATCCCACCTAAATGATGAGAGGAAACTTGATTGAAGAATAAACTAATAAATTAATCTAGAGGATGGTTGGACTAACATAGGGATCTTGATTGCATGTAACAACATTGGATTCATCCAAGAAATGGGGAAGAACCGCCCAAAGAAAAATAAGGTGGAGGATGAGCCCATGAAAGAGGCCTCTAGACAATTGAGGAAAGAAAATGGAGTGAAACCCATTTAAAATAGGAGAGTAAAGTCTTCATTTTCCATTTTTAATGAAGCACATGGTTTGTTCATATAGTTTGTAAAATCATACACCAACCGTGTGAACTCACTCTCCGAAGCACCCCCACCTCACATGGTTACAGAACATGGTTTCCCAAACCATTCACTAATTGTGTGTCCATCTTTCAACATGTATGCAATCCATTATAGAAATATACATGGTTTATAGGGTCATGTATCACTATTTCATAAATAATTTTCCTATATAAAATATTTTTCATGGTTGGGGTGCATGATTAGAACTAATCCTTTGCTAACCATGCACCCCAAGCTATTTCTCCTGAAAGCGAGAGGCCCCTAAGGATTATCCATGCACCCAAAACACCTATTGGACCCCCAACCACATCTAAAAACAACACTTTAAGGTGATCCGACTCTCAAAATTCCATTCTGAAGCTCGATTTTAGATTTGGTCTATCCACCAAACAAAAACTTAGGGATCCTATAAAATTAAAACACTCATTTGGAACACGTGATCTTACACTTGTTTTAATTTGATTGGTTTTTTAAAATGTCCTTTTAACTTTATTACAATGAACCATAATTCATTTTATATGTATAGGAATCATCCTCACATCAATATGACACATGATTTGGTTTGTGTGACTTAAAGTGTGTTTTTTCAATATAAAAGTGTAATTTTAGTTTAAAAATGTTTCATACAAACAAAATAGAGTAAACAATATCTCATTATCTTGAATATTTAAGAAAACAGTATATGATTTATTTTTGACATGTGGGAATTGATCGCACATCAATCTGACACACAATGTGGCCGATATGACTCAAAGTGTGTGTTTTCAATATAAAAGTGTCATTTTAGTTTAAAATGAGTGTCACGTTATTAATAAAAACAAAAAAATATCATATTGTTTTTAAAATTTATGAAAAAAATACATAATTCATTTTTTCATGAGGGAATTGATCTCACATCAATCCTACATATGATTTTGATGGTATTACTCAAAGTGCATGTTTTCACAATAAAAAGGTGTCATTTTACTCTAAAACATGCACCACATAGCCTAAATTGAGAAAAAAAATCATGGATTGTATTTATAATTTATAAAAATAATATATAATTCATTTTTAACATTTATGAATTGACCTCACATCAATTTGACACATGATGTGACCGGTCCAAGTGCACGTTCACAATAAAAAATCTCATTTTAGTCTAAAATGTGATTCTCGTCACAAAAAATAAGAAAATAATATCATATTGTCTTATTAATTTAGAAAAAATGATCTATAATTCATTTTTGACATATATTAATTGACCTCACATCAATCCAACACATGAAGTGGCCAGTATGACTCAAAGCATGTGTTTTCACATTAAGTGTTATTTTACTCTAAAACACATTTCATATAGCTAAAACCAATAAAAAAATATTTTATTTTCTATATGATTTAAGAAAATTATCCATAATTTATTTTTTATGTGTAGTAATCGACCGCATGTCAATTTGATACATGATGTGGTTAGTATGACTCAAAGTGTGTGTTTTCACATTAAAAGTGTCATTTTACTCTAAAACAAGCATCACATATCCAAAACTGAGTAATTTATATTATATTTTCTTGATATTTAAAAAAATATCCATAATTAATTTATGATGTGTAGTAATATACCACACTTCAATCTGACATGCAATGTGGATGGTATGACTCAAATTGCATGTTTTCAATATAAATTTGTCATTTTAGACTAAAACACACATAACATTTCCAAAACTAATAAAATGATCTATAATTATCTTGAATATTTATTAAAATGATATATAATTCTTTTTTTGTTTTGTAGGAATTGATCGTATGTCAATATGACACACTATGTGTCATGTATGAATTAAAGTGTGTGTTTTCAATATAAAGGTGTTATTTTAGTTTAAAACAAGCGTCGCATTGTAAAAACTGAGTAAATAGTCTTTTATTATTATAAAACTTTAATAAAATAATCCATAATTCATTTTTTATATATAGTAACCGAATACACATCAATCTGGAACATGAAGTGGTTGGTATGACTAAAAGTGCATGTTTCCAAATTAAAAAGGTGTCATTTTACTCTAAAACAAGCATCACATAGCCAAAAACAAGAAAAAGAGCTTGTATTATCTTAATACATTATTAAAATGGTCCATAATTCAGTTTTTATGTGTAATACATATCAATCTAATACACGATGTACCTGGTAGGACTCCAAGTGCATGTTCATAATAAAAAATGTCATTTTAGTCTAAAACATGATTCACCTATCCAAAACTAAGAAAACAAGATCATATTTTCCTGATACTTTATTATAATGATATATTATTTATTTTTGGTGTGTAGGAATTAAATTCAGGTTAATCTAACACATCATTTGTCATGTATGAATCAAAGTGTATGTTTTCACATTAAAAGTGTCATTTTACTCTAAAATATGTTTCCCATAACTAAAATCAAGAAAACAAACTTGGATTGTCCTGATAATTTTGGGAAAAAACTATAATTCATTTTTATATGTAGGAATTGACCGCACATAAATCTTATATGCAATTTTTTCAGAATGACTAAGTGCGTCACATAACCAAAATTGAGTAAACAATCTTGGATTGTATTGATAATTTAGTAAAATGATCCATAATTCATTTTTGATGTATAGGAATTGAAAACAAATCAATATGGCACGTGTTGTATATGGTATGACTAAAAATGCATGTTTTCAATATAATAGTGTCATTTTAATCTAAAACATGTGTCATATATCCAAAACCAATAAAATGAGTTCTAATTGTCTTTAATATTTAATGAATTGATAAATAAATCATTTTTTCATGTAGGGATTGAACACATATAGACATGACACATGATCTAATTGGTTTGAATCAAATTTCATGTTTTTAATATAAAAGATTCATTTTAGTTTAAAATACATGTCACGTTGTCAAAATTGATCAACTAAGCTTGAATTATTTTCAAACTTTAGAAAATGATCTAAATATTCATTTGTGATGTATAGGAATTGAACCCACATCAATTTAATGTATGATGTATCCAGTATGACCCAAAGTGTGTCTTTTCGCATTAAAAAATATCATTTTACTCTAAAACACACATCACATAGCCAAAACCAAGAAAACAAGCTCATATTGTCTTGATACTTTAGTAAAACAATCCATAATTAATTTTTGATGTTTAGGAATCAACTACCCGTCAATCTGACACACACGATGTTCTTGGTAAGACTTAAAGTTCATGTTCATAATAAAAAATGTAATTTTAGTCTAAAATATGATTCTCATATCCAAACTTGAGTAAACAAGCCAATATTGTCTTAATAATTTAGTAAAATAATCTATAATTCATTGGTGATGTGTGCAAATTGAACGTATATCAATATGACACATGATGTGGACAGTATGACTCAAAGTGAATTCTTTCACATTAAATGTGTCCTTTTACTCTAAAAAATGTATTATATATCCAAAAATGACCAAATTATATTGTATTGTATGGATATTTTAGTAAAATGATCCATAATTGATTTTTGACATGTAGGAATCATCCTCACATGTAATGATCCATAATTTTATCAGTGGAATTTCCATATTATAATTATTTCATAAAACACATACATTACATATATAACCCAATAAAAATTTATTCTCATAAATTAATAATGATAAATTAGTTAGTAAATAAACCAATAAGAATGCCAAATATTAAAACGAAACAATAAATAGAAAATAAGATAACAACAATGGAAAAAATTGGATCTGATCGATCCACTAGAATAACCACACTCATGAAAAGTTGTAGAAATAAAACATAATTTTAATATTAAAATATTCATTTTTAAGATGAAATTATATATATAACCTTAAGAGAGAATATAAGTGAATAAAATAATAGGTATTTATAAAAGTCAAGGAACCTATATGACTATTATACATCTGACCGTTGGGATAGTAATCTGACCATTAAAAAACTAATATGGTCATTAGAATTGTAACCTCACCTATAAAAGTATAAAATAAAATGTAGGTATATTATAAATAAAAAAATGATATATTTATATCATGGTATAATTAAATAAATGTTTTAAAAAATGAAAAAAAAATGACAAATTATGTGTTTGTATTTTTGTAAAATGTAAATGTTTGTTTATAATTTTATAATTAATATAATGATTTAAAATAAAATTTATAAAATATATTTATAAATTAATATTATGTTGTATTATAATTTTAGGATAATTTTATGTTACCTTAATTAATTTTTCAAAGGGTCAAAAAAACAATTATAATATTAAAATTGATATATTTTAATAAATAATGATTTTATTTAAAAAATAAATTTCTCATATTTAGAAAATTATTTTAATAAAATTTATTCCATTTTTTAAATCTACAAATCAAAAAATTATAAGGGTAAATTTTTGGGATTTTTCTAAAATAGTTGAATTTTTAGTGAATAGTGAAATACGGTAATTTACGGTATTTAACATTATAAGACAAATACATGAATTTTTAAGTCATGGGTGATGTAATCACTCATTAGTTCAAACTCTCCTAAACCATTTACTATATTTAGTCATATAAATCAACATTATTGATAGTCTTGATCTAAAATAATAAACTAATGAATATAATAATCAAAAACACCCCTCTCCCCGCACCTATAAATACCACCCCTCACCACCCCTTATCCTCACACATTCTAAGCCTTGTATCTTATCAATATTCTACACAATTACCTTCCCAAGACTCTTCCCCATGTCCAAGATCTTATGTTCTCAACAAAGGACCAATTCCAAGTTCCTTAAGTAGTCCTTTAAGGAGGTGATATTCAAGAGATAACTACCTCAAACTATCTCTTTTAATTTCATTTCTTCTATTACCTTCTCCTCACCTCATTCATCCATAAAATAATAAAAAATACAATATCATTTGTATACTATAATTTTATATTTCTAATGGAATATTTTCTTTCCTCCTCTTTTCTCATCTTCTCTTATTCAAAGAAACAAAACTGTTGTCCAAATTATGGAAGTTTATCATCTCCACAGATAATGAGTTTTCATTTTTCATTAACACATTCAAGGCTGGTCATAATACCATTATTATTGTTAAACAAAATTTTAATATATATATATATATATTATAACTTTTTTCCATATTATATAACTAATATATAGACATAATATTAAATAAAACGAAACTGGTTTGTGATAATCAAAAAACTGCCAAAATAAATTAAGCATTTATCATTAACGTTTTATCAAATGAATCATCCTCATATAAGAAAAAATGTTATTTGGGACAATTTAAAATTATTTAAGTTAATTAATATAATATAATTTCACTTCTATAGAATTATTCCCATTAGAAAATAACTTCCATAATTATATACAAGTAAACTGACCATGAAACCATAAAAACAAACACTCCTAGAATAATGAAATTAAAATTTATAACTCATCAAAATGGTCATAAATAAACTTAATAAAAATTAAAAAAATCATGTATAATAGGTTATTAATTATTTATTTAATTAATATAATTTTATTTTCCAAGATATTAAGTTCAAGTGTAGAACACATTCAGACATAAGGTAAGGGATCTCTTTGAACCTTCAAATTACCTTTGGGTTACACTTTTTCTCACTTTTCCCCAATATCTTTCTTCATTATTCTTATATAATTAATTTTATTATATTTTTATGTACTAAAAATATATATTTATCTCAATTCATCTTTCTTTTATGGGTAATTACATGTTTTAAAATGTTCCCTTCTCAATTCCTCTCGATAAGAAAACTCAATTAAAGGGAACTTTTTTGTTTATTACCCATTTTCTAGTACACTACCTAAAAATTTTTAAGCCAAAAATATTTTCTAAAATCAATAATTTTATCATGAAACCCCATTTTTAGTTTGCTTCTAGTTTTATAGAAATTATTATGCTCTTACCCCCTTTTAAAGACTCTGCCTTTTCCTTAAAACCCCCCTTAAGTGGCACATTTCCAAATTTATGTAACCACTCTTTTCTCATGTTAACACTTTATTTGGACATAATTTATCATAATATATTCTTATTTATCCTTTATTAATGTCCAATAATCATTTAATCTCTAGTTTCATGAATACCATTATGCTACACCCTTTGCTTATGCCTTATGACATGATTATGAAACTCATTTATTCCATGGGTAATCATTTTTTATGCCTTATTCTTGAATTCATTATATGGAATGTATATTCATGAACATGTTATGATAATTTCACCCAAATATCACTTCAATTCATTGGGTAATGTTTTAGTCTCATGAGACGTGATGTATGAGATTAGGGAGTAAACCTAATCCATTATGGGACTTTGTCCACCATGTGATATCATCTTGGAAGTTATCTTTGACTCATGTTTATGTCATGTTATGTGTTGTTGATAAATTTCAATATTTTCATGATCATATGATTCCATGTTCTATATATTATGATTCCATATGTTTTTTCATGATCTATTCCTGTTATGTTATCATGCTATGTCTTCTAACTCGTGTGTTATGCTTTATTCTCTTGTTTATTCCCATACTGTGCTTTTTAGATCATCCCTTTTGTTTATGTATTCCCAAAGTTATCCTATGAAATTATAGGATATAAAAGGTAGTTAAGAGATAATTATAGAGATTAACAAAATTATGTTTTATTCTAGTTTCATGTTTTCTAATTATGTACCTAGTCTTCCAAAGATGCTATAATTTTTTATCCTTGGTTTTTATTTTATGAATAATTATGCATAAAATAATGTAAAAATATGTGTACAAGGATTGGGTCAATATAGTTTATATCATATCATGGTCTAGTTATTTTGGGGGATTAGGACTAGAAAACTCTACTAATAAACCTAGGGATAATTCTATCACCATGGATAACCTATATTGAAAATAGGGAATCATAAGTTAATATATAATTTCCATTTGTATGTTATTCCTTATATGTTCATAGTTTATTTTTTATATACTCATTAGATATGTATTCAATCCCCCTAATTGTATTTTATTTATTTTTCTTAGTTAATGACTATAAATAGGAGAACTCATAGAAAAAATCAATGTGATAGGAAATGTGATGATTTCCCTAATGATGTTCCAAACCTGATGGGAATGAGATCCCGGAACTTTATGATAGTAATGAGTCAACTGGATCAAGTTATGAATAATAACTTGAATCATGTTGAACTCCCTCCTTCTCCTAATAAAGAGAAATTTTAGGTTGAATCCTTTATCTGAGAAAGGCCTCATATATTTAGTGGATCTTATGATCCCCTCATCATGGAACAATGGATTAACTCCATTGAGAAGATATTTTTTGTCCTTCAATGCTTATTAGAAGAGAAAGTTGTGTCAGTGGTCTATAATTTTGATGGGGAAGATGATCGGTGGTGTAAATTGATCAAAAACACCAATTATAAGGAGGAAATTGATTCCATGTATTGGGAAGGATTCAATAAAATATGTTTCAATAAATATTTTCCCCAAACTCTCCATATTAATATGGGGAGGAAGTTCCTTAGACTGATGTAAAAGTAAGATGAATCTATTGGGACATATGAGGAAAATTTTATAAGGTTTTCATGATAAACCTCTGTATTTTTTAGGAACATTGAAAGTAAAGTGGATCGCTTCTTTAGTGGATTAAAGTCAGGTATATGAAAATCCTGGGCGATTTGAGACTTTGACAGTTGTGAGGAGATTGTTTGATGTGCCCTAAAGGTTGAGATAGAGATCAGATACTCTCAGTGGTCTTGTGGGACCAGCGATAAAAATATAAAATGGAGTTTAATATGGGAGTATCAATAGATAAATCCCATGAAGGAAATAAAACCCAACATCCTACATGTCAAGAGTGTAGGAAGAATCATCCTGGGAACTATCTAAAGAGAACCAGGAGATGCTTGAAATGTGGAGAGGGTCATCATTATAATTATTATCGAAGGGATTTGAAGAAGCCTACTAATTAGAAAGAATAAAGGAAGGTTTAAATCAACACTCAACCTATAGTGAAGTGTTTCAACTGTAAGTAACATGGTAATTATGCGATCTAATGCCCTAATACAAGGGTTTTCAGAGACAATCAACAACAATAACCTCCAAGGTAGCAAATAAGGGTATATGTTATCACTACTACTAAGGTGGAGCCTGAAAATGATGTGGTGATAAGTGTGTTGGTTATTAATTCTATAATAGTGAAGGTACTATTTGATTCTAGTTATATGAATTCTTTTATATCTTCCAAATTTAGAAGAACTATTCAAACACCACCTCAAAATATAAAGGTTGAGTTATCTATGAGAATAGAGAATGGGGAAATTATTGTTTATTAAGTATATAAATCCTCCCTGGTTAATTTTTTTGGACTAAACCTCCCAAAAATCTCATCTTACTTTATTTTTTGCGATGTTTTATGTTATATTGGGAATGGATTGGCTATCTTTATACAAATCCAACATCAACTATTGGGAAAGCAAGATCACTCTTCACATCTTAAGGCATCCCCTAATTCTGTACAAGTGTAAGGAAGAGGATGAATCTCTTTCAAAATAATCATCTCAATTGTGCATATTATTTCCTTATGATAGATCATGTCTAGTTCAAATGATTAATACAAATGAGTGGATCATTCTCAAATACATGCACATTGTGAGGGACTACATTTATGTGTTCACTAAATAATTTCTCAGTATTTCTCCTGACTGAGAGGTTGAGTTATCAATTGATATTATACATATATATATATTCCTATATCAAATATTCCTTAAAGGATGGACACCATTTAGTTGGAGGAATTGAATAATTAGTTACAAGATAATTTGGATGAGGGTTTTATACACTGGAGTGCTTCACTAGGGGGTGCTCCAGTCCTCTTTATCAAGAATAAGGATGGATCAATGTTCCTCTACATTGATTATCATGAGCTCAAAAAAATCATGGTAAAGAAAAATTATCCTCTACCACTAATAGAAGACTTGTTAGATCAATTATGTGAGGTCAAGTATTTCTCTAAGGTAGACCTTTAGTCGGGATATCACTAATTAAAGGTGAATTAGGAAGATATTATCAAGACTTCCTTTTGAATGAGATATGGAAACTATGATTTCATAGTTATTCCCTTCAGACTCACTAATTCTCTTGAAATTTTCATGAACTTAATTAATATATTATTTATAGATTACCTTGAAAAATTTGTGGTATTCATTATAGATGATATTCTGATATACTTCAAGAGAAAGGAGGGACACAATGAGCATTTGAATATTGTGATAAAGACTTTGATAATGGAGAAACTATATGAAAAGTATAGTAAATTTGAGTTCTAGATGGAGGAATTATCATTCTTGAGGCATGTTATCACCAGCAAAGGAATTTTAGTGGACCCTTATAAAATAAAGGCAATTGAGAAGTGGCCCAGACCAGTATTTGTAACAGAGATCCATAGTTTACTTGGTCTATCTAGTTATTACTGATGATTTTTAAAGAAAGTCTTATGATTTTTAATCCCACTAAGGGAGTGTAGTTTTTCAAGACAATTTAATATGAATACTGCTTCAAAGAGTTGAAAAAGAGGCTTATCATTGCACCAATACTTACACTACCAACAAATGGGGAACACTTTTTGCAATAAAATGATTCATAAAAGAAGGTATTAGGATGTGTGATGATTAAATGTGATAAAGTGATAACCTATGCCTCAAGGAAGTTGAAAGTTCGTGAGAAAAACTATCTCACGCATGATCAGGAGTTAGTGGTTCTGATCTCCACATTGAAAATATGGAAGCATTATATCTATAGGGAGAAGTGTGATATATATACTGGTCACAAGATCCTAAAATATATATTTACATAGAAGGAGCTTAATATGCACTAGCAAAGATGGTTATAGATCATCAAGGATTATGATTGTTCAATCTTATACCATCCTAGTAAAGTGAATAAAGTGGAATATGCTCTAAGTAGAAAAGATCATGTAACTTTATCAATGATGAGAATTGAGAAGGATCCAATATTCTTATACATTCAAAGGATTGACATGGGAATCGTAAAGTAAGTTACAACTTCATTTCTTTCACAAATTATTTCTTAAACATCCCTTTTAGTGAAGATAGAGGATTCTCAAATAAATGATGTGGAAATTCATAATAAGGTTGAAGCTATCGAAAATGGGAAATCCTCAGAGTTCAAAATTGATAAGTAAGGAGCCCTGAGATTTGGGCCATGACTATGTGTACCATTAAATTCTGAAATAAATAGGGATATTTTGAATGATGCACAAAACACAACCTCATCCATTCACCCAAGGAGAAAAAATATGTATCGATATCTCCAAGATAACTATTGGTGGTACAATATGAATAAGTATATCACTAAATATAAATCAAAGTGTCTATTATGTTAGCAAGTGAAGTATGAAAGGAAAAAGTCTAAGTAAATGAGGCAACCATTACCTATACCTTCATGGAAATGTTAAAACATCACAATTGACTTTTTCACTAGACTTACAAAGACATATCGAGGAAATAATGTAATATGAGTAATTTTAGATTGTCTTATAAAGACTTGTCACTTTATTGTGATTTGAGAGGACTTATCACTCGACCAACTTGCACAGATATACATCAGAGAAGCGGTGAGGTTTCATGGAGTACCATTATCTATTATATCTAATAATGATATGAGATTTACCTTCAAGTTATATAAAAGTTTCTAACATGATCTAAATACTTATTTCAACTTCAGTGTGGCTTATCACCCCCAAAATGATGGCCACTCTGAGTGGAATATTCAAAAACTAGAAGACATGTTGAGAGCATGCTCAATGAACTTCAAAGGAGGATGGGGTCAGCATCTTCCACTAGTTTATTTCTCATACAATAATATTTTCCACCCAAGCATCAAAATTACTCTATATGAATCCCTTTATGGGAAAATATGTAGAACACCTACATGCTGGGATGAAGTTGGTGTATGAAAGATGATGGGACCTGAAATAGTCAAAAAAATGATAGAAAAGGTGAAGACCATCCAACAGCATATTTGGGCTTCCAAAAGTTGAAAAAAGAGCTATGCAGATAATAATTCATGGGACTTAGAGTTTGTGGTTGGTGATAAGGTATTACTTCACATATCTCCATGGAAGAGGGTCATGAGATTTGGGAATAAAGGAAAGCTAAGTCCCAGGTACATTATCCACTTCGAGATTCTTGATTGTGTTGGGGTTGTGGCCTATTGACTAGCACTTCCATCAACTAAGTCTCAAGTACATGATGTATTACACATATCCCTCATGAATAATTACATATTATATCCCTCACATGTACTGAACTTGGAGGTGGTATAGCTGTAAAATGATCTATCTTATGAGGAGAATCCGGTGAAGATTTTGGACCGTAGAGACAAGGTTCTATGTAATAAGACCTATCACCTGGTCAAGGTACTATAGAGAAACTATAAGTATGAAGTGGAAACATGGGAACCATAGGAAGCAATGAAGTAAAAATACCCTCATCTATTTTCACCTTAGTATATAAAACAAAATTTTGAGGGTGAAATTTTATAAGGGGGGAGAATGTAACATCCCAAGAATTTTATCAATGGAATTTCCTTCTTTTAATTATATCATAAAATATATACATCACATAGAGAACCTAATAAAAACATTATTATCATAAATTAATAATGATACATTATTCAACAAATAAATTAATAATAATGTAAAATATTACAATGGGACAATAAATAGAAAATAAGATAACAATAATGGGAAATTTTAGATCTCCTCTATCCATAAGAATAATTGCACTCATGAGCAGAGATTTAAAAATAAAACATAATTTTAATAATAAAATATTAATTTTGAAGATGAAAGTATATATATAACCTTAATAGAAAATATAAGTGAATGAAATAAGCGGTATTTCTAGGAATTAAGAAACCTATATGACCGTTATAAATCTGACTATTGGAATAGTAATATGACTGTTAAGAATGGTAATATGGCCATTAGAATATTAAACTCACCTATAAAATTATAAAATAAAATTTAGGTATATTATAAGTAAAAAAATGATATATTTATATCATGGTATAAGTAAATAAATGTTTTAAAAAAATGATAAATTATGTGTTGGTATTTTTTGTAAAATATAAATATTTATTTATAATTTTATAATTAATATAATGATTTAAAATAAAATTTATAAAATAGATTCTTAAATTAATATTATGTTTTATTATAATTATAATATAATTTTATGTTACCTTAATTAATTTTTCAAAGGGTCAAAAAATCAATTATAATATTAAAATCGGTATTTTTCAAAAAAAATGATGATTTTATTTAAAAATTAAATTTATCATATTTGGATGATTATTTTTATAAAATGGATTCTATTTTTGAAATCTGAATGTCAAAAAATGGTTAGGGTTAATTTTTGGGATTTTTCTAAAATAGTTGAATTTTTAGTGAATAGTGAAATACATTAATTTATGGTATTTAACATTATAAGTCAAATATATGAATTTTTGAGTCATGTATGATGTAATAAATAATTGGTTAAAACTCTCCTAAACCATTTACTTAATTTATTAATAGAAATAAACACTATTGATGGCATTTATCCAAAATAATAAACTAATGAATATAATGATCAAAAACATTCGTCTCCTCCCCCTATAAATATCACCCCTTATCCCCACACCTTCTAAGCCTTGTAGATTTTAAATATTCTATCCAATTACCTTACCATTCCTCTTTCCCATATCCAAGATCTTTTGGTCTCAATAAAATACCAATTCCAAGTTCCTTAAGGGGTCCTTTAAGGAGTTGATATTCAAGAGGTAACTTCCTCAAACCATCTCTTTTAATTTCATTTCATATTCTGCCTTCTCCTCACCTACCTCATCCATAAAAGCATAATGAATACATTATCATGTGTATACTATAATTTTATATTTATAATTTAATATCTTATATCCACCTATTTTCTCATCTATTCTTATTTAAAGAAATGAAATCGTTCTCCAAATTATGGAAGTTTACCGTCTCAATGGATAATGAGTTTTCACTTTCCATTACCACATTAAAATATGGCCATAAAACCAATGTTGTGGTTAAAAAATATTTTAATATTTATATTATAACTTGTTTCATATTACTTAACTAATATATAGACTTAATATTAAATAAAATTAAACTAGTTCGTGATAATTGAAAAACCGCCAAAATAAACTAAATATTTATCATTAACATTTTATCAAAAAAATCATCCTCATAATAGAAAAAAATGATATAGGGTAACATTTAAACTTATTTAATTAAATTAATTCCATATAAATTCACTTCTGTATTATTATTATTATTTGAAAAGAACTTCCATAATTATATACGAGTAAACCGACCATGAAACCATGAAAATGAACACTCCCCAAATGATGAAATTAAACTTTATAAATCATCAAAATGCACATAAATTAACTTAATAAAATTATAAAAAATAAAATAAATATATAATAGATTCTTAATTAATTAATTAATTAATCTAATTTTATTATATAGGACATTAAGTGCAAGTTCATAATGCATTTGGATATAAGGTAAGGGGTCTCTCCGAACCTCCAAATTACCTTCGGGTTACACTTTATCTCTCTTTTCCCCAAATTTATTTATTAATTATTATTATATAATTATCTTATATTATGTGTTTATGTACCAAAAATATGTATTTATATCAATTCATATTTATTTTATGGGTAATTACATGTTTTAAAAGGTTCCCTTCTTAATTTCTCTCGATAAGCAAACCCGATTAAAGCAAACTTTTTTGTTTCTTACCCATTTTATAGTACACTCCCAAAAAAATTAATCCACCCATATTTTATCAAATAAATCATTTTATCATGAAAAATCATTTTATTTCACTTATAGTTTTATGTAAATTATTATGCTCTTTCCCCTTTTTAAATACTCTACCTTTTCCCTTAAAACCCCGCTTAAGTGGCACATTTCCAAAGTTACCTAACCACTATTTTATTAAGTTTAAACTTTATTTGGATATAATTTATTATAATCAATTCCTATTTATCCCTTATCAATGTCCAATAATTATTTAATACCTTCTTTTATGAATACCATTATGATACACCCTTTGTTTATGCCTTATAACATGATTACGAAACCCATTTCTTCTATGGGTAATCCTTTTGTTTATAACTTATACTTAACTTATTTATGTGGCACACATATTCATGAAAATTTTATGATGGTTGTTCCTAGATAGAACTCCAATGCATTGGGAAATGTTTTAGTCTAGTAGACATAAATTATTTTTAAATGGAATGACTATATCTTATGGTATTTGAAGTCTTGTACTTTGTAACTGCATGTTTTCTCACTTTTCCGTAAAAGTGTTTCCAAAATAAAAATATATATAATTTTCAGATACATCGTGTGTGAGATTGTAACACCCCAAGCTTCTACGGTACGCTTCTCTTTGAATAATGTGATAGCGTGTGTTGTACGCAACACCGAGTTCTAACACACTGTAACCAATCAAACTAACCGTTATGAATAGTAATACCTTCTTTTTGAAATTATATATATTTTATATTTCCAAATGGACTTCATTTTTGGATTCAGAATATCAAATTTAGCCTAAGGTGAAATTTTGGTACTTTTCGGATAACTTTCATATTTTGATGAATAGTGAAAATTACTAAATTTTAATTAAAAAAAACTTTTTTAATCAAAATAATTAATAGTGATAAATTATGAATTTGAGTGGTTTTAAAGTATATTTAGAATATATTTTTACCATTTAATATAATTTTGGTCATTGGACATAATTTTACAATTAAACCGAACATAAACAAGTGTCAATCTTTTGATAGTTATTATCTCTTAAAAACACGCTTTTTGTTTTGACAGCGGGAATTAATTTTAAATTAATTTCTGCCACTTCTATATTTTGAATTTAGAAAAATGGATTCCATATTTGGAATCAGGATGTCCAAATTGTGTAAATAGGTAACTTTTATTTTTAGACATTTTGAATAATTACTGCGGTAAATATTTTATTTACCATGGTTAAGGGTAAATCCGGTAAATAAGGGTTAAAAAATAATATTATAATAATACTAAATTACCCTAAAATGTGTCCTAGACTTATTTGTTGATACATGTTCGACCATAGGCATATTTGGGTCGATTTTGGGACCCCATGGTGCCACTTGTAGGTGATAGGGACACTTTTTTTTAATTAAGTTAAAATGAATACAAAAATGACACAAGCATATATCTTTTAGAAAAACAATTTTTACATAGGGTTATATATGTTGGATTTTAGATTATAAATATTAATTAGAAAGATAAAAAGATTTCATACATAATTATATTTTATTTATAATTTTTATACATTAAATAATTTAATTTATTTATGACACAATGATGATGAAGTAATTACTATAATAGTGAAAATTTAAAATAATTGATATTATAAATACCCAAATAAATATAATATGAAACTTTTAATGAATTAAACTAATTTTTTAGGATAATATGATATATTATTATTTATTTAATTTACTTTTTTCGAAGTAATAAATCTGTTATGAGTTTCAAAAAAATCAACTATTTAATAGTGTAAAAATTGACATAAAAGAGTTCTTAAAACAAATATTATATTATTAATTGATATTAAATTCCTAAAAATCTAAGTTTTGGCCAAGATACCTATATCATGATATGTTAATCATTAATGGACCACTTTGGGGTCTCTTGGATGTATATAGTAAGTTTATTAACCATATTATATAAAAATACAAAGAGACATTGTAAAAGTGAAACTAATTAATTTAGAGTTAATACTTAAAGATAAGGTTAATATAAGTACCCAAACCTGTCTAAATTCTATTGGTTGAGTTTTTTTCGACCTATCCCTACCTTAACATTTAAATAATCATCTTTGGAGCCATTAGAAACCGAATATGAATTTATTATAAACTAATATTTCTAGCTTTTCCAAAGGTGCCCCTCACCCCTCTTATAAAAGGGCACTCCTCCTTCTCATTTCTTCACACCTTAAAAGCCTTTTGGTTCGGCAAAACTCTGCCAAAATACTCTCCCAACTTCCCTCACTACAACCTAGAGGCCTTATTTTGATCAGAAAGCCAACCTAAGGAGCCCTTTTGATCAAATCAAAAGGAAGAACCCGAAGAAGAGGTAATGATTTCACCACCCTTTTCCAAGTTCATTTCTTCTTCCACTTATTCTTCCTTTCTTGTTACCATTCTAAAATAATAACTCCAGTATCATATATATACTGTGATGTTATTATAAATATGGTACAACCATATTCATTATTCTATCCACCCTTTGAATAACATGTCACCATACGTGCGTACGTACGGCTTACCGTCTCCACGTCGTGGTGTAATTGTTATTCAATATATTATTATTTGTATGGGTATAATAATGATGTGTAACTCATGTAAATAATAAATATAACATGTTAATGATTCTATATATATGATATACCATCCATTTATATATTATTTTAATATCAAAAGAATGGTATTGTCGCTCGTGCGTACGTACGGACTACCGTCTCCACGAACGTGATGAGATTCATTCTCCATCGTAACCATTAAAGTATAATTATCATTTGATGATTTAAAAATTATGTTTAAGGACTTTATATCATTCTGGATATGAATAATATACAACCTATCCTTTACAAACATGTCTTACGTAACAAAACATATAAAAGACAAGTAAGTTAACACTCGAAACAACGATAATACTAAGATATTATTATCAAATCAATATTAAAAGATCATATATGATATCATATTAATGTATATGATTCTTGTATAATTTAATAACAATTATTTCACCATTATACAGGAGGTTAACCTACCTCAACCAAGTAAAAGTTTAAGGTAAGTGTTATTTCACAATCTCTTCATTATTCGAGGTTGTTTATACGTAATAATCTACTGGGATCTCTTTATCATCCACATCCATGTTTCTTCAAAATGTATTTCAAAACATTTTTATTATTTAAAAGAATATGGGTTAAATTAATTTATACCCTTGTTTGAATTTTTATAAAAGGAATCTTTCCGTCGTTTTCAAAACAAGGTCCTTTTTAACCTTTTCGACAGAATTAAGGTAAGAATGTTTTTTTTAACTTATACAGCGGGTGCGGTTATTTTCCGCCGTTATAAAATCTTCAAAGATTTTCTTACAAGCTTATAGGAATATTTTCAAGAAAATGTTTTATTTTATATGGATCTTAAATGATTTCAAAAATAGAAAGAGATATTTCTCTAAAAAGTGTTTTGATTTCATTTATGTCAACATCCTTTGATGGATTTTATGCTTATTTGAAGTTGATTTATTATGATACAAAACTTCTATATTGTATTGAAGGTTTTGTGATATGTTTGACTGTGGATGTGCTATTTTTATACCATTCATAGTTTATAGTGAAATTATTGACATTTCGTATGCTAGTTTTAATACGAATGTTTATGTTATGTTTAAACCTTTTCATATGGGAATGCATTGGACTTAATATGTGACGGGTGGAGCCCGCTATAGCTCCTCAATGCATCGGTAGGTCTCATGAGACAAACTAGTGTCTTGGAACAAGGCCTTGGAAAAATCTTATTTTTAGTCTTGGCACGAGGCCTTGGCTATGTGGTTATGATAGTCTGGCATTATGCATTCCAACATTATGAAAGTGGTTATTGATTTTGCATGTGATTATTCGATTAGTAGAATATCCATGTGAATGATTAAATGGCATTATTTCATTTTATTTATGCCATACAATGTTGAAAGTTCAAGTTTTAAAGGCTTTTGTTTTAGTTATACATTGCCTTAAATGTTTATTCTTATTTATGAAAGTTTCCGTTATATTTTTATCCTTACTGGGCATTTGAGCTCACCCCTTTTCTATGTTTTATTTTTTCTAGGAAGTGAAGAAGTAAATTATGAATGACCTGCAGGGATATTATGTTGGTATATGAGTTTGGATTATGGAGACATTATGTTTTTGTAGTAGTTTTTCATTTTATGATGTAATGTAAAACTTATGAATATATCTAGTGTTTCCAAGGCTACTAAATCAATCGGTCTTTCGAGATTTGATCTTTCTTGTGATCATGCCAATGTTATGTAATAATGCACCGACTCTGGGTAACTAGGGTCGGGGCGTTACAGTTGGTATCAGAGGAAGTTTAGTACAAACCTTGGAAGCTAGATTTAGATAAACTCTGATTAGAGCACGTAGACCTAAGATGAACTTTGAGGATTAGTATAGAAGAACTTCCTAGAATTTTGGTATTGTAGAGATTTTGTGAGTTTTCCGAGCAATACATCCATGTCTGGATACGAGCAGGTAGAGGCAGCTCTGGCACAGATGTACCTAGGGGTAAAACCCGAAAACACCTCTTTGAGCTAGACTTGAACGGGAACTGGTGCACGACAACGGGCCTTGCTGCACTCTTGGTTACGACACTCCCAGGGGATATGCTTTGGATAACTCTCATTTTCTTTACAAATCATTATGAAGGGTTTATGAGTATATAATTCCTCAAAGAAAACATTTTTATGATTATGTATTATATCCATAAATAGTTCAATTTATGTTAAGTGTTTTATAAGTATGGGATTATGTATTTTGATTCATAAACTGATCTAGTTTATGCCATTGTTTAGAAATGGTGCCTAGTGGAAGAAATGGAAACTGTATCAATACACGCACTCCATGTAGGGATTTCCATCCTGCTCAAGATAATTATAGTGGGGCTGGTGATGCAACTGGTGCTGATCAGCTAATCACCATACAGGGACAACTTACTCAGGTTATGAATAATAACCTTACCCGTATGGAGCACCCTGATCCACAGTGTGGAGGATCAATGTTAGATCGATTCATTAGGCAACAACCACCAACGTTCAATGGGAGTACAAATCCCTTAGTAGCTGAGCAATGGATAAATTCCCTAGAGAAAATATTTCAGGCTTTGGGGAGCAGTGAAAGGGAAAAAGTTATCATGGCAGTTTACCGCCTCACTGGAGATGCTGATCAATGGTGGTCATTAATTCAAAATACGAAGGAAGATGATGAAGTATCAAATATGGAATGGAGGGAGTTCAAAGATCTATTTTTAGAAAAATACTTTCCTTGCGACCATCGAGCAGATATAGAAAGGCAATTTCTAAGTTTGAGACAGAAGGAGGATGAGAATGTCACAAAGTATGAGGCTAACTTTACAAGGTTATCAAGGTATGCTGGTGATTATATATGTAACCCAAGAAGTAAGATTGATCGTTTCTTTGATGGGTTAAAACCATTTCTCCGTCGAGCATTAGTCTCACAATCCTTTTCATCGTACGAAGACATTGTCTCATGTGCTATCAAGACTGAAAAGGAATTCTCTAAGTCTTATGACTTTAAAGCAAAGCAAGAGAAGAAGAGACCTGCTGATCAATCTGGGAATGGAAATAAGGGGAAGAAAGGAAAGGTTGAATATCCATCCTGTGCTAAATGTGGGAAGAAACACCCCGGTACTTGCTTGAAGGGAATGGGAGTCTGTTACAAGTGTGGTGAAAAAGGCCACCAAGCTCGTGATTGCAAAGGGAAGAAGGAAGCTACCAACGTTTAGTGCTACAATTGCAGGGATATGGGGAATTATGCAAATGAATGTCCTAAGCGTCAGGAGAACTTACCTCAGAAAAGTCCAAGGGATCAAGGCCAGGCTTATGCTATCACTACTGCTGAGGTAGAAGCTTCGAAAGATGTGGTGGCAGGTAATTTAATGGTTTCCTCAAGTTTAGAAAATGCATTATTTGATTCTGTATCATCACATTGTTTCATATCTTCGCAGTTTGCTAAGAAAATTAGATATTTCCAATTTGATTTAATAAGAGATTTGTCAGTTAAAACTCCTAAGGGAAGTATCATTGCAACAAAGTTTTGTGAATCAGTCCCCATTAGAGCACATAAATGTTCTTTATCTGCTGATCTCATCGTCATACCTATGATTGAGTTTGATATAATCCTCGGTATGGACTGGCTTTCTGACTATGATGTGAAGATTTATTGTAAGAAGAAAGAGGTTACAATTCTTGATGATAATGATAAGGAACACCTTATCTTTAGAGAAGAATCGTCACCACCTAATTCTTATTTAGATCCACCCTCAATAGCTCAACTAAATTCAATTATTAGGGAGGAAGATAATGAAATAGTTGTGGGTGAGGAAAGGAATGTTCAAATAGAGGATGTACCTATTGTGAAAGAATTTGTATATGTATTTCCGGAAGATTTACCTGGACATCCTCAAGAACGAGAAGTTGAGTTTTCCATTGATTTGATTCCTAGATCAAGGCCTATATTGAAGACCCCTTATAGAATGGCCACTGTAGAATTAGTTGAACTAAAGAAACAACTAGAGGAATTGAGTAATAAGGGATTTATTCACCCTAGTTTTTCTCCATGGGGAGCCCCTGTTCTTTTTGTTAAAAAGAAAGATGGATCTATGAGGTTATGTATCGACTACAGGGAGATCAATGCTATAACGATAAAGAACAAGTATCCTCTACCTCGTATCGATGATTTATTTGACCAACTGCATGGAGCTCAATACTTTTCAAAGATTGACCTTCGATCTGGATACCATCAGTTGTGTGTAAAGAAGGAAGACATTCCGAAGACAGCATTTCGAACCAGTTACGGGCATTACGAGTTTACTATAATGCCTTTTGGATTGACTAATTCACCCTCTGTATTCATGGATCTGATGAATAGATTTTTCAAGGAGTATCTCGATGAATTTGTTGTGGTATTTATTGATGATATCTTGGTATACTCCAAAACCTACGAAGATCATGAAAATCACTTGCGCATTATCTTGAAGACTCTGAGGAGACATGAATTATATGGGAAGTTTAGCAAGTGTGAATTCTGGCTTCATGAGATTTCTTTTCTTGGTCATATTGTCTCTAAAGATGGAATCTCTGTTGATCCTTCTAAGACCAAGGCAATCCAAGAATGGCCAGCACCTACAAGTATAACTGAGGTATGCAGTTTTATTGGTTTGGCAGGTTATTATCGACATTTCGTCCAGAATTTTGCCCGATTGGCTAACCCATTAACGAAGCTCACATGTAAAGGGGTTAAATTTGTTTGGACAAAAGAGTGTGAAGAATGTTTTGAAGAACTGAAGAGAAGATTATTCAATGCTCCTATATTGACTCTACCATCGGGGAATGATGGGTTCGTTATTTATAGTGATGCATGAAAGAAAGTACTTGGTTGTGTCCTTATGCAGAATGATAGAGTTATTGCCTATGCATCACGACAGTTGAAAATTCATGAACAAAACTATCCTACTCATGATCTCGAGTTAGCAGTTGTGATCTTTGCTTTGAAGATATGGAGGCACTACCTCTATGGTGAAAAATGTGAGATTTATACTGATCACAAGAGTTTGAAGTATATTTTCTCACAAAAATAACTCAACATGAGGCAAAGGAGATGGCTTGAATTACTCAAGGATTATGATTGCACGATACACTACCACCCGGGGAAAGCAAACAAGGTGGCAGATGCTTTGAGCAGAAAAGACCATGGAGTTTTGAACATGATGAGAATTGAAAGGGATACAATTTTCATGGATCTAGTGAAGATGGACATGGGAATAACCAGGGAAGGTGAAACATCAATGCTTTTTCAAATGGTTTCCAAACCATCTTTACTAGAAAGGATTAAGAGTTCTCAAACCGATGATGAAGAATTTCAAAAGAAGATTAAAGCTGTGAATGATGGGAGATTGAGAGACTTTGTGTATGAAGATGGAATTTTGAAATTTGGGAAGAGACTTTGTGTTCTCGATATACCTGATCTAAAAAGGGAATTGTTGGATGATGCTCATAGTTCCAATTTATCTATACACCCTGGGAGCACCAAAATGTATAGAGATTTGAAGGAACATTTTTGGTGGGACAACATGAAGAGGGAGATTGCTGATTTTGAGTCAAGATGTATGGTTTGTCAACAAGTGAAAGCTGGAAGGCAACAGCCTGGAGGAGTCATGCAAACTCTTCCCATACCAGAGTGGAAATGGGAAAATATTACGATGGAATTTGTCATGGGGCTACCAAAGACTCCTAGAAGGAACGATGCAATATGGGTTATTGTTGATCGTCTTACCAAGTCAGCACATTTTCTTGCTATAAGAGAAGATCTACCCCTGGAACGTCTAGCAAGACTATATATTAATGAAGTTGTGAGATTTCATGGAGTACCCCTATCGATTGTTTCTAATCGTGATCCCTGTTTTACTTCAAGATTTTGGAAAAGTCTTCAGAAATCCCTGGATACTGAACTTCATTTGAGCACTGCTTACCACCCTCAGACAGACGGACAATCAGAACGAACTATTCAGACCTTAGAAGACATGTTGAGATCTTGCTCACTTGACTTTCAGGGTATGTGGGATCAATATTTACCACTGGTAGAATTTTCCTATAATAATAGCTTCCATTCGAGTATTCAGATGGCACCATATGAAGCGTTATACGTAAAGAGATGTCGTACACTAACCTGTTGGGATGACGTTGGTGAAAGAAAACTTGTAGGCCCAGAACTGGTGGAGGAAACGGTGGAAAAGGTGAAGGTAATCCAAAATCACATCAAAGCAGCTCAAAGTAGGCAGAAGAGCTATGCCGATAATCGAAGGAAGGATTTGGAATTTCAAGTTGGTGATCATGTTTTCCTGAAGGTATCACCATGGAAGGGAGTCATACGTTTTGGTAAGAAAGGTAAATTGAGTCCCAGGTATATCGGACCTTTCGAAATTCTAGAACGAATTGGGGCTGTGGCTTACCGATTGGCAATGCCGCCAAGTCTCTCCAAAGTTCACGATGTGTTCCACGTATCTCTGTTGAGGAAATACATGCCTGACCCAACGCATGTACTCACCTATGACGAATTAGAACTGGAACCCGATCTTTCCTATTGTGAAGGGCCCGTCAGGATTCTTGATACGAGAGAACAAGTACTGAGAAACCGGACGACGCGTCTGGTAAAAGTTTTGTGGAGAAACCATAAGATGGAAGAGGCAACGTGGGAACCCGAGGAACTTATGATAAAGAACCAACCGAGTCTTTTCATGCGGTAGTATTCTAGAAATTTCGAGGACTAAATTATTTGAAGGAGGGTAGAATGTTACACCTCAAGTTTCTACGGTACGCTTCTCTTTGAATAATGTGATAGCGTGTGTTGTACGCAACACCGAGTTCTAACACACCATAACAAATCAAACTAGCCGTTATGAATAGTAATACCTTCTTTTTGAAATTATATATATTTTATATTTCAAAATGGACTTCATTTTTGGATTCGTAATATCGAATTTAGCCTAAGGTGAAATTTTGGTACTTTTCGGATAACTTTCATATTTTTATGAATAGTGAAAATTACTAAATTTTAATTAAAAAAAAATTAATCAAAATAATTAATAGTGATAAATTATTAATTTGAGTGGTTTTAAATTATATTTAGAATATATTTTTACCATTTAATATAATGTTGGTCATTGGACATAATTTTACAATTAAACCGAACATAAACAAGTGTCAATCTTTTCATAGTTATTATCTCTTAAAAACACGCTTTTTGTTTTGACAGCGGGAATTAATTTTAAATTAATTTCTGCCACTTATGTATTTTGAATTTAGAAAAATGGATTCCATATTTGGAATCAGGATTTCCAAATTGTGTAAATAGGTAACTTTTATTTTTAGACATTTTGAATAATTACTGCGGTAAATATTTTATTTACCATGGTTAAGGGTAAATCCAGTAAATAAGGGTTAAAAAATAATATTATAATAATACTAAATTACCCTAAAATGTGTCCTAGACTTATTGGTTGATACCTTTTCGACCATAGTCATCTTTGGGTTGATTTTGGGACCCCGTGGTGCCACTTGTAGGTGATAGGGACACTTTTTTTAATTAAGTAAAAATGAATACAAAAATGACACAAGCATATATCTTTTAGAAAAACAATTTTTACATAGGGTTATATATTTTTTATTTTAGATTATAAATATTCCTTAGAAAGATAAAAAGATTTCCTACATAATTATATTTTATTTATAATTTTTAGACATTAAATAATTTAATTTATTTATGACACAATGATGATGAAGTAATTACTATAATAGTGAAAAATTAAAATAATAGATATTATAAATACCCAAATAAATATAATATGAAACTTTTAATGAATTAAACTAATTTTCTAGGATAATATGATATATTAGTATTGATTTAATTGACTTTATTATAAGTAATCAATCTGTTATGAGTTTCAAAAAAATCAACTATTGAATAGTGTCAAAATTGACATAAAAGAGTTCTTAAAACAAATATTATATTATTAATTGATATTAAATTCCTAAAAAACTAATGTTCGGCCAAGAGACCTATAAAATTATAGTTTCATCATTAATAGACCACTTGGGGGTCTCTTGGATGTATATAGTAAGTTTATTAACCATATTATATAAAAATACAAAGAGACATTGTAAAAGTGAAACTAATTAATTTAGAGTTAATACTTAAAGATAAGGTTAATATAAGTACCCAAACCTGTCTAAATTCTACTGGTTGAGTTTTTTTCGACCTATCCCCACCTTAACATTTAAATAATCATCTTTGGATCCATTTTAAACCGAATATGAATTTATTATAAACTAATATTTCTAGCTTTTCCAAAGGTGCCCCTCACCCCTCTTATAAAAGGGTACTCCTCCTTATCATTTATTCACACCTTCAAAGCCTTTTGGTTCGGCAAAACTCTGCCCAAATACTCTCCCAACTTCTTTAAATACAACCTAGAGGCCTTAGTTTGATCATAAAGCCAACCTAAGGAGCCCTTTTGATCAAATCAAAAGGAAGAACCCGAAGAAGAGGTAATGATTTCACCACCCTTTTCCAAGTTCATTTCTTCTTCCACTTATTATTCCTTTTTTGTTACCATTCTAAAATAATAACTCCAGTATCATTTATATACTGTGATGTTATTATAAATATGATACAACCATATTCAGTATTCTATCCACCCTTTGAATAACATGTCACCATACGTGCGTACGTACGGCTTACCGTCTCCACGTCGTGGTGTAATTGTTATTCAATATATTATTATTTGGATGGGTATAATAATGATGTGTAACTCATGTAAATAATAAATATAACATGTTAATGATTCTTTATATATGATATACCATCCATTTATATATTATTTTAATATAAAAATAATGATATTGTCGCTCGTGCGTACGTACGGACTACCGTCTCCACGAACGCGATGAGATTCATTCTCCATCATAACCATTAAAGTATAATTATCATTTGATGATTTAAAAATTATGTTTAAGGACTTGATATCATTCTGGATATGAATAATATACAACCTATCCTTTACAAACATGTCTTATGTAACAAAACATATAAAAGACAAGTAAGTTAACACCCGAAACAACAATAATACTAAGATATTATTATCAAATCAATATTAAAAGATCATATATGATATCATATTAATGTATATGATTCTTGTATAATTTAATAAAAATTATTTCACCATTATACAGGAGGTTAACCTACCCCAACCAAGTAAAAGTACAAGGTAAGGGTTATTTCACAATCTCTTCATTATCCGAGGTTGTTTATACGTAATAATCTACTGGGATCTCTTTATCATCCACATCCATGTTTCTTCAAAATGTATTTCAAAACATTTTTATTATTTACAAGAATATGGGTTAAAGTCATTTATACCCTTGTTTGACTTTTTATAAGAGGAATCTTTCCGTCGTTTTCAAAACAAGGTCCTTTTTAACCTTTTCGACAGAATTAAGGTAAGAATGTTTTTTTTAACTTATACGGCGAGTGCGGTTATTTTCCGCCATTATAAAATCTTCAAAGCTTTCCTTACAAGATTATAAGAATATTTTCAAGAAAATGTTTTATTTTATATGGATCTTAAATGATTTCAAAAATATAAAGATATATTTCTCTAAAAAGTGTTTTTATTTCATCTATGTCAACATCCTTTGATGGATTTTACGCTTATTTGAAGTTGATTTATTATGATACAAAACTTCTATATTGTATTGAAGGTTTTGTGATATGTTTGACTGTGGATGTGCTATTTTTATACCATTCATAGTTTATGGTAAAATTATTGACATTTCGTATGCTAGTTTTAATATGAATGTTTATGTTATGTTTAAACCTTTTCATATGGGAATGCGTTGGACTTAATATGTGATGGGTGGAGCCCGCTATAGCTCCTCGATGCATCGGTAGGTCTCATGAGACAAACTAGTGTCTTGGAACAAGGCCTTGGAAAAATATTATTTGTAGTCTTGGCACGAGGCCTTGGCTATGTGGTTATGATAGTCTGGCATTATGCATTCCAACATTATGAAAGTGGTTATTGATTTTTCATATGATTATTAGATTAGTAGAATATCCATGTGAATGAGTAAATGGCATTATTTCATTTTATTTATGCCATACAATGTTGAAAGTTCAAGTTTTAAAGGCTTTTGTTTTAGTTATACATTGCCTTAAATGTTTATTCTTATTTATGAAAGTTTCCGCTATATTGTTATCCTTACTGGGCATTTGAGCTCACCCCTTTTCTATGTTTTATTTTTCCCAGGAAGTGAAGAAGTAAATTATGAATGACCTGAAGGGATATTATGTGGGGATATGAGTGTGGATTATGGAGACATTATGTTGTTGTAGTAGTTTTTCATTTTATGATGTAATGTAAAACTTATGAATATATCTAGTGTTTCCAAGGCTACTAAACCAATCGATCTTTCAAGATTTGATATTTCTTGTGATCATGCCAATGTTATGTAATAATGCACCGACTCTGGGTAACTAGGGTCGGGGAGTTACAGAGATTGGGGGGTAAACCTAATCCATTATAGCACTTTGTCTTCCATGTGATACCATCTTGGCAGTTAGCCTTGACTCGTGTTTATTTCATGTTATAGCTTGCTTCCAAATTTCAATATTTCCATGATAATATGATTCCATGTTCTATATTTTATGCTTCAATATGTTTTTTTCATGATTTGTTCCTTTTATGTTATCATGTTATGTCTTCTAAATCATGTGTTATGCTTTATTCCCATGTTTATTCTCTTACTGGTATTTTTATATCATACCTTTTTTATGTATTCCCTAGGTTATCCTATGTAGTTATAAGATCTCAAATGTTTTATTCTAGTTTAATGTTTTCTAATTATGTACTTGGTCTTCTAAAGACACTAGAAATTTTTATCCTTGGTTTTTATTTTATATATAATTATGATTAAAATAATTTAACAATATATGTACCAGTCTTGGGTCACTATATCCCATCAATATGACACATGATGTGGTCGGTATGACTCAAAGTGTGTCTTTTCACATGAAAAGTGTCATTTTACTCTATAACACGCATCACATTGCCAAAATTGAGTAAACGATCTTTTATTGTCTTAATAATTTAGAAAAACTATTAAAAATTAATCTATTATCTGTAGGAATTGAATTTATATAAATATGACACACTATGTGTTTGGTATGCCTCGAAGTTTTTGTTTTAAATGTTAAAGTTTTATTTTAGTCTAAAACACACACCATATAGCCAAAACTGATAAAATGAGCTCATATTGGCTAGAATATTTATAAAAATGATACATAATTAATTTTTGTTTTGTAGGAATCAACCGCACATCAATCTAACCCATGATGTGACTGTTATGATTCAAAGTGCATATTTTCAAAATAAAAGTGTCATTTTATTTTAAAACACATATAACATTGTAAAAACTAAGAAAAAGAGATCAAATTTACTTTAAACTTTATAAAAACAATCCATGATTTATTTTTTATCTATAGGAATCTACTGCAGATCAATATAACACATTAGGTGTCTGGTATGACTCAAAGTGCATGTTTTCACATCAAAAAAGTGTTATTTTATGCTAAAACACACATTACATAGATAAAACTAAGAAAATTATGTTTTATTATCTTGATTGTTTATAAAAAAATATCCTCAATTAATTTTTGATGTGTAGGAATTTACCACTTGTAAATCTGACACACAAGGTGCCAGGTAGGACTCCAAGTGCATGTTCACAATAAAAATGTCATTTTATTCTAAAATGAAATTCATGTAGCCATAACCAAGAAAATTATATTTTATTGTCTTAATACTTTATAATAATTATACAAAATTTATTTTTTATTTGTAGGATTCAACCTTACATCAATCCAACACACAATGTGGCTGGTATTACTCAAATTTCATGTTTTACATTAAAAGTGTCATTTTACTCTAAAACACGTGTCACATAGAAAAAACTGAAAAAATTAGATTGTATTACCTTGATAATTTAGTAAAATGGTTCATAATTAATTTTTTATGTGTATGAATCAATTGCATATCAATCTAACGCATGGTGTGTTCAGTATGACTCAAAATTTGTGTTTCCACATTAAAACTATCATTTTACTCTAAAACACGCATCACATAGCCAAAACTGAGTAAAGGAGATCATATTATCTTGATACTTTAGTAAAATTATCCATAATTCATTTTTGATATTTAGGAATTGACTGCACATAAATTTAACACATTATGTGGTTGGTATGACTCAAAATTCATGATTTTAATATAAAAGTGTCATTTTAATCTAAAACACACATCACATTACCAAAATCGATAAAATGAGCCCTGGTTTTCTTGAATATTTAGGAAAATGATACATAATTTATTTGTGGAATGTAGGAATAAAATACACATCAATCTTACACATGATGCGGCTGGTATGATTCAAAGTGTGTGTGTTCAATATAAGTGTGAATAGAGACCCTCGAAAGATGGGGTGAACTGCGTTCACGTCTAGTGTGAAAGCTATAATAACTAATACCATAATTAATTTAATTAATTATATCAAAAAATAGCAATAAAAAATAACTAATTCATATAATTAATAAATAATAATATAATTTATAATTTATAATGTAATTAAAATATTACTAATTAATGATATAATTATTAAAAACTATTTAAGTAATTAAGATAATTAATAACTAATGATATCATTAATATATTTAGTAATTAAAAGTATAATTTATCATATATGTATTATATAAAATTAAAATTAATTTTTTTATATACTGTTTCTAAAATAAACATTGGTTTTATTGTAGGGACACGCTTTTGTATAGAGGTTGAACATTAGAAATATTCGATAATAAGAGTTTTTTTGTATATTGGGTTATAGGTTTTTGTATTAATTGTAAATGAACATCGATGTAAATATTTTGTATGAATTTTTTTAATATAATTTTGAATTTAAATGATGGTACAATTTAATATTTTTATTCTAATATGGTTTTCAATAATATTTGTATTCCAATATGGTTATGCTTTCTAATCTAGTTTTTTGGTAGGGATACTTTAGGTTTGTAGCTTTTAAACTGTTGTTGTGGCCTTTGTCAGTGCTAAAAAAAGTGCTAATAAAGGTGTCCTTTAACAGTGCTGAAATAAAGCACCGAAAAAAGTGTCATTTATTAGTGTTAAAATAAATCACTAATAAAGGAAATCTTTATTAATATTAAAATAAAGAACTAATAAAGGAGGACTTTATCAATGCTTTATTTTAGTGATGTTGAAGGTGACCTTTATTAGCACTTTCAGTAGTGCTAATAAAGATCATGTTCTTTTAAGGGTTCTTAGATTTTCAGTGTTTTTAGCACTGAAAATCCCATTTCTAGTGCTAAAAAAGGTGGTTTTGTTGTAGTGGTCCTTTCCACCTGCTATAAATTTCTCCTCTCTTTATGGTGGATGGATATTTTTTGATACCTCCTTTAACATAACTATCCCTTTAAAAGGAGACTTGTCATGAATTTTTAAGCCTTGACCTTTCTTCATCGATCAGATGATCAGTCACTTGGGTAGATTAGACTAGTCCTTTATGTTTCGAGTTTTTTGTGGTTTGTTAATTGAATAATTCTAGTTTAAAACTACATTTTATCATTTTTTTCACTTATAAGATAGATATTTACATCCTTTATATATTAATTGTAGTATGATCTACCATATATATAATTTTGCACCCCTAGAATATCCTTAATAGATTAAATGGATTCCTCTGCCTAGGTATCCTCTTCTTGCTCTGTCTATACTACATTGACACCAGATTGCTTCCTTTGTAGCCCATTTTGAATCATTGAATGCATCAAGAAATTAATTTGATAAATTTTTAAAATTAATCAGATTTTGAACTTCTAGTTCACTCAAATTTATATGAGAATCAAGATTCAATAATGAATTCTTTTTCTTTGATAATTCTTTTGATGTCGATTGATTTTCCCACTTAAAAGTAGGAAACATTTTTTCATCAAAATGATGATCTATAAATATAGTTGTAAATACATATACAATAATTATCTTAATATAATTTATGATCCAGGGAGATTTAAATCCAATGTAAATCCCATTTATTGTCTCATTTTTATTCTCATTTGTTTTTTGATAATTTCATCAACATCACTTTATTTTATTTATTTTTACATTGATTTATTCATTTATTAAATATGCTTATATATGTTAAATATTTTTATATATTTCATTACATGTTAATCATGGTTTATATTTTTTATTATATTATTCTATGGTGGTTTTGTAACTTCTCACATTTTATGTTTGAATAATGGTGTTTATAATAGGTTATATCAGATAAATAATGAATTTGGAAACTGGAAACTATATTATTTTAGTAGTTTAATAAATTAGTAGATTTCAGATTTCATTTGTTAATGTGTATTGATTATTTCTCAATATACAGTCATAAAAATTTCAAAACTCTTATTTTTTAAAAATATATAAGAACATTATCTATGTTTTCTTCAACTACAATGTTGTTTAAATCGGTCTCTAGATATTTACTTTTTTATCTGAAAGCCGCTGAAGTTTTTATGGTATACAATAGATTTAATATTATAGTTGCTTCTATTTTTTAATGATAATGTGAGATAAAAATATCATAATTGTGAATTTATTATTTATATTTATATATAAGATATTTATCTACATTTAATTCTATTAAAATGAAGGAAGATATTGTATTTTGGATTCTCTAAAAATTCATCGAAGTTTTTCAATTTTTATGTAGCTTAGTGGTTTTCTAGAATATATATGATTTTATTTTTTAAATATAAATCAATACATAAATAAAGAAATTACACACAAATTATTGATTTGTAAATATTGTAAGTTTATCTAAATTTCATTTCACTATAAGGAAGGTTGAAATGGTCGTTTTGGTGCTATAAAAATTGGCCGAAATCTCTACAATATTTCAGTTATATTTTATCTTGATTTGAGTTTTTTTTTCATTGTTCTTGGATGAAATATCAATCTAAGGATGTTATATTGAAGTGATTATTGATATGTTATAACTAATATGGAATTATCTAAATATAATTCTAAAGGATTAAAGGCTAAATTTTCTATTTATAGGGACAAAAAATTCACTGATTCTTGTGATGTCTATCTATCAATGTTTTTCAAAATTTGGTTTTGTGAGAATTATCTTACATAAAAGGGACTCTTATGTAAATATTTATGTTCAAAATGTTCCTATGTTAAATTGGATATAAGATAATTAGCTATGTGGAAATTTTCCTTGTGATATATTCAGTTTCATATATTTGATTACATGGATTCAATTATGTGATATATATGCCTATGTAAAGAATAGATTATGACTTGAGAAACCATTGCACTATATAAGGTTTAATTTTCCTTAATACATCTTGTGAGGATCAATAATGTTATGGAATAAGATGATGTTTTAGTCCCTATTCAATATCCAAGATCTAGTAATCTAGGTATTGGGTTCAAGATTTTGTATAGGTAAATAGATTAATGATGAAATAGTGGGAGAAATATGGATTCAAGATGAATAAAATGTAGGAAAATTAAAGAACATAGATATTTAAAATTATTTAGTCCACTATGTACCTACATTCATGGATAGAATATCAATATAAAGTTTTATTACTAAAGAAAGAAAACATCAAAATTACAAGACTTGAAAGCACAAAAGGACCATAGAAACTATATGAGGATTGGATCTATCTAGACTGGGTGGAAGTGGTTAAATATGTCACATGGAGATAGAAATCCAAATTTTTGGATAGAATCATGCTATTAACACTCATAGAAGTATATGACATATTACAGGAGGAAAAACAAAACAAGAAAGGAAAAATAAACTTCTTACAATGCCAGTATCTAATACCAAAACCCAGATGAAGCTCAAATAGAGCTCAATATTTTGATGTTATCATTAATGTAAGAAGAACCCATGAAAAAGGATGAAGATCTCTACTAATCTCCACTGAAACCATAGACCAGGTTTGGTAATGATGAAGACAAAAATCTTCAGAGGACCTCAGGAAACTCAAACTGGATCTCTTCTAGGAACCACTCTTGAGTTTCCTCAACACCAGAAATTAGGAATTATCTAGAATTTTCTCTTCTTGAACTATTGAATAACTAAATTGAAACTCATAATGAGACCTTATCCCTTTATAAATTCAAATTTATAAGTGAGAGTAAACATCATAGTAGAAAATAACACTTCATCTAGTCAAGCAGTGAGGGAGGGATTCTACACACGTGGATATCCAAAATGTGAGAGGTCATTCTCATTCCATCCAAGTAACAATTTAGAAGACTGAATGACACTGAATGATTCACTACCAAATTAAAAGTTAGATATCATAGTATATGTGATGGGAAAAAACACAAATAGGAAACACAACCACACACACAGGAATCTGTTAGATCAATTCTAATTGATAGATCTAAATGTTAAAAGGAGGAAAATAAGATAAAAATATAAATTAAGTAAAACCTAATTCAAAAATATTGAAAATAGATAAATGAATAGAATAATTCATGGGAAAGAAACTATGTTTAATCCATGCATTTGGAATAACAAAATCAGCAACCAAAATAATTACTTCAATTTGATTGCAAAAAAAATTTCAAAATATATTCAAATTTATATATCTGAATGCTTGTATATAGATAGTATCATGTACATAAGATGTTTGGTGCACTTAGAACATGAATAGTTCAGGAGTCCACATGTAGTATGAACTTATTTCATGCTGAAATTTGAATAATGTGTTGAATTCTTTGTTTCATGTAATAGGAATAATAAGGCTCACTACAATTCACACAGGACCTCACACTCAAACTAGAACTCACCTACATGTAGTTCTATCTTCCATGCATTCAAAAAACTATATAACTTAAGTTGAAGATAACTTGGTAGCATAGCAAGAGACTGGTCACGATGTGAGTTCATGACTCCTATTCAAATTAATGCTTCATTGTGATAGGTGTTGATATATCATACCTGAAATGCCTATTATAAACTCATCTGCATAGAATACATCATGGATAGAGTATATTGTGACTCTCATATACATACAACATGAACAAACCTGTATCAATTTTTCCTCATGCAGTTCTTCATAAAAAACTTTTAATACTACATAGAGGATATATGAATGATATATATTGAGTGAAGATGACCTAAAACATGTAGTTTCAATGAACACATTTATATCATGGAAGAAGTGTTCGGTTTACACATGTCTAGTTTTAAATATATGTCCTAGCATGCGGTAAGCCATGATATGTAGGAACTCATTGAATCTCAATGAAAACAGAAGTTTCACCTCACTGATATAACTAGAGATGGAAATTTCACAAGTTTTTTTCATATTATATGATAGGATTTATGATTTTATCATGAGTTATGTTTTCAATTTTAGTTCATATTATTATATAATGAATCATTCAAAATATTTGACTTCAATATTAAGGTTATGAAACTATTTTTCTATGATTTTTAAATTTCCATCTATTATGATTGTATATGGTTTATTCTGACTAGATTACCAGTTATATATTAATTGTTACATTCATGAAAAGTGGTTGTGAATATTTTGATATAGAATTTATTGATTTACATGATCATATTGTATTAATTTCACTAAATTATAATGTTTGAATTTTTGAAGGAGATTAATTTTTTTTATGAAATTTTTTCTATTATTTTATTTGTATTAGAGTTTGAGTAGTTTAAATGAGGAAATGGAAGAGACCTTTTAAGATACTAGTTTTGAGGAAACATGAATATATCATCAGGAATATTTTCATTTAGGAGGAATTTTTAACACTGAATGTTTTGAGGAGATATTTATGGATTAAATATTCAATTCTTTTTCATTTTAGTATTCTCAGGGTTCATTCATAGGAAGAAGGAATGATTTTTTAGATAAATTTAAGTAAGTATTTTGAATCTTATTTTCCAATTTTTAAAGAGAGATAAATCTCAATAGTAAAAATTATAATTTGATATATTTTCTCTGGTTCAAGAAAAGAAAAAAAAGGGAACAGTGCATGTACAAAAGTGTTCTTGTAAAGAATAAAAATAGAAGTGTTACATTGTTTTATCTTCACATCTACTACTCAACATTTTTGAAGATAGAATTGAAATAATTTTTATATATTTTATTCTCTATTATGTGAAGAATAAGAAGATGTATTATGAAAAGAATAATTTTTTTTTGTTATTATTATTCCAAGGAAGATACCTGAGCTATAACATTATGTCTATTTTTGTTTTGAAGAAAATGAATCTTGTAATCATTAAAGATTATTTTTTACTATTTTATATTCTTGGATATCATTTTAAGTTTTCAAATTCTAGAGGAAATTGTGTGCTATATATATTAAACCTTTCTATATCTCATCTCATTTATGTTAAGTTTTTACTTCTTATACTCATTCATGGTGGAGTTTCAAGTTATCATACTAAGTTGTGTTGTAGTTTTATCTTCTCTTTCTAAGTTATCAAGGTCCCTAATAAAAGTATCTAGAGTCCTAGTTGAAGTCCTTATACTAATTGATAGTTTATTTCACTCAGTAGAGAGTCCCCAAGAAAAGGACTAGTTCTAGTAAAATCACCAAACTCATAGAGAAAGTGCTCGTGGAGTGGACTAAGGGATATTTGTGCCCCAAACCACTATAAATTGTTGTGTTCTGCACTTTATATTATTTATATTTCTATTGATAATCTGATTAAAGTAAAGTATTAATATTTAAGAGGGTTCATTAAAATAATAAGTTTTTTAAAAGGACTCAATTCCACCCCCTCTTTAGTCTCAATATACATATCTCTAGAAAAATAATTGATATCAGAGCTAGGTTTTATTGATGTATTTATATTGATCATTGAAGTTGCATCTTTAAGTTAGTTTATACTTTTATATGATACTAAAATTGGTATCAAATTAGAGGCTCTATTTCTAGAGATCTTTGAAGATGTACTGTTATTTTTACCTGAAACAAAAAATTTCTATCATCCCTAACTCTCTTTTAGATATTCTTGAAGATTTATTTTATCCTTAACAATATTGAGGGGAAGATCAATTGATGAAGACTATTTTCAATGGCTGGTATTAAAGAAGGTATGGCTATGATTCGTACTCCATATTTTAATGGTGATAATTATGGTTGCTAGAAATCTAGGATGATTATATATTTGAAGAATCATGTACTGAAATTCAATTTTAAAGTAGTGAATTCATATAATATTTATACTAGATAACCCAGGCCATAGAGTGAAACCGATAAAGCTAAGTATAACCTAATTTCACAAGCTATGAACGATATCATTTTTTATCTTGGTCTAGATGAGTTCAATAATGTTTCTTTTTTCTTAACTACTTATAAAATGTGGGAGATTATTTCTATTACTTGTAAAGGTACTAATAATGTTCTATAACTGAGGTATAGTGCTGCTAAAATTAAGTTCAATAATTCTACAATGTATGGATAGGAAACCATTACTTAGATTAATAGAAGGTTGATTGAGTTATTAAATGATGTTTCTTCCTTGGGAACATCTATTACGGTACTATAAAATGCATTAAATGTGTTAAGATTTTTACCCTCAAAGTGTAATGGAATCTCTACTTCTATTCAATAGTCCACTCTAGTTAAGGATTTAAAAATGAAGAAGTTGATTAAAACTCTCATAATATATGAAGATGATATGCAAGTTGAGATTTAATATCACATTTCTATCAAAAATGATAATGTTTCACTCAATATTTCAATGGATGAATAATCTGATTAATATTATAGTAATTCAAGTTAAAATAATGAATTATTATAAATTTCTAGAAAGTTTAGATAGTTGTATAAGAAAATAAAGTAGAAATATAAGAAAAATTATGAAAAAAAAGTCAAGTTCTATGAGTGAAAAAAGAAAGGCCACTTAAGACCAAACTATTATTAACTAAAATCTCAAAGTAAAGCTAAGTATCAAAGAAAAGGTAATAAATCTATGAAGTTTTCTTAGATTGCCTCTGATTACTCTAGTAGTGAATCCACTTCCAACTCAAAATCTAAGCATGAAAATCAAAAAAAAAATATATGCCTTATGGCCCAATCTAAGGAGGTTCAATAATCTTTTTATTCTAAAAATTATTTTTTAGTGAACTTAATGAATATTATTTTATTCTTGAATAAAAAGTTAATTATTTAAATAAAAATACATAAATATTTAAAAAAATATTATGGTTCTATTTATATTAAAAATGAATCTTTATCTAAACATATTTTTTATTTAAGGTCAAATTTTGATAAAATTTCTTGTGTTTCCCATGATAAAAGAATTAAATATTTACTTGTTGAAATAGAATCCTTGAAGCCAATTTCTAGCATGTTTAACAAAGGGAAAAATTTATTTAAATCAAATCCTCAAAAATAATAAATCTAAAAAAGAAAATCTTGGAATTTAGAGGGGTGGTAGATAACCAAAATTATATCGAAACTATTTTGTGTCTAGTTATAAGAGTAAAAGCATGTCAACTATTGAATTTTATCATTTTGGTATTAATGGGTATTTTTTGAATTAATTTTTCTTTAAAATTCCTCAATTTTGGGGTGTTAATTTTTTTTATTTTCCTAAAGATTTATCTAACCTGAAAGATAGAATTTCTACATGAAATAAACTATTTTGGTTACCTAAATTGCTTGTTTCTAACACTATTGGACACAAATGGATATAGCTAGAAAAAGATGCTTTAATTTGATATAGGTCTATTCCACCAGACTTTAATGTAAAACCATGTGGTGTATTCTAAATAAATAGAGACTTATTAAGTTATTTTGTATCAAAATTTTGGTGAAATTCATAGATATTTACCAAAAAATTATTATCCAACTCTGACATAATTTGTTATCTAAAAGTAAAAAAATTTGGAGATAAAACTATTGAAATTCATGGAGTTTTAATTTATTTTTTAATATTTATATATGATTAAAATAAATTAATTGTTTTATATATTGGGATGATATTTTAAATTCTTTATCTCTTATTCCTCTACCTTGTATTTCCTGTACTTGAACTACTTGATTATATTTCTGATTGAATCGCTATTTTAAAATTTTAAATTTATGGTCAATATGTATGTATTTTAAAGTTTTATGAAATGTTATATTGGAATGTTCTTATCTGTAATTGTTTATCTTTCCATCATGCATGTGTTTAATGTTACATTATTTGGATTAATTGTATGTATTGTAATTTCATGTTACTTCATGTACAAAAATTTTTTATTTATTGCATGTATTGTTGTATTAATAATGCTGAAACTTGTTATAAAATTATTTAAATTTTGATTATTTATAATTTCTTAAATAAAATTATTGTTTCTACTTAGTTTTGAGTGGAGTTATCATAAATAACATGTAATTAAATGATTTATTTTAATGGCATGAATTAAAACTGATGTTTATACTTAGTTATTTGAATATATTTAATTTGTTTTGTGGCTCCTTGTAGTTAAATGTTTTACACAAGGAGTTTACCATGATGAAAAATATTCACTGCATTGTTTTTTGAGAAAGGAATCATTCACTATTAAATATTTTTAAGATTAGAAGCATGTATTAAGGGGGAGATTCTATTGTTTATTATTTATGAATTAATTGTTTATGTTGAGAAAGAATTATTGTTTTTGATAAGTATGATATCTATTCTGAAATTAGTTTTCTCACTATTTAAGCATTTTTTACAAACTATTTAATATTTTGAAATAATTTGAATGTATTATTTAAAATCCATTTATGTACTAGAACCATGTCCTTTAGCTATTTTTTTATATAACTGATAGTAGTTTAAGGGGGGAATGGTAAATGTTAATTCATTAAAAAGATGTTCTTATTATTCTTAATTCTCTATTAAAAGAGGGAGCATACTAATACTATTTAATGATTTTTTATTGGAAGCATGAATTTACTTTATTTTAAATTGGGTGTTGTGTTTTCATGACACCAGTGATTAAATGTAAATTATTTTGTTAGGGTGGAAATTTTTTCATGTGATCTTTGTGCTTAAAGTTCTATTTTGTTAGAAATATATTATATTATTTAGTTTCTATTATTCATTATTGAACTAAAAATCATTTTCTTACCTTTTTTATCCTTTTAAAAAGGGAGAGAGTGAACTTGGGTTTTATAATTATCAAAAATAGGTGAATATTGAGTGGATTCTTGTCATTCTAATTTTGGGTTTTTATAATTACATCACCCTTTTTTTACCTTGATTTATTCATTTATTAAATATGATTATATTTTTTTAACTATTTTATATATGTTATTACATGTTATTCGTGTTTTATATTTGTTATTATATTATTATTTAGTGATTAGAAAACTTCTTACATTGTATGATTGAATAATGGTGTTTTGAATAGGTTATATCTTATGAATAAGGAATCTAGAAACTAGAAACTATATTATTTTGTAAGTATGGTAATTTTAAATATTTCAGACTTCATTTGTTACTTTACATTGATTATATGTCAAGCTAAATTCAGAAAAATTTCAAAAATCCTATTTTTTTAGAAATATAATAAGATTATATATGTTTTCTTCAACTAATTAGTTTTATGAATCAGTCTCTAGATGTTTATATTTTTTTCTGAAAGCTACTGAAGTTTTTCTGTTATGAAACATATTTCAGATTATAGAAGCTTCTATTTTTTAATGATAATGTGATATATAGATATAATAATTTCATGTTTCTTGTTAAAATGGATAGAAAACATATTTATCTACATTTAATTCAACTATAATGAAGGTATATATTGTGTCTTGGATGCTTTAAAAATTCACTGAACTTTTGCAATTTTTCTATAGCTCATCAGTCTTCTATAATATATGTGCTTCTATTTTTTAATGATAACTTATGTTATAAATCTCATAATTGCACACTAGTTGTTGTGTTAGAAATATTATAAGTTTATCTACATTTCATTAAACTATGAGGAAGGATTAAATGGTTGTTTTATGCTATAAAAATTGAGTGAAGCCACTAAAATATTTCATTTATATTTTTTATAGATTTCAGAACTTTTTTTCAGTATTATTGTATGATATCTCGGGATAAATATTTCAGATTGAATTGATTATTAATTCATTGGAAATAATATATATTTATATAAATATAAGTAAAAAGGACCAAAGGCTAAATATGATGTTTAGAGGACCAAAAAATTCACCAAATTTTGTGATGTCTATCTATCATGGTTTTTTAGAATTTGGATACTTGATCATTCTCTTGCATGGATGGGACTCTTACGTGAATAGTTAAATTCAAAATTCACCAACATGAAATCAGCTACATGATAATTTAATTGTGTATAAATTTTCCTATATGATAGATCTAGTTATATATATTTGATTACATGGATTCGATTACATGGATAATTTGGCTATGTGATATATATGTCTTCATTAAGAATGGATTATAACTTGAGAAACTATTTCACTATAGGAGGATTTATGTCTCTCACTAAATATTGGGAGGCTTGATTAAAATGATTACATATAGATAGTATCATGTATAGGATATGTTCGTTGAACTCATAATGTGAATAGTTCAAGAGGTAGCATGTGGTATGAACTTGTTTCATACTGAAATTTGAAGTAGGTGTCGCATGCTCTGTTTCATACAGTAAGAAGAAGATAGACCATTGAAACTCACATGGGACCTCAAAATCAAACTAGAACTCATATGCATGAATTTCTATTCACCATTCATGTTATAAACTATAAAATCAAGTTAAAGATAACTCAGCAGCATTGTAGGAGGCTGGTTGCGATGTGAGTTCACAACTCCTATTCAGATTAATTCTTCATGATGATAGTTACTTATATATTAGAACTGGTATACCTATTACAAACTCATATACACAGCATTCATCATGAATAGAGTATATTTTGGCCCTCATATACATGAAAGATGAGTATACCTTCACCAATGTTGCCTCATTTGGCTCTGTATATAGAACTTGTGATATTTCATGGAGGATATGTCAGTATCCCTTTGTTTTCCATGGATGACCCCACTCCCCATTCTTTGTCAAAGATAGGGAGGTGATGGTAGGTTTGGTGGGTGTCTAATCCCACCAACCATTGAGATCAATGAGAGTCAGACTTGGCAATGTTGTTGGAATCCTATAAATGGATAGAACTTCCTCTAATTTTAGTATCTCGTCACCAGATTATCTTATTAGTTCTTTATTTGATATTCAAGTGGTATTTTTTTAGGTGGTTTCCCCACATATTCAAGAGAGATAAATTATGAGGATATTCTCCAAATAATAGTGTGGGAGTGTGTTCCCACTTTTACCATAATGAGATCTTTTTATTTGGCTATGGTTTTTTACCCATTTTATTTTGGGGAGTTTTCTATGTTATATTTGGTTTCATTTTTCAACATTTTTACAATTTATTTTATCTTGAAATTATTTTTTCACCAATTTTTCAATCATTTTTAGTCCCAAAAGGTGGTATCAAAATCAAGTTGTAGCCCGGTGTTGTTCACTTTTTTTAATGTATTAATAATTCTGGTAAATTTGAGTATGGTTTGTTATTGTGACTGTAGTTCATCTTTCACAAAAAAAATATGATTTTTAAATACACCATTTTTAAATATAGGAGGTTTTTGATTGATTTCATTTCTAGATGGTGGAAAAATTTTAAATCAAGAAATTCAAAATAAAGATGCAAGCAGTGTTGCGAAGGGATAATTGACTATAGACAATTAAAGAAAGACCAATGAGTGTGATGATGGAGTATGGTTTTAGTTGGATAAAAAATCATGAAATGGAGATAAATATTTTAAGTACTTATGAAAGTGAATACATTATAATTAGTGAAGTAGAGATTATTGCTGGAAGTAGACAACATCTCAGAGTTGTATGGATAATTGACTCAGGAGAAACATGGCACATGACATATCGGCAAGAATAGTTTCATTAGTATAAAACTATACTAAAATGAATTTTTTACATGTTGAATGATAATATCTTGAAAATAATTAGATTAGTTGTTATCAAACTGAAGATTCATGATGTATTATTCGAACCGTCCAAGGAGTACGACATGTGAAGGGCCTGAAGAATAACATATTTTCTTTGGGGTAATTTGATGACATCAGATACAAGAATTTAACTGGGAATGGAGTGATGAAAATTATTAAGGTTGTTATTTTGGTGATTAAGGAAAAGAATATATCAAATAACTTATACATGCTTATGGGAAAAAATATAAGGAGGCAGAGATTGTTGTCGCATCCAATACCTCGACATAAGAATTAATGATGTTATGGCATCGAAATCTTGGTTATATTTCTAAATGAGGCCAAAAGATTCTTATTGATCAGAATATTTTTCTTGGGTTTACAAAGGAATCCTTGTCATTTTTTGAGAATTTTTTTTTGAAAAATCAACACATGTTGAAGTTTGGTATGTCCACAACAAGGAGTAAGGAGATATTAGATTTGATCCATTTTAACGTTTAAAAAGCACCAATTATATCCCTGTAAGGAGAAAGGTACTTTTTATCCTTCATTTATGATTATTATAGGAGATTTTAGTGTATCCAAACAAGATACAATCAGATGTTTTTTGTAATGCTTTAGGTTTTTGGAATGGTTCATTTTTTTAGGTAAATTTGAATTTTGAGTTTGGGGAGCAGACCAACTTTGATTTTGAGCTTCATAACTTAAATATAAGAGTTTTAATACTTTGAGTTATTATTTTTATATGGGTTTTAAGTCCCAATGAGTTTTTTGTGGGTTAAAGTGAGTTTTGGGAGCATTGGGCCCCAAAAACTCATTTTTTTTAAAGGTAGATGAAGACGCACATTGTTTTTTTTTAAACCGTGTGGCCATTAAGGTGAAACCATGTGAACATTTTTGTATTAGAGAATGGATAGTAATACTATGTGAGGTGGGGTACATGGTCGTGTGAAATTTCTACAGTTTTTAATACTGGGTGTGCATGGATTGTGCATGGTTTTACAAAATGTGCGGCCTAGACCACACACTTGGTGCCACTTAGCCAATGAGTGTGCACAGTTGGCACATGGTCTAACCCAACTGTGTGGCCAAATTGTGAAACCTATTTTAAAGGGGTTCCCTTCATACAGTGGCACCACATGATTGGTGTATGGTTAACCAAACTGTTTGGTTCATTTAAAGGGGTGAAATTACCAAACTACCCCTTGATAGATTTTAGGGTGTTGTTGAATTCCTATAGGGCTACAGAAATTTAATAATATATAAAACTCTGATAATATAACTAAAAAGTTAATAATTATAAATCTCAAGTGTCAAATCCATAAGAACAATTTGTATTCCCTAAATTAATTAAAGGAATTGAAATTGCAATTGATTGGTTGTTTGGAGAGAGAGAGAGAGAGAGAAAACGTGCAGCAAAGACAAGGGTTGAAATCAAGAAATGAGGCATATCAGGTTCAATTATTTTCATGTTCGTGTTCTATGGATTCAATTTATTATATATTCATTCATGAGTTTCTATTTTAATTGGGTCTTTAGGGATCCTTGGTCTGGGTACCCTACACTAATCCTGTAATTTCACTGTTGTAATGGTCATATACTATGCTCAATCACAAAACTTGGTGACCAAAAACCTTATTTAAATATAATAGACCTAGATTATGTAATTATCATAAGAAAAATAGGGAAATTAATTTATACAACAAGATAAAATCACCTCAAATCATAAATAATGGTTATGCAATATGAAAAAAAGAAGGATTGGAATTGATAAATAGAGTTACAGAAATCCAAAACATGAAAAGAAAAGAAAAATAATCTCTAACAGCACTTCCCCCTGCAATCACATCACCTGACACAAATAAACTACTTGCTCATGCTAAACATGATGAGAACGAGCACCATGGATACCTAGATATGAAAGGTTGTAAAGAACATCAATAATAGGGCTTTATAGTCATGCACACACCATATATGTATCTACCCCGATGTAGTATCTATGTTGTGTGGCCAAAGGTATGAATAAATAGGCCTTCCTTCAAAATAACCCTTATGCTAGTGCATAAAAATTCAAGCATTCCAATGGGTTCATGATGTGTATTAGTTACACAATATGTAATAAGTAGCAATGTCTTTCTCCAAATTTTTATTTCTTGATGAACTCATGTTGTGTATTGTGTTTATGATGTGAATTAATTTGAATTTAATAGCATGAAAGGGTGCTGTGAATTTTGGAATATCTTGATCATGGCCCCATGAATGAAACTCATGACATTAATCACTTTCACAATGTGAAAACATCTTTCTCTAGGTTCTTTGGTATTCTTCCACTCCATATGATGTTGGATTTCATTTTCAATATTTTGGTGTCATGCTGTGACATAAAGCGTTATGGAACGAAGTGTCTTTTAGATCCTACATTCATCTCTTTTTATTCCTTTTTTGAATATTGGTATTATCCTACCATAAATCACAAAACAAGTTAAACAGACCAAATTTTGTTAATAATATCAATTAAATTATAGAAATTACTATATTAAAACACCCTAAAAAATATGCATTAAATACACATATTTCCCCTCCTCCCTTATTTCTTCTTTCTTCTCCTTTCTTCTCCCTTTCACACGCACGACACTGGGGAGATCTCTATTCTTCTCACACCTAGTCTTTAGCCTACTCCCTTCATCCATGATCTGATTTGGATGTTGGAAAATTCATTGGAATTGTAGCAGTAAGACTATCAATCATCTTACTTACATTCTTATTTTATCTCGCCATACGGAATATTAAATATGTGTAATCTCTTTTTCCCTATTTTTAGGGAGTTTGTCTTGAATCTTGATTTATCTCGTTTTAGCTCATATTAGAGGATGGTATTCGATGATCGGTCATCTATGAGTCTAAGGTAGGTGGTTTCTATATTTCTCTTTAAATATATAGTTTTTATGGGGTGTATTATTAAATACACACATATGGGTTGTTTAGGTGAGAACCTTAATAAATTAATTCTTTTATTTAATTTTTTTAATTTATGTTATGAGATGTTTATGGGAATTATCTATCCTACATAAATATTCTAAGCAGGGTATGGGGATTGTGGTTGGTTGGGCAGGTTATGCCAATTTTTTAAATTGTTAAATTAATTAAATTTTGGTATGAATACATGATTTATATGGGAACGTTATGGGAATAGACCAAGATATTAAGGTGATGTTGATTATCGGGACTGATACAATGAGGTTCATCAGGCTGAGGACATGGCCCGAGATATATGGGATGGTGTTGACCATTAGAATTGAGGCAATGTGATCTTCAGGTTAAGGAATATGGTAATGACCATGTCATGGATTGGGTGATGAGGTTTTCATGTGGAAATGAGGTTGATGGATGGTGTGTCTTAGAAAATGTTGGTGATTTATGCTCACTGTTATTGGATGGTATTATCATTAGAGTCATGTGCCCAAGGATGGGACTTAGTTGAGGTGGTATTTACCACTCATTATGGGTGGAGGACTATATAGTTAAAGAATATTAGGGAATTTTTTTGAACATTAGTTATGGAGGAGGTTCTCACCATAGAAATCCATGGTAGATAGTGATTGACACCATTAGTTGGGGGCTAAGGCTCACTATTTATATTTGAGGTTGATGGGATAGGATTATTGGAGGACAGATATCATTGTGCCTTAGGATTTTGGGCTATTGAGACAGTAAATATTTATTATATATTGGAGTATGGATATCTACATGCCTCAAGATATCAGGATGTTGAGCCGATGGTGATTCATTATTCATTGGAGGATGGATATCATTATTCCTTAGGATGCCAAGTGTAATGTCCCGGTTCCGGAAGCCACCTAGAGGCTCCCCATACCTGGTTGGTCACATGGCCTCAAGCGCATTTCCCCAAATACCAAAGGCTTCCAACTAGCAGTGAGGGACTTGGGTGTGACAGTGGGGAAACTATGCCCTCATTGGCAGAGTAACACAGCAAAAGAGAAACAAATATACAATAGCAGAAGTACTAAATATCCAAAAAAAAGTAAACAGCGAAAGACTAAGATAATAAACAACTGGAGCACATATATATATATAATGATGCATGGTAAACATGTCTAGGAAAGAAGAAAAACAATTCGCAATGCTGAATACAACCAGTACTAAAAGAAAATTGCAAAAGAAATCAGATAAACAGCTCCTCAGCATCGCAAGCCTAAGCTTGGTTCTATGCTCTCCATCTCCACAGAAAATCAAGTACCTGAAGTTGAAGGGAACTTTCCCTTGTCTATACCTACAGAAATATAAACTTTTTGGGCCCAAAAGCATGACCCAAACAGGGTGTGAGACTAAATCCCAGTAGGCAATCACCACAAGATCTGTGCCTAATATTAAGTGAGTATATGGAAGGGTAAAAGTATAGAAATTAGTAAATAGGAAGTACTCAGCAGAAAAATACAATCCACAGTTTCAATATCAAGCAGCAGCTAAGCAAGTAGCTAAACACAACAGGTAACCCTCTAGGAAGTACTCACAGCCTAACCCCTATGGTTCAACCCAACAAGTACAAGCAACCCTCTGGGAGGCACACACAATCTCACCCCTCTAGTTTAGCTAAGTAATAGACTATCTGGGGAAGCACTCACCGTCAATTCCCCCTATAGTCTCGTATCATACTAAAGGCACTCTGGGAAAGCACTCAACGTATCATTCTCCTTATGGCCCGCATCGAGGAACTACAGACACTTTGATGAAGCACTCAATGTCAATTCCCCCTGTGGTCTCGCATCGTATTATAAATACACTCTAGAGAATCTCTTACGTCCATTCTCCCTATGGTCTACTACACTAGGTTCCCATAGCCCTGCGTAAAGTCAGCAAGTATCGCATCGCGTAGTAGCCAAAGTAACCTCAAGAACTACTTGGATAGCATTCTATAGCATCTCATCATGAAATAACAACAGTCACACCACCCTATAATACTAGGCATGGAAAACAACAGCAGTCAAAAGGTAACTAGACCCAACGGTCCAGATATGAAAGAATATGCATGGAAAGCACTTCCAAAGCCTAAAAATTAGCCTAAAACACAATAAAAAATCCTCTACTCTAGAATAAAAGCAAAGTATACAAACAATAGAGCTAAAACATTAAACATGCAATACCCCGTTCAAGGGTATTGGTGGAATTTGCACAAAATACTAGACTTTCTATAGAAAGGAACAAACCACCTACCTCGGGGTTAGGAGATTGCTATACTTGAACCTCAATGCTTGAATATCCTTATAATGTCATAGATCTAAGAAAACGTACAAAACAATCAACCCATGATAACTTGGAAAATAAAATAAATCATGAAATGAGGTTCCAGAAGAAGAGAGAACTCACCGATGCGATTCCAACGCAATCGACGGAGTTCGATTCAGAGGACAGATGGTCGCTCGGGGGTTCGTCGAAGATCTGTGGATGTTCAGAAGCTCTCAGCTGAACGAGACCTAAAAGGAGATTTTTCTGGCGATTATATGTGGCCCCAGTGTGTTTAATGAAAAAACATTACATGGCGTGTACTTTTGTAGTACACGACGTGTACACTCCATTTCTATACTCCTCTTTAGGCGGCCTCCATGTCACCCCTACATGGTCGTGTGTGTGGCCATGACACGACCAGCACACGGCCTCCAACGGCATCATAGTACACGGAATGTACTTCAAAAATTTCTATATTTTCCTCTTTTTCCCAAAAACGACCAGAAAAGGAAAAACATACCTGAAAAGAAGATCTGGGTTCTTAGAAACTTCCCCCCTTAAAGAAATTTGTCCCCGAATTTCCCTAGTACAGTGTAGAAGAAGAAACCCCGAACAGCTCCAGCCACTGTGCTCATACATAGGCCTCCCTCTCCTAAGTCTCGTCATGTACCCGCTCGTGCTATCATAGCACCTATACCAGAGGAACAGACCGGCCATGGAGAACCTTTGTAATGCGATCGAAAATCCTGATAAGATGCTCCTCGAATGGCTCATCCACCTCGATCTCAACCTCCTCGGGTTGCAATACATGAGACGGGTCTGAAAAGTAACGTCGGAGCTGAGAAACGTGGAAGACGTCATGCATAGCCCGGTACCTCTGAGGTAACTACAACTGATAGGCAACTGGACCAACTCTCTCTAGCACCTCAAATGGTCTGACGTATCTTGGTTAAACCTTACCCTATCTCCTAATCCTCATGTTCCCCAACCTCGGTGTGACACACAGGATAACCTGATCCCCAACCTCTAATTCCAGAGGCCATCTCTGCTGATTAGCATAAGACTTCTGACGGGACTGTGTAGTAGCCATCCTCTTCCAAATCAACTCTATCTACTCTGTGGTCTCTTGAACAAGACGAGGTCCCAAAAAAGCTGCCTCTCCTGCCTCTAGCCAACATAAGGGTGATCGGAATGTCCTACCATACAAAGCTTCATAAGGTTCCATATGAAAAGTTTCTTGAAAGATATTATTGTAGGATAACTCCACAAGAGGTATATACTTCTCCCAAGAACCTCCAAAGTCCAGAATGCAAGCTCAGAGCATATCCTCAAGCACCTGAATTTTATGCTCAGACTGGCCATCATTCTGGGGATGGTATATTGTACTCAAAAGTACCTATGCATCCAAAGCCTTCTGAAGCCCCTTCCAGACCCGATAAGTAAAATGTGCATCCCTGTTTGAAACGATGGAGTGTGGAACTCCATGCAGATGTACAATCTCACAGATGTACAACCATCCCATCTTGTCAACACTAAAGGTCTCCTTGATTAGAAAGAAGTGTGCAACCTTTGTGAGTCTACCAATGACAACCCAAACTATGTCGTTCCCTTGAGGAGACCTCGGCAACCCCGTCACGAAATCCATCGCGACTTCATTCTACTTCCACTCAAGAATGGGTAGATAATGTAAAAGTACTACTGGTCGTTGATGCTCCTCTTTCACCTGCTGACAAGTGGAACACCTCATGACGAAACCAGCAACATCCCTCTTCATACATGTCCACCAATACTAGCGGTGTAGATCACGATACATCTTGGGGACACTAGGATGAACTCCCCAAACTAAGGAATGAAAATCCCACATAAGCTCCTCATTTATGTCTATTGGCACCCATATGCATCCCTAGAAATACAAGATCTCATCCTCTCCTACTATTCATCCAGGAAGAGAGTCCTCTCCTGACACACTCTCCCGTAGGACTAGGACTTCAGAGTCTGATAGCTGCCTCATTCGTACCCAATCGAGAAGAGTAGAGGTAACCACTACAGAAGAAAGAAAAGTTTTCCCCTATCTGTCGTGCACCTCCAGATGCATCTCAGAGAACAGAGCCATAAACTGCCACTCACTACTGGCCTCCTGAACTGCCTGTATCTGAGTTTTCCTACTCAACGCGTCAGCCACTGCATTTCCCTTCCTAGGAATATAGGTAAGCTCAAAGTCAAAGGACTATAGGTACTCAACCCACCTGTGCTATCTCAAATTTTGATCATGCTGAGTGAAGATGTACTTGAGACTCTTGTGGTCGATGAAAACCACAAAGTGTTCTCCCATAAGATAACGTCTCCAATAGCGTAAGGCATGAAAAATTGCCTCCAACTCGAGATCGTGCATCGGGTAGTTCATTTCATGTGGCCTCAACTGCTGAGACTTGTATGCAACGACTCCATCCCCCTGCAAAAGCACAGCTCCCATACCGATACGTGAAGCATCACAGTAAATAGTGTAGCTCTTGTCTGACTCTGGAAAGACTAGTATCGGTGTTGAAGTCAACCTCCCTTTCAGCTCCTGAAAGGCTGACTCATAAGAATCTGACCATAAGAACTTTGCGCCCTTCTTAGTCAGACCCGTCAGCAGTGCTGCTAAGCGTGAAAAGTCCTGTATGAAGCATTTATAATATCCATCCAGGCCTAGAAAACTCCGCACCTCAAAGACTTTCTTCGGCAGCTCCCATAAAACTACTACTCTCACTTTCTCTAGGTCTACTGATACTCCTATCTCTGAGATAACATGACCCAAGAAGTGAATCGATATATCCCAAAGTGTCACTTCGAGATCTTAGCATATAACTGATGTTCCCTCAGTGTACTCAAAATGATCTCAAGATGGGTAGCATAGTCGTGTCAAGTGTGAGAGCACACTAAGATATCGTCCACGAAGACCACCAAGAAAGAGTCTAAGTATGGATGGAACACACGGTTCATCAGTGCCATGAAAACTACAGGTGCATTCATGATGCCGAACAGCATAACCATATACTCGTATAGACTATAACTACTCCAGAAAGCTGTAAGAGGTATATCAGATAGTCTAACATGAAACTGATGATAACTGGACCTCAAATCGATCTTCGAGAACACCCGGGCTCCTCAAAGCTGATCGAAGAGGTCATCAATCCTAGGCAAGGGATATCGGTTCTTGATCGTCAATTGGTTCAGCTTCCGATAATCCACACAAAGCCTAAGGTTGCCGTATTCCTTCTTCGCAAACAGGACAGGCGAACCCCAAGGAGAAGTACTGGTTCGGATGAAACCCTTTACCTATAACTCTTACAATTGCTTCTTGAGCTCCTGAAACTTAGGTGTAGCCATCCTATAAGGAGTAATAGACACTGGTGCTGCTCCTAGAATGAGATCAATAGAAAATTCTACCTCACGCTTTGAAGGAAAACCAGAAAAGTCCTCTGGAAAGACATCCCTGAAATGATCCACCACTAGAGGAAAGTCTAACTGCGAATGTAAGAACCCAGTTCTTATTTTTGAGGTACGGGTTTCTTCCTTTCTCTTTTCCTTAAGTGTTTTTGAGAAAGTAAGTAAAATGGGAAAAATTCTAAATTTTGGAAGTACACGCCGTGTACTTTTCCACATGTCGTGTACTTTCGGCCGTGTGGAATGAGTACACAGGGCGTGTGGCCATGTCGACGATGAATGGTGTAGAACCGACTACACGCTGTGTAGTGGTCCTTTACACATCGTGTAGTCAGTCGATAGGCGAATAGTAAGGTGGTGGCCAGATGTGTGACATAACACACCGTGTACTTAAGAAAACACGTCGTGTAGTCATGTCGGCTGATGAATAGTGCCACGCTGGTGGGAAACCGCTAGAGGAACAGTTAAAAATGGGGAGTACATGCCGTGTACTTGGAAATACATGTCGTGTACTTTGTTTTTTCACTTAAAATGGGCAGTAGCCTCCCCTGTTCATAGGGAAGGCTTAGAACTTGAGGAAGGAGTGGGAGAGGAGGCCGGAGCTTTGAAGATCCACCAAGCACATGTTGGGAATCCATTTTTTGCACCGTCGATCTCCCTGGAACCGCACGGGTGAGTTCTCCCTTCTCTTGGAGTAGTTCTTACCAATTCTTTTCCATAAGGAAGTTATTTGAATTTAAGAGAGTTTTCTTTCACCTCAGATCTACCTCATTCTAGGACGATTCGTGGAACGTCATTTGAGTATACTGATTAAGGGCATTTAACATAGGTGGCTTGGTGTTTATATTCCAACTGTTGTGCGTTTTGTGTACCGTTGTGCCACGAACCCATGTTGGGGTGTCGTGTGGTTGAGTCCATGGCTATTTTAAATACCTAGAATTGAATAGGTAATAAATTGTGATAATAAACTACTCTTTAGGATCATTGCTTGGATTTAGGACCACTCCGGGGGTGTGTTCCTCTGTTTAGCTATTTGTCCAGGATACCTGAGGGTATGCCCTTAAAGTAATTATTGTAGAATTTCCTTGAGAGGATTTTCTTTTGTACTACTTATTTACATGTTGGGCATGGCCCGGTTACCTGTTTGGCCTGAGGGCAGTGTTGTGATTAGCCTGTGGGTACTGTACTATTTAGCTTGTGGACACTGTACTATTTAGCCTGTGGGAAACTTCTTCTGTGCCTATGTGCAGTTGATTCTATGCTTGTGGGTGACACTTTTTACGCCCGTGGGCAATATTCGTATACCTGAGGGTAGATTCTTGTGTTTGGATTCTCTTTACCTGAGGTAGGGGTTTATGTGTCTGAGGACATTGGATGTTTACTTAGAATATACATTGTGGTGATATTTTAAATTAAATGATTAAATGGATATTAAAATGGAAATATAACTGGTTAAGTTAGTTACTTTCATTACTGCTTACTTTATTGCATTTTTACTATTGCACACTATTGTTTCATATTTTCACACAGTTGGGCACGGGCCTTTGGTGGGTGCCTACTGGGATTTATTTCTCACACCCTGTTTGGGTCATGCTTTTCAGCCCAAACAGATTACATTTCTATAGGTGTAGATAAGTGAAAGGGTCCGTATACAGGTACTTGATTGCTGCTAAGGAGTAGGGGAGCATGGGACTGGGCTTAGGCTCGCGATGCTACCGGCTGTTTTGTTTTGCTTTGTTATACTCTGCATTGTATTGTACTTCTATGTAACATGTTCTAGCTATTTTCTTAGAACCTGAGACACGTTGCATCATATCTATATAACTGGTTGGTTGTCTTTTACTGTAGATGTTATATTAAATGTGTATGGTTTATTGCTTCCATTTTTGTAATATGTTTTATTTTATTCCGTTGCGCTACACTTTGACAAATGAGGGCATAGTTTCCCCACTATCAGACCTGAGCCCTCGTTTCTAGTCGGCAGCCTCTGGCGTTTAGGGAAATGCGCTTGAGGTCTTGTGACCAACCAGGTCTGGGGCACCCGTTGAGTGGCACCTGGAACCGGGACATTACAAAGTGGTATCAAAGGGGTTCTTTTCTTCGACTTATTATTTGGAGCCTTATTCAAGGATAGGACAATAATGGTAGTTGGTAATAATTTGTGCCCGGGTGTAGCTCACCCGTATATAGGGAAAAGCCAGTCTACCTTGTATTTTTTCAATTCTTTTGATTTTTCAAATTTTACAGTTGATTTGATTTCACCGTTGGGTGACGCACATGTGATTGTGCTGTTTATATTTTATCCATGGGTTATATTTAGTTGCAACCCGATGAGATGAGGGTATTCCATCTCATGCATCATTTAGGCACATTCTAGGAATCACATGCCATGCATAGTTTCCATGCCATATAGGTGCATTAGAAATTGAATGTTGTTTTGATAGTTGTTGTGCTAGAAAAACATGATGTTGTGATAGCTGCTTGATAAAATACCTGCTATGTGATAGGGTATTTTCTTGTGTGAGTCGGTTGATAGAAAGAACGCCAAACTTTGGTTTTTGGAGAGTATGGGCCCCCATTATCCGTAATTTGGAAGATCATTGACTGTTTATTTTGTATAACATATATAAGATGTCAAACTTTGATTTGTGTGGAGTATGGGCCCTCACGGGTCTGAATTTGACACTTAGGTGTGGTTTTTTAGTATTTTCTGGGTTCCAGAGAAGTTTCGGAGGCATACTGTCCGGAAAACCCAGTATACACGCCATGTAGTACTTCACACATGTCGTGTATGGTCTTCTATTCAGGGAGAAAAATAAACTTTTTGAGTATATGCTGTGTACCACGAGTACACGTCGTGTAGTCTCTTCCCGTGTCACAAACCGTGTGGGCGGAGACACGGGTAAGGGAAGAGATTGGGGGAAAACATGCCATGTAGATGTTATACATGCCGTGTAGTGTTGACCCAGAGTCTGCCTGTGTAACTAACAACACGGACGGAGGAGACCTTAAGACATACACACCATGTCCACTATGGAACATGTCGTGTCGTCTGACCTGGGGACCCGGCCGTGTAACTAACAACACGGGTCGGTGTAATATTTTTGTGTACACATCTTGTCTGTATAGAACACGTTGTGTAGTGTGAGTCGTTTTTCCGGTTGTGTAATTAACAACATGGGTCGGCGAAGGTCGTCTAGTACACACTGTGTACCTATGGGACACGCCGTGTAGTCTTGTTCGAGAACAGACCATGTGGTTTTAGACGTGTGGCTGGTGAAACGGGGTGGTGTACACGCCGTGTGCTGGTGTAACACACTGTGTAATGTCAATCCGAGTAGTCTTCCGTGTCACAAACAACATGGGTAGTTGTAAAATTACACCATACACACCGTGTAGATGTTATACACACCGTGTAGTTTTGTTCAACAGGAGCCATGTGGCTTAGCCGTGTAGAAGGACCCGGGCAGGGGGAAGAGTAGTCAGGTACACACCATGTAGTCGATATACACGCCGTGTAGTTTTGTTTTTCAAAATTTTGAATGCCTTCTTCCTCTTGTACCCTTTGGGGTTCCTTCACTTTCAGTCTTGATAAACTTGAATCTAAGGCGTGTTTTGACCTTGTAGTGTCATGCCTCCTAGACGTTCACGCGTTGTTCGCCAGGAGAGTGGCAACAATTATACTCCAGAGATGGTGGGCCATGGGCTACCAGTGGACCCTCCATCAGATCTAGATGTGGCGCCAGCTGTTATACCGGACACAAGTGCGGAGGCGTAGTTCCGTGAAGGCTTTATGCGGTTCATGCAAACCTTTCAGGGAGAATCGTCGGCTACCACATCTATGGCTGAGCTGACTCGTATTTTCCAGCAGCAGCATCCGCCTATGTTTTCAGGGGATGGTGGACCACTGGCTGCAGAGTCTTGGATGGGGTTGATGCAGACTATTTTTGAGAATCTTGAGATGCCTCCTTGGCGGAGGGTCAAGCTCGTGACTTATATGCTGCGTGATTCCACCAAGATGTGGTGGGATGTTACCACTCAGTCAAAGCATCACAGATACATGGTGTGGGAGGATTTTCAGGTAGTCTTCTATGACTTCTTCTTTCCAGAGACGCTGAGGGCAGATAGAGCTCGAGAGTTCATGAATCTACAGTAGGGCTCTATGTCGGTGATGGATTATTCTGCTCTCTTTACTGAGCTTCAGCGTTTTTCACCCATTCTGGTGGGTGATGAGACGTTGAGGGCCAAGATCTTTGATGATGGACTCCGATATGACATCCGAGCACTGGTGAATGTTTCCAGGTTGCCTTCAGTGCATGCTATTGTGAATCAGGAGCTGATTACAAAGAGGAACCTTCGGGAAGCTAGTGGTGTGGGCCAGGGTGGTTCAGCATCGGTTTCTGGTACTATTTCTACTGGTAAGAGGAATAGACATATGGACTTCTCTCAGGGTGGCAGTACCAGCCAGAAGAATGCTTTAGGTGGCCAGGTCATGTGCTACCAGTGTGGTAGGGAGGGGCACAAGAGGCCACAATGTTCAAGAGACCCAGTGGAGTGTCGAGCTTGCAGCAGGATTGGTCATCTGCAACGCTTCTATAGGGTGTTTCCACCAGTGACTAGTGAGAGGGGTTCAGTGCAGACTCTGCGTATGGGAGCAGGACCAGTGGATTCTTACCAGTCAGGGAACTAGAATACGTCAGGGCGTGCAGGCATAGATGGTGGTCGTGTCCGTGGTAGCCAGACACCAGGATCTCAGAGGCAGTAGGGCGGGACAGCTCAGGGTAGCCAGGTTGTATCACAGGGCCGCGGCACTGGGCAGGCATATGCAATGCAACAGACCCCGTAGGAGAAAGATCCCAGACTTTCTACAGTCAGAGGTACTATTCTAGTAGCTTCTGTCTTATCTTCAGTACTTTTCGATACGGGTGTTACACATAGTTTCATATATGTACCTGTTGTGGAGAGCCTCGGGCTCTGTGTTTCTTTTTCTTCTACTATTAAGATGCTAGATACTCCGTTGGGCACTAGAACGGCTAGTGTGAGTCAGTGCAAGGAGTTCCCCCTTGAGGTTGGTGGGTGTCACTTTCTTTGGGACCTCTATGTCTTAGAGATGACATCTTATGATGTCATTCTCGGGATGGACTGGTTGGTTCCCTTTCGAGCCTTTGTAGATTTCTATCATCACGGGGTGAGTTTCACGTCACCATAGGCGGAGAGTTTCTATACAAGGGTGAATGGGATGTTCAAGCGAGTTGAACTGGACTAGAGCATCATGGGTGAGGTGGATTCATAGCCCAGATTGCTATCTTATACCTGGATGATCAGGGGACTTGTCAGACGGATTTCCCTCCAGTGGTTAATTTTTTCAGGGATGTATTCCCAGACGACTTTTCAGGTCTACCTCCAGAGCGTGAGGTGGATTTCTCTATTGATCTTGTGCCAGGAGCAGCACCGGTGTCCATTCCTACTTATAGGATAACTATACCAGAGTTTTAGGAGCTCGGGAGGTAGTTAGAGGAGTTATAGGGAAAGGGTTTCATCCGACCCAGTACTTCTCCTTAGGGTTCTCCGGTCCTTTTCATGAAGAAGGCAGACGGTACCCTCAGACTCTGTGGATTATCGGAAGCTGAACTAGTTGACGGTCAAGAACCGATATCCCTTGCCGAGGATTGATGATCTTTTTGATCAACTTCATGGAGCACAAGTGTTCTCGAAGATTGACCTGAGATCAGGATATCATCAGCTGCGCGTGAGACCATCGGATATACCGCTTACAGCATTTCAGAGCATATATGGTCTGTATGAGTACTTGGTTATGCCGTTCGGACTCACGAACGCGCCAGCAGTTTTCATGGCTCTGATGAATCATGTGTTCCATCCTAATTTGGATTCTTTTGTGGTAGTATTCTTGGATGACATCTTGGTGTACTCTCACACTCGACACGACCATGCCACCCATCTTGAGATCGTATTAAGTACACTGAGAGAGAATAAGCTATATGTTAAGCTCTCAAAGTGCCACTTTTGGATGGACCAGATTCACTTCCTGGGTCATATCATCTCAGAGGAAAGAGTTGCAGTAGACCCAGAGAAGGTGAGAGTAGTAGTTTCATGGGAGAAACCTAAGAATGTGTTTGAGATATGGAGTTTCTTGGGGCTGGGTGGTTACTACAGGTGCTTCATACATGACTTCTTCCGCTGAGCAGTGTCGTTTATGGGTTTGACTAAGAAGGGCGTGAAGTTTGTTTGGTTGGAAGCTTGCGAGATAGCCTTTCAGGACTTGAAGGGAAGGTTGGCATCAGCACTAGTCCTGATACTCTTGGAGCAAGGGAAGAGCTATACAATTTACTGTGATGCATCAGGTATTGGGCTGGGAGCAGTGTTAATGCAGGGTTATCGAATTGTTGCGTACAGGTCTCGGCAGTTGAGGCCACATGAGAGGAATTACCCGACGCATGATCTCGAGTTGGCTACAGTTGTGCATGTGTTGCGCTGTTGGAGACATTATCTATTGGGATAACGTTTTGTGGTTTTCACCGACCACAAAAGTCTCAAGTATATCTTTACTCAGTGTGACTTGAATCTGAGGCAGTGAAGGTGGGTCGAATACCTACAGTCCTTTGATTTTGAGCTTGCCTACACACCTGGTAAAGGTAATGCAGTAGCTGATGCACTGAGCAGGAAGACTCAGATACAGGTTGTGCAGGAGGCCAGTGGTGAGTGGCAGCTTATGGATTTGTTCTCTGAGATGAATTTGGAGGTGCATGGCAGTCAGGGGAAAACTTATCTTTCATCTTTAGTTGTGACTTCAACCCTCCTGGATAGAGTGAGGATGAGACAAATATCTAATTCAGAAGGCCTAGTTCAACTGGATTCGGTGGAAAGTGAGGACCCTCCTCCTGGTTGGACAATAGGCGATGATGAGATTTTGCATTTCCACGGATGAGTATGGGTTCCAGGGGATATATGTGAGGAGCTAATGTAGGAGTTTCATGCTTCAGCTTGGGCAGTTCATCCCGGGGTTACCAAGATGTACCGCGACTTGAGACGTCAGTACTGGTGGTCGGGTATGAAGAGAGAGATAGATGGTTTTGTTATGAGGTGTTCCACCTGTCAGCAGGTGAAGGCGGAGCATTAGAGGCCAGCTGGACTGTTATAGCAGTTACCCATCCTGAAGTGGAAATGGGATGATGTCGCGATGGATTTTGTGACTGGGTTTCCGAGGTCACCTAGAGGCAATGATTCCATGTGGGTTGTTGTGGACAGACTCACGAAGATAACTCACTTTTTTCCGATCAAGGAGACCTTCGGTGTCGATGAGCTAGGGAATTTGTATATCCGATAGATCGTACGTCTTCATGGGGTTACTCGTTCTATCATTTCATATAGGGATGATCGTTTTATGTCTCGTTTCTGGAAGAGTTTTCAGAGAGCACTGGGTACACAGGTGCTTCTGAGCACAGCTTACCACCCTCAGACTGATGGCCAGTCAGAGCATACGATACAGGTGCTTGAGGAAATGTTGCGTACATTCATCCTAGACTTTGGGGGCTCTTGGGAGAAGCACATACCCCTAGTCGAGTTTGCCTATAACAATATTTTTCAGGCAACAATCGAGATGGAACCTTACGAGGCTTTATATGGTAGACCATTCTGATCACCTTTGTGCTGGTTAGAGGCAGGTGAGGCAGCTTTACTGGGACCATGTCTTGTTTATGAGACTTCTGAGCAGGTCCAGTTGATTCAGAAGTGGATTACTACCGCACAGTCTCGTCATAAGTCTTATGTTGATTGCAACAGACTACCATTGGATTTCATGGTCGGGGATCAGGTTTTCTTACTTGTTTCGCCGAGGTTGGGACACAGACAGATCAAGAGATAGGGTAAACTTTCACCGAGGTATGTGGGACCATTTAAGATTCTGGAAAGAGTTGGGCCGGTTGCCTATCGGTTGCAGTTACCATAGAGGTATCGGGCCATGCACAACATCTTCCATGTATCTCAGTTGCGCCGCTGTCATTCAGACTCGTCTCACATCTTTCAGCCAAAGGAGGTTGAGCTTGAGGTTGATGCGACCTTTGAGGAGCATCTGATTCGTATTGTTGATAGGAGCATGAAAGTTCTCTGAGGCCAGTCAGTTCCTCTCATATAGGTGCTATGGCAGCATGGCCGAGTGCAGGACAAAACCTGGGAGCGGGAAACCGACGTACGTGCTCAGTGGCCAGAGTTGTTTTGATCTTTATCTTCACCACCCTTGGAAGGGAAATTTGGGGACGAATTGCTTTAAGGGGGGAAGTTTTTAAGAACCCGGTTCTTATTTTTGAGGTATGGGTTTCTTCCTTTCTCTTTTCCTTAAGTGTTTTTGAGAAATTAAGGAAAATGGGGGGAAATCCTAAATTTTGGAAGTACACGCCGTGTACTTTTCCACACGCCATATACTTTCGGCTATGTGGAATGAGTACACAGGGTGTGTGGCCATGTCGGTGATGAAGGGTGTAGAACCGACTACACGCTGTGTAGTGGTCCTTTACACGCCATGTAGTCAGTCGGAAGGTGAATAGTAAGGTGGTGTCCAGCTGTGTGACAGAACACGTCGTGTAGTCGTGTCGGCTGATGAACAGTGCCACGCTGGCGGGAAACCACTAGAGGAACAGTTAAAAATGGGGAGTACACGTCGTGTACTTGGAAATACACACCATGTACTTAGTTTTTTTTCGCTTAAAATGGGCAGTAACCTCCCCTATTCACAATGAAGACTTAGAACTGGAGGAAGGAGCGGGAGAGGAGGCCGGAGCTTTGGAGATCCGTCGAGCGCACGTCAAGAATCCGTTTCCTGCATCATCGATCTCCCTGGAACCACACAGGTGAGTTCTCCCTTCTCCTGGAGTATTTTTTACCAATTCTTTTCCATAAGGAAGTTACTTTAAGGTAGGTGGCTTGGTGTTTATATTCCAAATGTTGTGCGTTTTGTGTACTGTTTTGCCACGAACCCATGTTGGGGTGTCATGTGGATGAGGCCATGGCTATTTTAAATACCTATAATTGAATAGGTAATAAATTGTGATAATAAACTACTATTTAGGATCATTGCTTGGATCCAGGACCACCCCGGGGGTGTGTTCCTTTGTTTAGCTGTTTGGACAGGATACCCAAGGGTATTCCCTTAAAGTAATGATTGTAGAATTGCCTTGAGAGGATTTTCTTGTGTACTGCTTATTTACATGTTGGGCATGGCCTAGTTACCTGTTTGGCCTGAGGGCAGTGTTGTGATTAGCCTGTGGGCACTATACTATTTAGCTTGTGGGCACTGTACTATTTAGCCTGTGGGAAACTTCTTCCATGCCTGTGGGAAGTTGATTTTGTGCCTGTGGGCGACACTTCTTATGCCTGTGGGCAATATCCGTATGCCTGAGCACAGATTATTGTGTTTGGATTCTCTTTACCTGGGGATAGGGGTTTACGTGTCTGAGGACATTGGTTGTTTACTTAGAATATACACTATGGTGATATTTTAAATTAAATGATTAAATGGATATTCAAATGGCAATATAACTGGTTAATTTAGAGACTTTCAGTACTACTTACTTTATTGCATTTTTACTACTGCACACTGTTGTTGCATATTTTCACACAGTTGGGCACGGGCCTTTGGTGAGTGCCTACTGGGATTTATTTCTCACACCCTATTTGGGTCATGCTTTTTGTCCCAAACAGATTACGTTTCTACAGGTGTAGATAAGGGAAAGGGTCCTTATACAGGTACTTGATTGCTGCTGAGGAGTAGGGGAGCATGGGACCGGGCTTAGGCTCGCGATGCTACCGACTATTTTGTTTTTCTTTGTTGTACTCTGCATTGTATTGTACTGCTATGTAACATGTTCTGGATGTTTTCTTAGAACTTGAGACATGTTGAATCATATCTATATAACGGGTTGGTTGTATTTTACTGCAAATGTTATATTAAATGTATATGGTTTATTGCTTTCGTTGTTGTAATATGTTTTATTTTATTCCGCTGCGCTACACTTTGACAAATGAAGGCATAGTTTCCCCACTATCAGACCTGGGCCCTCACTGCTAGTTGGCAGCCTCTGGCATTTGGGGAAATGCGCTTGAGGTCTTGTGACCAACCGGGTCTGGGGCACCCGTTGAGTGGCACCCGGAACCGGGACGTTACAGCAAAGTCCCCTAGTCATCCAGATACAAATTGGAAATCTGATTTGAAACTCCACCTAGATCATGATTCTCAGGTCCTGCTCTACTCGCCTGGACATCCCACTCACCTCGATGAAGAAAAGATCCACCCTCTGGTGATATTAAACTCACCCTGCAGTGATAACAGTCGATGACTGCTTGGAAGGTAACTAGACAGTCCATTCCAAGAATGATATCATAGCTTGTCATCTCTAGGACATAGAGATCCCATAGAAAGTGATACCCAGACACCTCTAGAGGGCACTCCTTGCACTGACGTACACTAGCCATCCTAGTCCCCAACGGTGCGTCTAGAGTCAAAGTATCGGTAGAGGAAAAGATGCAGAGTCCAAGGCTCTCCACAGCAGCAACAGAGATAAATCTATGGGCATCCCCTGTATTGAAAAGAGTATAAGATAAAACTGAGGCTACTAAGATCGTACCTCGAACTATAGAGGGTTCGGGATCCTGCTTCTGCTGGGTCTACTCCACTGCAAAATCCTAACATGTACCACGGCCATGTGACCCTGCCTGACCGCTCTGAGCTGATCCACCCTGCTGTCTCTGAAAAACCGGTGACTGGCCACCATGGCCTCGACCTCCACCTAAGCCCAAATGTCCAGAAGAACTCCAGTTCCCAGACTTGTGAGAAACTGGTGGTGCTGCTCCTGAACAAGGAGTCATGGATAAACCCCTGTCACCAGCTGATGGTGAGAAAACCTAATAGAAGTGCTGAAGGAGACCCATCTTGCCGCAATATAGGCACTCTACTAGGTCTCTCTTGCACTGAGGCCTTGTATTCCCAACCCTTCTACACTGGTAGCATACCACCTGGCAACCTGAAGATGTGTCTCGCTTCCTCGAATCACCGCGCGTAGACTCCCTACGACGCTTCCTACTGTCATCTGGTCAAGCACTAACTTTGGAAGAAGAACTGCCCTGGCTCTCAACTCCAGAATCTCTCAGATTGCGCTCCGCAATCAGTGCCTAGTTTACGATGGAAGCGATGGAAGTCAGCTTGAAGATATTCACCTGTGAGCAGATCTACCTTCTGAGACCATCCTCAAACTTCCTTGCCAAGAACAATCCATCTCCACCCTGGAGGTGTGTGAAATGCTGAAGCTCGGTGAAACGAGAGGAATACTCCATGACAGAAAGAGTACACTGCTCCAGACTCATAAACTCCCAGGCTTGGTCGGCCCTCAGGGTCTCTGGATAGAAGTAGTCATAAAAGATGCACTGAAACTCCTCCCACACCATAACCTACTGATGACCCGCCTATGAGATCACGTCCCACCACCTCTTGGTGGAGTCTCATAGCATGTAGGTAGTGAGATTGACCCGCCTTTCTGAAGGTGTCTCCAGATGCTCAAAGATGGTCATCATGGCTTCTAGCCATGACTCAGCAGCCTGAGGTCCTCCTTCCCCTGAGAAGGTGGGAGGATGCTGCTGCTGGAAAACCCGCGTCAAGTCTGCCATAGTCGAGGCAGGAGGTGAAGCTCCCTGGAGGTCTGCATCATCCTAAAAAATCCTTCCCCCTAAACTACGCATCAGTGCCTGTAACCGGTATCACTGCTGGTGCCAAGGCTGGCACAACAGGAGGATCTACGGGAAGTCCCTGATCAGCCATATCCGGCATCTGATCACTTCCTGGAAACTGGCATATAACCGGAGGACGTCTCGGTGCCATGACTCTGCAAGGTCAACGCACACTTTAGATCGCATTATCAAGGACTGAAACTTGGATCGTAAGAAGGGAACAGGGAAAGAAATCATTCAAAAATTTACAAAAAAAATGACTACACGACATGTATAAAGACTACACAACGTGTTCCCTTAAGTCATTTACATGGGCGTGTACTTTTTCCAAACTGATTGTGTAACACCCCAAACACATTGCATGTTATCCTAACACACGGCGTGTACCTGAATCCTCTTCCCCTACCCGAGTCCTTCTACACGGTTAAGCCACATGGCTCTCCTAAGACAAAACTACACGGCGTGTTCAAGGTAGACACGGTGTGTACTCAACAAGCTTCACCTGGCCCGTGTTATTATGGAAACGGCCTGTGTACCCAGGTCACACTACACAACGTGTTCCAAAAGGACACAACGTGTACTTAGAAGTCCCAATAGACCGTGTGGTTAGCTACACGTTCAGTTACATGGATGACACTACACGGCGTGTTCCATACAGACACAATGTATACTTAGAGGATTTCACTGACCCATGTTGTTAGTTACATGGATGGGTTCTGGGATTCCACTACACGGCATGTACAACCAGTACACAGCATGTTCCTACAAGAATTTCCCTACCTCGTGCCTCTACGCACACACAGCCTATGACATGGTTAGCGATTACACGGCGTGTACATACGGTACACGGCGTGTACTTAAGAAAAACTATTTCTTCCTAAAAAGAAGAACACATGGCGTGTGGTCAAAACTACATGGTGTGTATTCTGGGTTTTTCTAGACAGTAAGCCTCAGAAATTACTCCAAAGCCCAGAAAATACTGAAACGAACACTGAAAGTTCCAAATTACGATATGTGAGGGGCCATACTCCCCGTGAATCAAATTTTGGCATCTTTAACAAGTTACAAACATGGTAAACAAGCCAATGATCCACTAAATTCTGGTCCATGAGGGCCCATAATACCTCAAGAACCAAAATCTGACGTTCATTCATGTAAAACCTTACACAATCAATGCTCTAACAAGAATCAGATATTTTTTATCAAGGCATCTATCACAACAGCATGCATATTCTACACAACATCTATCACAACAACATGAAATTGCTAATGCATCCTAGATGGCATGGCAAGAATACATGGCATGTGATTTCTAACAAGTGCCTATATGATGCATGAGATGGCATACCCTAATCTCATCAGGTTGAAACATAAATAGAACCGCAATAACAACAACGGTAACAGAACAAAGCATGTGAATCACCCAACGGTGAAATCAAATCAACTATAAAATTTGAAAACCTGTAAAATTGCAATAAACGAGGTAGTATGGATTTTCCCTGTACACGGGTCAGATACTCCCGGGAACAACTTATTACCAAGTACCTATTCCATCCTATCCCTGGCTATAGGCTCCAAATAGTAAGTCAAGAGAAAATAATACCTTTGATAATACTTTGTAACATCCTGGTTCCAGAATCCACCTAGAGGCACCCTGTACCTGGTTGGTCACATGGCCTCAAGCGCATTTCCCCGAATGCCAGAGGCTTCCAACTAGCAGTGAGGGCCTTGGGTGTGATAGTGGAGAAATTATGCCCTCATTGGCAGAGTAACATAGAGAAAGAGAAACAAATATACAATAGCAGAAGCAGTAAATATCCAACAATAGTAAGTAGTGGAATACTTAGATAATAAACAACTGGAGAAAAAATATATATAATGATGCATGGTACACATGTTTAGGAAAAAATCCAAACAAGTCACAATGCTGAATAAAACCAGTACTAAACCAAAGTGCAAAAGAAATCAGATAAACAGATCCTCAGCATCGCAAGCCTAAGCTTGGTCCCATGCTCTCCAACTCCATAGCAAATCAAGTACCTGAAGTAAAAGGGTGCTTGCCCTTGTATATACCTGAAGCAATATAATCTGTTTGGGCCTAAAAGCATGACCCAAATAGGGTGTGAGAATAAATACTATTATGAAACCACCACAATATTTTTGCCTAACAGTCAGTGAGTATATGTAAGGGTAAAAGTACAGAAACTAGCAAACAGGAAGTACTCAGCAGAAAAATAAAATCCATAGTTTCAATATCAAGCAGTAGCTAAGCAATTAGCTAAACACAACAGGTAACCCTCTGGGCAGTACTCAAATTCTAACCCCTACGGTTCAACCCAACAAGTACAAGCAACCCTCTAAGAGGCACACACATTCTCACCCCTCTGTTTCTGCTAAAGAATAGACTCTCTGGGGAAGCACTCACCGTCAATTCCCCCTATAGTCTCGTAGAGTACTAAAGGCGCTCTGGGGAAGCACTCAACGTCTCATTTCCCATGTGTCCCACATTTAGGAACTACAGACACTCTGAGGAAGAACTCAACATCAACTCCCACTATGGTCTCGCATCATATTATAAAGACACTCTGGAGAAGCCCTTACGTCCATTCTTCCTATGGTCTACTACACTAGGTTCCCACAGCCCTGTGTAAAGTCAGTAAGTATCGCATCGTGTAGTGGCCAAAGTAACCTCAAAAACTACTTGGCTAGAATTCTATAACATCTCAGCATGAAATAACAACAGTCACACCACCCTACAATACTAGGCATGGAAAACAACAGCAGTCGAAAGGTAACTAGACCCAACGGTCCAGATAGGCAAGAACATGCATGGAAAGCACTTTCAAATCCTAAAAATTAGCCCAAAACACAATAAAAAATCCTCTAATCTAGCATACAAGAAAAGCAGACAAACAATAGGGATAAAATAGTAAACATGCAATACCCCGTTCAAGGGTATTGGTGGAATTTTCACAAAATACTAGACTTTCTACAAAAAGGCACAAACCACCTACCTCGGGGTTAGGAGATCGCTATACTTGAACCTCGATTCTTGAATCTCCTTAGAACATTGTAGATATAAGAAAAAATACAAAACGTTAAACCCACAATAACTTGGAAAGGAAAATAAATCATGAAACGAGGTTCCAGTAAAAGAGAGAACTCGCCGATGCGATTCCAATGCAATCGATGGAGTTTGATTCAGAGGACGGATGATCGCTCGGGGGTTTGTCGAAGATCCATGGCTATTCGGGAGCTCTTGGCCAAACGAGACCTAAAAGGAGACGTTTCTAGTGATTAGATGTGACCCTGATGCATTTAATGAAAAAAAAGTACATGGCGTGTACTTTTTGAGTACACGGTGTGTACTCTCCTTTTATGTACTCTGCTTTAGGCGGCCTCCATGTCACCCCTACATGGTTGTGTGTGTGGCCATGACACGGCCAGCACACAGCCTCCAGCAGTATCTTAGTACATGGAATGTACTTATAAAGTACACGGTGTGTACTTCGAAAATTTCCAGATTTTCCTCTTTTTCCCAAAAATGACCAGAAAAGGAAAAACATACCTAAAAAGAAGATCAGGGTTCTTACATCAATCTAATGATCCAATAGAGATTCAATGAATGGAATTATGAGGGACTTGTGATGTATTTGTTGGGCATGTTTTTGGGATGTCGGTTGTACTTTATGTGAGGTTTTATGTGTTTTTGGTTGGAAAAATGTGCTAAGTGACATGGTTGTGGATGAGATACAGAGGTCCTTCTGGTATAACTAACCGGGGATACATCATTTTATTTTTTAGCATTAGTCGAAGTGGATAAACGCTTCCTCATAGTTGTTGATCATGAGTAAAGTGTGTTACATATTTATTATTATGTGTGAGTTTCTGTTATCTATTTACATAGAATAAAATATATAATTATGGATGTAAGATAGGCACACATTGTTGGTGGCCTACTGAGTTCATACTCACACCCTACATGGGCCCCTCGAGCATGTAAACTTTATAGTTTTTTGATTAGTCCAGGGACCAGGTTCATGATCTATACTATAGTGTTTAGAAAATCAATTACTTAGGATTGATGGTATAGGGACCATGGTGGTTCTTCACTTTGACTTGGAGTTTCTTTTGGGGATTTTGAGTACATTTATATATGATCATCCATGGGTGATATTGCATGTCTAATTTTGTATGACTATTATAACATGTGTTATTATCTACAAATAGTATAATGCCTTAGGTTTGTTTTTATTATTTTTGTTTATTATTTTTTCTGTTAATTTGATATTCATGTTTTCATTGCTTCATTCATTGCTTCCTCTAAGTTATGGTATTATGAACTTTATTATTCTCATCACCATAGGGTATAGTATCCCCACTATCACCTAATTTGAACCTCACTGCTATTTGTTAGCCTTTGGTGTATGGGGAGGTGCACCTAAAGACTGCTAGTCCTCTATCCCCGAGCACAGATTTTAAGTGGATCTCGATTCAAGGTGCTACAAATGGTATTAGAGGTATTTCTTTTCCTTTTTGGACTTAATATTTGAGTTATGGTAGACCAAATACTAGGGTATAGTTGGAATTAGTTAAAGATCTCATGTTTGGGTGCCTACATCCCCATGCATTGGGGATAAACCAAGTTTCCAAGGGTGGAAAATTGATTTTATGTTTGTGATTTTACATTTGATTGATTTCCACCACGAATGGTGCACTTAGGTGTGATTTTATTGGATTGTGAGATTTTGACCCTTGGATCGGTATGGAAATGGAGGAGTATTTATGCATCATGGTAGGCACTTAGGGTCATATGATGTGTACATATTCTTGTGATTGTAATTGGGAACCTAGAATATGCTAAGATATGTTTTTCTATTTAAAGTGTTAAAAAAAAGATAAACAGTGTTTTCCTGTATAGCCTTTTTGGTGGAATTCTACTCAACCAGCCCAGGTATGTGGTTCTTGATTAGATTGATATGTGAGGTTATACACATATGGTATATGGGTATAACTCTGTTATGGGTAGATAGGAATAGTTAAAGGGGGTGAGATGTTTAAAATTAGAATAAAAAGATAATGTTTTCCTATATATCCTTTTGGTGGAATTTTACCCAGATACCCCAGACTAATGATATTTGATGCCTAACTTTTTTATGGGTAGGCAAGGGGCTAGAAGGCCAGATGACATGTGACATGTGTGTAGTAGGGGAGTGTAAGGGTACTAAGATGTGTTGCCTGTTATAGCTTTCCCTGTTTGTGATATATATATTATTATGGTTGTATTGACCATAGTATTTGGTCTTCAGTATGATGCCACCTATATGGATTCTAATGGACCATTAGGAGGGAAGAGATGTGGTGTCTCTAGATAATGCATGGGATGAGGCCCCTGAGGCTCGAGATGAGGCCCCTGAGGGTCGGGATGATCATGAGCCATGGGTGGGGGCTCTGATACAATATATAAAGCCAAAAAATATTGTATATATTATGTCATGGATAGACAAGAATCTCAAGGTGATATTAGTGAGAGTCATATAGGTTATTAACAATGGATCTTAGGGAGTTGAATCATCCATGGATTATCAGATGCATGAGTTCCAGTCTTAGCATCCACCATTATTTTAGAGTGAGGGTGGACCGCAAGCAGTAGAGAACTAGATAGAGTATGTGCAGATGATTTTTGACCAGATCGAGACAGCCCCAGGTCAAAGGGTGAATCTGGATACTTACATGCTTAGAGTATCGGAAAATCACTAGTGGGATGTACAGGTGCAAGCTGGTAGACATGAGAGACTGACGTGGAAGGATTTTGAGGCCAAATTCTTCGAGCACTTTTACTAGATATTTTGAGGGTGGATAGAGCCTATGAGTTCATAAACCTATAGTAGGGAGATACATTAATTATGGATTATATAGTAAATTTCACATGCTTGTCCCAATTTGTGCCTTATATGGTAGGTGATGGAATTTCCAGGGTGAGACAGTTTGAAGATGGCTTGAGGCATGCCATCAAGGTGTCGGTAAATATATTCAGATTGACCTCATTCTTAGAGGTAGTAAATTGGGATTTGATAGATTAGGGGAATCTAAAAAATTGGACTTATCTGAGCTGGTTAATAGTTCTATGTGAGACTGGTAGTGATGCTTTGGGTTGCTGAAATTGAGGCCATGGTGAGCCTCAGCAAGGCAGTCAACCCATAGATTCGGGTAGACCATTGAGGAGTGTTTTTTTGATGGTGTGATTTCAGTGTGGATAGTCGATACATGTTCATAATGAGTGTGACAGACCTCTAAAGGAGTTCCCAACATGTGGCTAGATGGGGCACTTGGAGAGGTTTTGTGGGAAGAATTCTTGGGCAGCTAGGAGTCAGGGACTGGGTCAGACTTAGGGATCTGAGGTAGGACCAAGATTGGTACCAAGATCTGGTATTTAGGAATATAATACGTGTTTAGGTCATGGAAGAGATAGATAGACCTAGTAGTGAATTCATTGGCCAGTAGCTGGTGCAGATCTGCAGGGAGGTCAATCCTCAGGCGGTTGGGCTTCGGTCCAGGTGCATGTTGTTGAGTTGGCAGGGTTATAGCAGGTTGGGGAGATGATGATGGTTATAGGTGAAATTGATTATAGCATGTCCTTTTGTTTTTGGGCATGACAAATATGAGTGCACAAGTTTCACATGTTGTAATTGAACTAACCGGGCACTGGTTAGTATATGGGCATCAAGTATGATGCGTGATTGTATGAGATGTGTAGGCATCGAGACTTTTGTAGGCATGCATATATATATATATATATGTGTGTGTGTGTGTGTGTGTGTATGTATGTATATATGATGTAAGATTTTTGAGAATTAGTGTGATGCATGACTTTTGAGAATTAGTTTCAATGTAGGATCTTGTGGGTATCATGGATGATACAGAAATGATTGAGCATCGGATGAGATATGGGGATTCTTGGGCATCAGCTGTGATGTGAAAATATGGGTGTCATGTATGACATGGTTATAGAGTGAGCACCTGATGAGGTATAGGAATGATGGTAGGTAATTTGAGGACATTTATGTCCAGTTAATGGTTTGGTTAGACCATCATAATGTTTCTTTGGGTTAGGAATCAATTTGGTAGGTAATTCCTAAGGTGGGAAGCACTATGAGAGGAATTGACCTATGATTGAGTAATTAGGGTAGATCGGGGTAATTTTTATGAGATGGTCATGTTCGATAACATCTCATCATGATACCTCATAGCTCAAGGATGAGATATTTTAAAATGGGGGCACTATAACATCTTGGGTTTTTTGGAACGGGTTGTTTTTCTAGGTAAATTTTAATTTTGAGTTTGGTGAGTGAACCAACTTTGATTTGGAGCTTAAGAACTTAAATTTGAGTATTTGAATACTCTAAGGTGTTTTTTTATCTAGGGTTTGAGGCCTAGTGATTTCCTCGAGGGTTCAAGTGATTTTTGGGAGCGTCGGGCCCCAAAAACCCATTTTTCAAAAGGTACAGGCACATGAGCATGGTTTTTTAAACTGTGCGGCCTTTAAGGTGAAATTGTGCTGCCATTTTTGTACTAGATCATGGTTAGGTTGACCATCCGAGGTGGCTCGCATGGTCATGTGAAATTTCTATAGTTTTTAACATAGGATTTTCATGGGCTATGCATGGTTTGAAAAACTATGCGACCTAGAATGGATGATTAGTGCCACTTAGGCAGCGAGTGTGCACGGATGGCACACAGTTTGACCAAATTGTGTAGCCAAACCATGTGACCTCTTTAAAGGGGTGCCCATAAAATATTGTAACCACATATTTTGTGCACAATTTTCCAAACCATGTATCCAAACTATGTGTTTCATTTAAAGGGGTGAAATTACCGAACTAACCCTCCCCCTTATTTCTTATTTCTTATCCTTTCTTCTTCTGTTCACATGCACAGTAGTGGGGAGCTCTCCATTCTTATCCCACCTCCTAATTCCTCCATCTGAACTCCAATTTAGAAAATGTATGGTCCATTGGAAGCATAATGGTAAGACTATCAATCCTCTTTATTTCATTATTATTTTATCTCACCATACGAAATGTTAGATTTTTGTTAGCTCTTTTTTCCTATTTTCATGGAATTTGTCTAGAATGTCATTCTCTCTCATTTTGGCTTGGATTAGAGGACGATGTTTGATGAGTGAGTTCTTATGAGTCTAAAGTAGGTGTTTCCTATATTTCTCCTTAAATATACAAGTTTTATGGGGTGTGTTATTAAATACACACATTTGGGTTGTCCAGGTGATACCCTTAATAAATTAATGTTTGTATTTAAATCATTTAATTGATGTAATTCAATGTTGATGGGAATGATCTAGCCTATTTAAATATTCTAAGTTGGTAATGGGGCTTGTGGTTGGTTGGGAAGGTTATGTTAATTGTTTAAATTGTTAAATTAATTAAATTGTGATATGATCGCATGAGTTCGATGGGAACATTACGAGCATGGACCAAGGTATTGAGGTGATGTTGATAAATGGGACTGAGATGGTGAGGTTTTTCAAGCTGATGGAGTGGATCGAGTTATATGGGATGATTTTTACCATCAAAATTGAGGTGATGTTATCGTCAGGTTGAGGCAGATGGTAATGACCATACCACATATTGGGTGATGAGATTCCCATGTGGAAATGAGGTTTTCAGATGGTGTGAATTAGTAAATTTAGGTGATTTCCACTGACCTTTGTTGATCAAAAAAAATTTTGGAGTCGTGTTCACAAATATATGACTCATTTGAGGTGTTTTTGCCAACTTTTTGTGGGTGGAGGCCTCCATAGTTATAGAAAATTAGGGGATGGTGTTGACCATCAGTTATAGAGGATGTTATCACCATAGAAATCCACGGAAGATGGTGTTTGAGACTATTTTTTGGGGCGGTTAGGTTCATCATTTATATTTTAGGATAATGGGCCAGAAATATTGGAGGATGGATATCATCTTGCCTTATGACATCAGGTTGTTGAGCTGATGAAGATTTATTATATATGGGAGGATGGATATCATCGTGCCTTGTGATGTCAGGCCATTGAGCCAATGGTGATTTATTATTCATTGGAGGATGTATATATCCATTCCTTAAGACATCAATCTATTGAGTTTATAGGGATTCTATGAAAGTAAATCCAAGAGACTTGTGACATATTTGTTGGGTGTTTCATTAATATGTTGATTTTACTCGATGAGATGATGCATGGGGTTTTGGTTGGCATGGGGTGTCAGGTGAAATGGTTGTGGATGAGATGCCAAGTTTCTTACTGTATGACTGTCTAGGGATACATTGTTTCATTTCCCGGAATTGGACAAAGCAGGTAAACACTTACTCAAGGTTTTTGAGCACAAGTAAAGTGGGTTAAATATTTATTATAATGTGTGAGTTACTGCTATTTATTTACATATGCATACATTATATAATTATGAATGTAAGATAGGAACACGTTGGCGGTGGCCTACTGAGTTCATACTCACACCCTATATGGGTCCCTCAGGACACATGTATACTTTATGATTTTTAGATCAGGTTAGGAAGTGATTTCATGCTTTAGACCATAGTATTCAAGGATATGGTTACTTGGGATAGATTGCAGAGGGACCACAGTGGTTCTTCACTTTGACCAGGAGTTTCTTTTGGTGATTTTGAGTACATTCATATATGATCATCCACAAGCGATCTTACATGTATATTTTTATATGACTCTTATGACATGTGTTCTTATCTACATATAGTATAATGCCTTGGGATTATTTTTATTACTATTGTTTATTATTTCTTTCACTGATTGTATATTCATGTTTCATTTGTTTTATTTGTTACTTACACAGAGTTATGGTATTATGACCTTTATTAATATCATCACAATATGTTATAGTCTCCCCATTATTACCTAATTAGACCCTCACTGCTAGTCGTAAACCATTTTTATATGGTCAGGCATGCCTAAGGCCTAGTGATCCTCTAGCCCAGAGTATAAGTTTTAAGTGGTTCCTAGGTCAGGGTGCTATATTTTTAAGTCTTCAAAAAATTCAAAGCATGAAAGGAACCTGAATTTGGAAATAAGATCAAGTGTTTGAGGACTAAAAATGGTGAGGAATATACAAGCGGGGAGTTTGATACTTTTTTAACACAAAATCATCAAGAGATATCTCAAAATATCATACACTCTTCAATGGAATAGAGTAGAAAAGTGGATGAACAAAACCTTTTTGGATAGAACAGGGAAAATGTTGAAGATTGTAGGAGTTTTTAAGATGTTCTGGATAGAAAAAGTAAATACCACATGTTATGTGATCAATAGATATCCTTTAATAAATATTGATATAAAGACACCAATGAATATATGGACTAGAAATCATGTTGAATATTCTCAATTACATACTTTTGATAGTCTTGTATATTCACTATTTAATGACCTTAAAAGGTCAAAGTTGAATTTGAGATCCAAGAAATGTATCTTCTTGGGATAAGTTGATGGTGTGAAGGGGTATCATTTGTTGGATCCCGCTACCTTAAAACTTATCATTAGCATATATTTCATTTTTGTAGAATACAAGGTGAAAATAGTGTTTGATGGAGACATATATAAAGAGAATACAAAAACTACAAAAATCAAGGTGGAGGAAAATCCAAGGAAGAACCAATTTTCTCTAAGTCATTAACAGAGAATGATGATAAAATATTGGTTGATTCTTGACCACGATGGTCAAATTGGGAGAAAATATCACTAGTATGGCACTCAGACTATGTCATTGAGAGAAATATTTCATACTACTTATTAATAAAGGATGAGATTCATATTCTTTTGTTGAGGTGACTTAGAGTCCATATGTATTCTCATATATGGCGATGATACAGGAGAAACTTGAAGCCCTGATAAGAAAAATACTTGGGATCTTTTTTCATTACCTCATGGAAGGAAGTCTATTGATAGTAAATGGGTCTTTAAGATCAAGATTTATAGAAAGGACTGGGTGGAAAGATATCATGAAATACAAGTAGTCAAAGGATATGCTCAGGAGGAAGGTATTGATTTCAATGAAATATTTTATCCTATTGTTAGACTAGTAACTATTCAGATAGTTCTAGAAATGTTTTATATATATATTTTACATGTAAATCAATTAGATATGAATAATTATTTCATCTATGGTGTTCTTGATAAAGATATCAATAAGATCCAACTAGGAGACTTTATAGAATATGGAAAAGGTAACTTGATTTGTAGGTTAAATAAATCTATGTACAGTATCAAGTAAGTGTTGTGGTGTTGGTACAAGAGATTTGATTCTTATATCATGATACTTGGATATCTAAAACTTCATTAATATCCTTATACATATTTTAGGTCTTTGGATGGTAATGATTTCACCATTATTCTATTATATGTGTATGACTTCTTGGTTGCAGGCCCCAACAATGATCATATCTAGAAGATGAAGGCACAATTGGTTAAGGAGTTTGATATGAAGGACTTGGGAATAGTAAAAAATATTCTTGGGATGTAGATTTACCGAGATATAAATAATGGGAATATTTGGGTATCACAAAATAATTACTTGAGGAAAGTCCTAAAACTCTTAAACATGCAAGAATATAAGACAAAATCTACCCCTTTTCCTACTAATTTTAAGTTATCCTATATGGTGAATCTTGGTAGTGAGGTGGAGAGAATAGAGATATATTGAGTACCATATGAATTAGTAGTGGGGAGTCCAATGTTCATTATAGTTTTTACTATATTAGACATTTCATATGAAGTGGGGTAAGTTAGTCAGTGCATGGTGAATCTAGGAGGGGATCATTGGAACATAGTGAATAGGATCCTAAGATGTGTTAAGGAGACCTAATATGCTCCATTATGCTATGAAGCATCAAACTTTACTATTAGGGGCTATGTTGATTTAGATTTTTCGGGCAATTTTGATTGAAGTAAATCCGATATTGATTATGTGTTTACTCTTGTAGGAGGAGTTGTGAGCTAGATTTCAAAGTTATATAAAATTGTGGATTTATCCATAACTAATGTGGAGTTAATGGTAGCTATATAGGATTGAAAATAAATAATTTGAATGAGAATTTTATTGGAGGAGCTCAGGAAAATATGGAAGAAAATTTCATTGTTTAGTGAAAGTCAGAGCACCTGGCATGTTGTAAGGAATCCATCTTTTCATTCTAGGATAAAGTATATTAGGGTACAGTATTACTTTGTTTGAGATTTGGTGGAATAATTAAGTTTGAACATGTATAATATTTATACTAAAGAAAATATGGAAGATTTCCTAATGAAGGCAACTGACTCTGATAAGTTCAAATGGTACATATTCTCAAGAAGCCTTACAGAGACATGTGAAGCATGGTTTGGAAAATATAAAGTATGTGTGGAGATGTGATTAGTTCTCAATAAATCTATAAGTGAAAGATATTTTAGTGGACCTTTATTTTCCATGGATAGCACCCCCCCCCTTCTTTTTCAAATAGGGGAAGGTATCGGTAGGTTTGGTTGGTGGTAACCCCACAAACCATTGAGAGTAGCATGAGGGGGATGGGTAGGGATGGAATCATCCTATAAAAGGCTATAGATTCCTATAATTTCAATATCCCAACACTAGATTCACCTATCAGTTCTTTATGTGATATTCAATCGGTATTTTGTTAGGAGGTTTCACCATATATTCAAGAGAGATAAATTATGAGGATATTCTCCTTATAATAGCTAGTGAGTGTGTACACACTTATACCATAATGAGATCCTTCTATTTGCATATTATTTTTTACCCATTTTGTTTTGGGGGTTTTCCACATTATATTTGGTGTCATTTTTTGCACTTTATTTTATCTATCAATTATCACTACACTAGTGGGTCAATCATTTTAAGTCTCAAAGAGATATATTAATCATGTATACAGGGATAAGATCACCTTCAATATGTACTTTCTATGAACATGCACATATCATGGAAGAAGAATACAACATACACATTCCTTGATATATATTTAGTTTTAAAGCTACATCCTGATATTCAGTAAACCATGATGTGTATAAACTCATTGAATCTTGATGAAAATAGAAGTTTCACCTCACCAAGACAACTAAAGATATAAGTTACATACATTTTATGTAGTTTATAGCATAACATTTATGATTTTAGCATGAGTTATGTTGTCACTTGTGGTTCATGTTATTTGATAATGAAGAAGCCAAAAGTTATGTTATCACTTTTGGTTCATGTTATTCAAGGTTACAATACTCTTTTTTCCATGATTTTTAGATTTTTATATGTTGCGATCCTATATGGTTTATTCTATCTAGTTTATTAGTTGTATATTCATCGTTACATTATTATTAATCTATGTAAAGAGGTTGTAAATATTTTGATATAGAATTAAGTGATTTCCATTATCAAATTATATTAACATCACTAAATTATAATGTTTGAATTTTCAATAGATATTACCATTACATTTTTATGAGAAGGATTATACTACTCTATCTGCATCAAAGTTTGAGTAATTTAAATGAGGAAATGGAGTATTCTTTTAAATCTACTAGTTTCGAGGAAACCTAGATATATCAACAGGTATATTTTCATGTAATAGGAAGTTTTTCAACACTAAAAGTTTTGAATAGATATTTATGGATTAAATATTTAATGCTTTTTCATGTAATTATTCTCAAGGTTTACTCACGGGAATAAGACGTGATTTTTGTGGAGAAATTTAAGGAAGTATTTTGACTCTTATTTTTCGATTTTAAAAGATAGATAAATCTCAATGGGTAAAAAATATAATTCTATATATTTTCTCTAGTTCATGAAAAGGAAAAAATGGGAACATTTCATGTACATAAGTGTTTATGTGAAAAAGAAAAATAGAATTGTTGCATTGTTTGATCTTCACATATGTTTCTCGAAACTTTTGTAGAGAGAATTGAAATAATATATTTATCATTTTTTATCTACTATTTGAAGAATAAGAATATAGAATATGTGAAGAAGAATAATATTTTATTGATATTGTTATTTTAAGGAAGAGACCTGAGCTACATCATTGTATCTATTATTGTCTGAAGAAATGGAATTTTGTACTCATTAAAGATTATTTTATTCTTTTGTGCATTCCTGAAGATCATTCTAAATCTATCATTTGTATAGGAAATTTTGTGCTTAGTCATTTAACCTTTATACACCTCATCTCATTTCTACTAAGTGATGACTACTTGTACTCAGTCATGGTAGAGTTTTAGTTTCTCATACTAAGATATGCTAGATTTGTGGCTTCTCTTTATAAGATATTGAGGTCCCTAGTAAAAGAATATGGAGTCCAAGTTGAAAGCCTTGTACCAAGTGATATCTAATTTCACTCAACTAAGAATCTATAGAAAAAAAGTATTGGTTCTAGTAAAATCATCAAACTTGTAGATAGAGTGTTGGTGGTGTGGACTAGGGAATATTTTTTCCCTAAACTACTATGCATAATTATGTTCTACACTTTATTTTCTTTATATTTATCTTACTAATCATATTAAAGTAAATTATTAATATTCAAGAGGGGTTTTTAAATTAGTGATATTTTTAAAAGGAATCAATTCACCCCCCCCCCCTCTTAAGTCTTTGTCTACTCATCTCTGGGACAACAAATCCCCAATATTCTTTGGGGTCCTATTTTTGTTCATTATGGGGGTTCTACTGGCACATGTAGAGCAAAACCAAATGTTATTAAATGTGAAATATTTGGTTCATGACCACAAACTAATTAAAAAGGGTAATCATCGTGAAAAATTAAAGGTATTATTTAAATCAGTTCCACAAAATTCAAAATTTCATGTCTCCATACTAAATTGGTAAATTGTGTTTTTATAAGAATTACTCTAGTGATAAGTTGTAATAACATTATAAATGATTAAGTTGGACTATTTTTAATGTAGACATGAGCTATAGGATGAACAACACTTGTTATGATTGATATCTAATAATAATTAAAAGCATGTGATGAATACTCACTGGCATTATCATATCAAATATGCTTGATTAGATAATCAATGAATTATTACCTCAAACATATTATTTGGATAAGAAACATTAAAAATTATAGGTTTCAAGTTGTAATAATTAAACATGAGAACATCTAGTTTAAACATTAATTAAGATCATTAAATATCTAAATAGTCAATGTGTTAGATGAATTTAACCATAGATGTATGAATTCATTCCAAATACATAGGGTAATTTGTCCCAATTTTTTATAGTGATGGACTTATAATCATTTTCCTTGATAATAAGTAGTGAATGAGGAATCATTTGGTGAAAGAACCTTTTTATAAATTAATGGATGACCATGCATATATTTAATTATTTATCTCATCATTATTAATATTAGATTACCCAAATGATCATGTAATACAATAAATGTATAATGGTTAGTAAACTTATAGTATATCATATTTTATTTTATTGTACGTATATTGACATAGTATAATCTTGAGGAGATTCTTAAAAATCTCTCTTGAATTGTACTCATTATTAATACTTGTTATATAGATGTATCCATCACCTCCTTCATCTATAGTCTTTATGTGATATCCATTTTCATAAATATAATTAAATATTAATAAATTTCATCAATACTTAGGATGAAAAAAGAATTATTTATTAAAATATGTGTACCACTAGGTAGGAATATTTTTTCTCTTTTTAATCCTTCAATTAATTTTGTGATACTGGTTAATATACTTAAATGAGTACTTCCCATTAAAGGTTTGTAAAATATTTCTCATATATAATAATTTTATGTGTTAAGGAATTATCAAAAAGACAAATATCTTCATTGTGGGGACTAATCCTAAAGGAGAGATTCATAACATCCATTTATATTAAAAAGAAAATAATGCATATATGTGTGTTGGGTTGATACTTCTTACTTGGTTTTAATAAACTTTATTTGGAACATTATATGTGAGCCACACAATCCTTTAATTTTACTTGGTAATTATTTCCCCTAATTTTCACATGTTTAAATTGATGATCTAAACATAATGTTATATTTTGATATTTTTTCATAAGGATATTTTATTTTGAATTAATCATAAGAGTGAAAATATTTCCTTCAAACTATGAATGCTTAACCTTGAATTTATAATTTATATTAAGGAATCTTTATAAATAGAGGTTGTATACGTTTATTTTATTACTAGTGGTAGTTTAGAGGGTAAATATTCATTCTCTTTTCTATTCTCAAGCTAACCATTTCATGTTCTGGTATGTGGTGTGATCATTTGTGCCATGTGACTAACAATTAGTGTGATTGAGATAAAAATAGCATGCATGCACTAGTGCTCCAAAGGCTAGGCATGAGGGACCCACCCCCACTCACCATATGAAATCCCCATTTATGGTAATTGAACTTGGGAATGTTATCTTGGATTCCTCTAAGGTGAAACCACTCTACATGCATGTGTCATATTTTTTGTTCTCTTTATTATACAAAATATTTTCTTATTTATTACTAGAATGATTCATAGAATTATAATTCATGATTATTCACTCATTTTTACCTAATTATATATTATTTTAGAGAAATTACCCTCAATTTTCATTAAATTAAATGAAAATAAATACTTTTAGCGACCTAATTATGGTATTTTTATAAATCTAATTAATTACAAACTAAGAATTATATCATAAACCATAACAAACCTTGAGCCATCCTATAATTTGTTTTTAAATTACAAAGTATTAATTCATGATAATTTAAAAATTAACCAAAGAGAATGATATTTTGATGATATTTGAAAATAAAATAAAATAAAATAGTAATAAACATAATGTATGTTCCATTAAATAAAATGGGATTTGAAAAAAATGTAGAAAATTGACCATTGTAAGGTTACTACACATATTAATGAGTTTCTTATCTTATAAATTTATTTGGTTTGATGCAAGTTTTTTATTGAGGTTTAATTGATATCTTGATTGTCTTATATCCCTTTAAAATGGTGTACCTATAACACCCCACATTTTTATCCCTTTAATGCATTGGATATCTTTTTTCACATGCAACACCGAATTAAAAAAACCATGATATATTTTATTGAGATAAAATATTAAACTAAAAGATAAAAATTAATAAATTATGAGAATACAATATAAAACATCATTATGAAAAGTATAATAGGAATAAAACCACAAGTAAATAAAAATACCATGAACAAAAAATCACAATCCTCATGGTTTTCCTTTAAGATCATGCAACAAATTATAAATATGGAAATAAGTAAAAGCATAAAATTTATAATAGAAATTTTGAGAGATAAATAATTAAATATGATGAATTTATTTTAGTGAAGTATGTCAGTTCATATAAGGAATGTAATTTGACTATTATATATATTGTCGTTGGATATATGGTCATTGGATATATGGTTGTTGGAAATGTGGTTATTGGTTATACATGTTTCCAATAGGTATATTTAGTATTTTATAGTTAAAAGTAAATAATGTGTCACACATAAAATATTTAACATGTAATTAACATTTATAATTTTAGATAAAATAAAAAGATACTAATTAATTTTTGAAAATATCTATTATTTAAAAGAAATTATTTTTTGGTATATAATGAATTTTAAATTAACTTTATTGATTTAATAAAATAGATTAAAAATATTCAAGTAATTACTAGAAAAATAATTAAATAATATCCAACAAATAATTAAGGTGTTATAAAGAATAAGAATTTAAGGATTCATAGTCAATGAAAAATGTTTTATTTAAAAACATTATATTTATTATATTTTATATTTTTTTTATTTAAAATATAAATTTCTCATATTTGGATTATAAAATTTAATTAATTTTATTTTTTATATATAGAAAAAAACAAATAAAAATCATTTAATGATTATTATTTTTTAAGGAATAATGATAAAGTCGCTTTTATGCTTAAAATAAAGTTTCTAAGAATTGTTTTTTAAGTGTCATGCGTCTAATTTACAATTAATTTTAATTAATTTTAGAATTTGAATTTAATAAAATATATTTCATTTTTGGAATCATGGAATTGAAATTAAGTAATATGTTCAATTTCATTTTTGGTCAAAAACATAAGTTACCTAGGTAAAAAATGAGTTACCACGATAAGGGTAAAGTGGGATAAAGGGGGTTAAATTGAGGGTAAAATGCCTAAAATATCTATAAAATTATCTATAAATTGTTTTTATAAGGGTATTAATGACTCATATCCATTATATTTCCACTTTTAATCCACTTTCCATGTTAAAATACACTCCTTACACATTAAGGGACGAGTATTTGGGGAAATGCCATTCAAACCCACCTATAAAAAGGCCCCTCCTATACCCACTTCAAAGTAAGATTTACCTTTAGTTATCACTTGAATATCTACCCAAGTTCACACTCCTAAATCCTTTTTACACATTTGGTAGTTTTTGGTTGTAATAAGGAGGCCTAAATCCTTCATTTTGAAGGAACCCATTTTGAGAAGGAACAAAATCATCAAAGTATCTAGTTCTTCACCATATTTTTAAATTATTGCCCCCTTCACACTCTTTATAAATCTCATTAAAAACTATAATTATATTCCATTAACATCATTATTCTTCTATAAAAGGTATATTTCTATAATATGATTCTATACTCTTACTCATTCATTAGTAAAACATATTCTTGTTTAGGTAGTTCAACCACCTACATGAAAGATGTTATATTATCTTCAATATTTACATCATGAATGAGTACTAAGACATTAATTTTGGTAATATATGTTATTAAATGGTAGTTTATTTTATTAATATGGTTCTGTAAATGTGACATAAAAATTAATGGTAATTATAAAGTAACTCATTTTTATCGGTAAATTACCTGAAACATGTTCATCACAAATTTCGTTCTGAAAAACCATACCCATATCTTCCATAAAATGAAAATGGTACTGAATAAATCATTTAAACACAATTATTACATTTCCTTGAATAATTTAGGAATGATGTACTTGTTATCAAATAATTAGGATCGACACCACCATACCAAAATGTTTGTAGATTAATCAAAACTATTATCATATAATGGTGAAAGTAAACAATAACTAACAAAAATATATGAAATAAATGAATATAATTGAATATTATAAAGGATAATAAATATTAATAATGTTTTTAAATAATTTATTAAGATAGTTATGTTTATTTATAGGGTTTTAAATTACTTTCATGGGGGTTAGAAGTAAAGGTAAGGGTTTCTTTTCAAATCTCATTTTAAATTCAAAATTGTCTATGTCTAAATTTACATTATGGGAAATTGTATATTATTTCTCTCTAAAACCCCATATATTTTCATCTTCTTTGGTTAATTTTTGTGTTTACATTCCTTCTTACGATTTATGCTCATATTGTTTTATAATTCACCTGGAATGATTCTTGTATGTGGGATTGAATTTATCTCTTATTTTCAATCAGGAATATTTTTATTCCATATCCATGTTTTTCATATTGTTTTTAAGATGTCCTTATCCCATATTATATGATTTATTAAGGTAAATTTCCATTTAATTTTCTTATTTATAAAATTATGAAAGGAATCCTTTAAACTCTCTACTTTAACATTTTCTATGCTATTACTTTCCCCCACCATTTTCTTCACTTTTCATTACAAATATTCCTTTATAAGTTTTCATGGTTGTTTAAAAAATTTATTTAACTTCTCATTATTTTTATAAAACCATTGATTTATAAATTATTTCAATTTAAAATAAAATTTATCAAAGATGTAAAGGATATTTATCCTTATTTTTCAAAGAATTTTCTAATGTTGTTCTAAAGTGTTTTTTATTTATGTTGATATCATTTAATGTTTGTTATGTTTCACTATGGATATGTATTAATGAAATAATCCACTTTTTTTATTGGGATGGTTTGTTTATTCTTTATGTAAATTTTCATTAAATGCATTTTTTTCTCTTGGGTTATTTATGCTATGAAATATTTATGAATTTGATCATGTTTATGTGACACACATATGTATGGTTTTTCATTATGTGATGAGTGGAACCAAAATTATATAGCCCTACAATGCATTGAGTAAATATTTATATCTCATGAGATGACATGTATGGGACTAGGGAGTGAACCCAATCAATGTTTTTTGTAAAAATGGTTATTTAACCCAATCTATTATTTTATGGTGCTCTGTCTACTATATGATGCTGATCTTGGAAGTAATCCTTGGAATAAGAAATTATTTTCTATGCTTATTTTTTCCACATTCCTATGTTATGTTTCATGGATTGTGATTATTGTCTCATGTTTCTATATTTTTATGATTCATTCTCAAGCTAGCCAAAATACTTATGCTATATTCATATTTATGATTCATATTTCATTGGGTGTGATTTACTTATGTTGTGTATTTCATACCCATATGTTCATATTGTTCTCACTTATAAAGAGGAGTATTATGTATAATATGTCTAAAAGGATATCATGTGTGGAGAATTTTATGGGATATTTTGAAGACCTATTGTAAAATAAAAAGTTCATTTATTTAATCTCTAAATAAAATAAACCTATAGTTTTTAGGGTGTGATTTATTTAGAGATATAATGGATATTCATATAAATGATTTGTTATGTATGTATGTTATACTTGTGTCATCTTAGTTGGTATAAAAGTGTGATTTAGTTAATTTTGGGGATTATGGATAAGAGGGTGGAACATAAAACAACCTATATTGATCCAAATTTAATATAACCTGAAGTATTATAAGTTAAAATGAAGGTATCATAGGTTAAGACATAGTAATATTGATTTCCATTATCGTATGATTGATTAATCTATTTATTATTATTTAATACTCACACTAACATTTTTTATTTTATTCAATGGATAAAACCAAGAGGAAGAAAATAAACAAGTGTGATAAAAAATGAAATTATTTCCCCTATGAGAAAGAAAATTGGATGAGAGGATTGAGTACAAAATTTAATGTCTATTCTCACCAAACTATCTCAAGTTATGAACAATAACACAAACCATATCAAACTCCCAAACATTCCAAGTAAGGAAAACTCATCATTGATTCATTCATGTAAAAACTCCTGCCATTATTTAGTGGGTCCTAATCTACTATTTGTTAATAAATGGATAGATAAAATTGAAAAGATATTTTTTGTTCTTCATATATTAGAGTGTAAAACGGTTTTTTTAGCTATTTATCATTTGTATAGTAAGGCATATCAATGGTGAACTCTCATCAAGAACATAAGGAAAAAGGGAGAAATTGACTCCATGGAATGGGATTTGTTTAAAAATATATTTTTCAATTAAAATGTTCCTCGAACTATTCATATGAAACTAGAGAAATAATTCTGAGAGTTGAAGAAAATGTAGGATGAATCCATTCGTACCTATGAAGAAAACTGCATGATACTCGCAAGGTATTCCTATTGTTTTATCATTGTAACACCCCGAGATTTTATGAAAAATATTCTTTTTAATTTCAATAATGTCTTGTGTTGTATGATACACCAAAAGGAGCTTTCACAACACGCATCTTTGACTTGGCTTGCATTACACGCAATAAAGACCTTCCTCGATAGCGTGTGTCGTACGCAATACCGAGTTTCACTAAACAACGATATATTATAATATTAGCCGTTATGAATAATATTAACTGAATTTTGAATTTTATAACATTTTAATTCATCTTATACATTTTCTATAATGAGGTATGAAAACTAAATCAGTTTTTTAGATAAAAGAAGTATTTTTCAAAAAATACAGTTTTACCGTCTTTTGATGGTGCACCCACATTAAATCTAGTTTTTGAAAAGTTTATAAGTTAAATATGACAAAATAAAATTCTTCTTTAGAATCAGGATATAAAAATCTACTTTGGATAAATTTTTCATATTATTCTGATAACTTTCATATTTTAATGAATAGTAAAAACACGCTATATTTAAATTAAAAACAACTTTTTTCATCGCAATACTTTATATGGTTAAATTATAATATTTAATGTTTTAAAAGTATAAATAGAATATATTTTTACTATTTAATATAATTTATGTCATTAGCATTAATTTTACATTGAATTCATAGGTAAAAACATTTCAATCTTTGGCAATGTTTTAACTTTTAAAAACCTGTTTGCTTAACAACGGGATTAATTTTAAATTAATTACTAAAACTTCTATGTTTTGAATTTTGAAAAATGGATTCCATATTTGGAATCAGTGGGTCCAAATTATGTTAATAGGTTACTTTTATTTTTTTGATATTATGAATAGTAACTACGATAATTTTTTATTTACTACGGTTAAAGGTAAATAGGGTAATTCAAGGTTAAAAGAATATTATAATAATTCAAAATTACCTTGAAACTTGTCCTAACCTTATTGGATGAGTATTGGCCGACCATGGGCATCCTTGGGTAGATTTTGGGACCCCATTGAGCCACTTGGTAGTGACAATGAAAATTTGGATTAATTAATTTAATGTAAAGACAAAATTGACATTAACAAAACTCTTTTAGTAATTAATTTTTATAAGGGGTTATATAAATTATATTTTCGACTATAAATATTCATTAGAAATCTAAAAATATTTCCTACATAATGATATTTTTTTTTATAATTTTTAGACACCAAATAAATTAAATTATTTATGACACAATAATGATGAAGTATTTACCTCATTAATAAATGATTTAAATAAATAAAATTATAATGATTAAAATATTTTCCAAAACATGTCCAATTATGATTGGATTATTTTATTTCGTCCATGAGTCATATTATCTTCATCCTTAATGAATTTTGGACCTTTTGAAACCGAAGATAAGTTTGTAATAAAATAATATTTCCACACTTTCCAAAGGTGCCCCTCTCCTCCCTTATAAAAGGGCACCTCCTCCCTCTCCTCTTCACACCAATTTGAGCCTTAAATCTCGTCCAACCCCTGAAAAATTATCTTCTACACTTCCCTAAAAACATCCTAGAGGTTCTGGTATTCTTCAAAGACCAATTTTAGTGCCCTAAGAGGAGGTCTCAAAGAGGCGCTTCAAAGAAGAGGTAATGTCCGTTACCGATTCTTTCAACTTTATTTCTTCTTCCACTTATTCTTCTTAGGTTATTTCATTATTAATTAATAACATAAGTATCACTCATATACTTATTTGTTGTTATAATTATGAAACAACCCTATTTCACCATCTAGCCATCCTACGGAAAACGAAATCACCGCGCGTGCGTACGTACGGAATACCGTCTCCACGCCGTGGTGTAATCTATTTTCCACCACCACCATACTTGGATGGGTATAATGGTGTAAATAATAACTATATATGATTATTGTAAAGTGATATTGATTCTGTAATAGTATACATACACTCCAATAAAATTCCATGATCATGGGAACGATATCATCGCTCGTGCGTACGTACGGAATACCGTCTCCACGACGCGATGAGATTCATTCTCAATGATTAACCATTCATAAATGATTATAAAGTATATATAATAAGTAATCATGAAATATATGACATAATAATGATACTGGATTTATGTATATATATATATGTATGTCATCCAATTAATTCCATTCAATTCAATGAGGAAACTAAAACAACGTTCATGCGTACGTACGGCCTACCGTCTCCATGAATGGTGTATTTCTTTCCATTTATTGATCTATTATATATATTTATATTCTGAATATATATTATATATAAATCATGTTTTATATTCTGTAATTATTTAATCATGATCTAAGTAATCAAATGAATAATTGCAAGTCAAAACACGGACGACAAATGAAACGATTTTACCCAAAACGCTCTTTAACATGGAATTTACAAAAGAACGGGTAATATAAAGTCATAAGTGAACCATATATGAAATCATAACAATGAATATGATTCTGTAATAAGTCAATAACATTATTTAAATCATTATACAGGAGGTTCGGACACTTACGAAGCAAATCGGACCTATGGTAGGGGATAATTTTGAAAATCTCATTTTTTTATCCGAGATTGCTTATTCGTGAGTATTTATTGGGGTTATTGATATCATAAATGTCCATGTTTTATACAATTGTATTCATGTATGTTTAAAGTCCTTTTTACCCATTTTGACTTTTACCCCATGGTATGGAAGGAATCTTTCTTTTATTTACCCTATAAGGTACTTTTTGACTTTTCCGACAAAAGTACGAGAAGAATATTTTTTCTAACTTATAAGGAATGAAAGTATTTATAAAGTTTTATAAAGCCTTATTTTCATGAAGCTTCCTCCAAAATATTTCATGACTATTTTCAAAAAAATCTCTTTCTTTTAAAAATTGCATGATGTTTTGTGAAAAGAAGTTGATTTTGAAGAAGAAAGGATATTTTCCTCAAATTTTATTTCAAATGTTTTATCAAAACCATTTTCCATATAAGATGACATTATTTCATATGTGTATGTTTCAAGTATAATGTATCTATGATTTACATGGTTTCACTTTTCTTATGATGAAATTATATCCATTTGTTTTATATGGATTATGTTATGATGGGATGATGTTTATGAAACCCATTTTATTCTTTGGGTTATGATGAATGTTTTAAGTTTATTTTGTGGCACAAGTAAGAATGATTTAATTATTAGATGGGTGGGACCTATATATCCCTCCAATTAATTGGGTAAAGATTTTATATCTCATGATATAGACATGGCTGGAACGGTAAGTTAATCTGGTTCAGTGTTACAAGACTGAAACGAGGAGTGAACTCGATTTAGAATGGGACTTTTTCCACTAAGATGGTCTTGGAAGCAATGTCTTGGCTACTATGGAAATCATTACATGTGCTTAATGGATGCCACAATTACATGTTTTACTCCCATGCTATTTTATCATGCTTAAAGTTTCTTTATGATCTATTCCTTACATACTTCCATTTTTTATGCCATTGCTCAAGTTTTTTATGTTTAAACATTATGTTCATGTTTTTAAGTTCAAATGTATATGATTTGTTTTATTTTATCCATGCATACCCTTACTGAGCATTTGATCTCACCCTTTATATGTTTTCTTTTCCCCAGGATATAAAGAAAGGTTTTAGGTAAGAAAACAAAAGGAAGAGATCTTTATGGGAGATGTTGAAGATCTTTCACCACGATTAGAAGATTACGTTCCAAGTTTCCAAAGACACTAAACTATTATGGTCCTTGTGTGTCTGTTTTTGTTATGTATTAATTATTCCGCAAAAGTAATGTAATGTCCATGTACGTCAAGTTTCGGGTCTCTACATTTGGTATCAGAGGAAAGGTTTATTCAACCTTTGGAAACTAGGATACGAAAACGTTAGTGAGATCCCTATAGATATTTCTAAGGTATGTCTAGGGATGTACCTAAGGATAAGTATACGTATAGGATATAGTCCTAGAACTATGGTAACGATCTTAGAATTTAACCTAAGATGTTAGATATTGAGGGTGCTCCCACTTTACTATGTTGTTTTCCCTAGCATGATTTTTTCCTCTCACACTATTCTTTTTGGGTTTTAGAAAATGGCTGGAAACAGGAAGATTCATGATAATGGAGGATATGATGGACAGTGGAATGATATTCTTCATGAGAAACCAAATGAAACGGGATTTGGAAGTCCAAGCATCGTTTTTATGCCTAATCATAAATCTCATAATATGATCAATAATATCAACTTTGCTAAGTTTCCCGACTTAGATAATAAGAGAAAGATGGAGTTTCATGATGATCATAGAGGAAAGAAAGTTCAATTTCCCTCATGTAAATCATGTGGGAAGAGGCATCGAGGATATTGTTTCAAAGGAACAGGAAGATGCTTTGTGTATGGAAAAGAAGGACACAAAGCTAGTAAGTGCAAAGGAAAAGGTTCAGTTAACACCATGGATGAGGATAATGGTATTGCTATGACATCAACAATGGTTAAATGTTTTAAATGTGGAAGGTATGGGCATTATGAAAACGAATTCCCTAAGGGAAAGTCTCATGAAGAGAATCAGTACGGTCGTATGGGTAGTATTTATGTTGATGATGATGAAGAGACTACAAATGATATGTGAGATGAAATAATTGTTGAAGCTCGGTCAATGGTTTAAGAAGGTAGTGGAATGATTACATGTTTATCAAGTGTAATGTTGTATAAGTAATCTCATGGTACTATGGAATAAAGAGACATCTAAGGATTATTACACTGTTGTCTTTCCTAAGTTTTGAAAGTGTATGATTAATGGTACTAGTAACTATGAAAGGTTATTCAGATATTTTTGGAAAGTAGATGATATGCGCATAATGAAGGGATAAGGAGAAAATTAAATGTTTGATAGTATTCATGAGCTCATGACTGATATAAGGAGAAGGTTATATCATGGTTTGAGTATATAGAGTTTTTGGATTTTGGTATGTGGAAAGAGTTAACTTTTGACAGCATTCATGTTTTCACTAAGGTTTAATGGGTATTCATTTTTCAGGAGAATACATGATTAAGGTATTCACATGATTGGAATGTGAACAACAAGATATATGGGGGATAAATGATGGTATTCACATGCTTGGTTGATGACATTTCAAGTAATCATTTTCTTTATACTATGAGATTGGACATATGTATTTTGGATAAGCCTAAAGATTGGAATGGATTATGTTGGACATAAGATAGTATTGTTTAAGGATATAAATTTTTTCGATATTATTGATGGGATGTTATAGTAATGTAGTTTTAGAAAAAGGACAACCTACAGGACGGGCGATATCCCATCACGTCGGACAAGGCTGTGGGAATCGAACCCACAACCGAAGTGCAACTGGCCTTTATCGCCTACCAATGGCCTACAAGAAGTCCATGTTTAGTAGAAACTTGTTTTATTATATTAAGAAGTATGATATATGAATTATAAGTCCATTTTAGGAACCATATATGATTAATCTCACTATAGATGGACTTATGTATTTTTTGATAACTTTTCTAACCTTTTGTTTGAGACAGATGGAATGACCCATCATTCTATCACATGATCTGCTAACACTTCACGAATGACAAATTCAACTTCATTTCTTTAAGAGATGAAGTGGAAATTGTCCAAATAACGACCAACGGTGAGACTGTACCAAAATCACGAAAGTATTTCTTCTAATTCCAATTTCATCAACTTTAGGGAAATGATCTTGAAAACCAAAAATTTTGTCCTAGTGCCCTTATATCCAATGAACCAGATGGTACCCTAGATCATCACAAATTTATGTCTTTGTGATTGTTGTCTTTTTCATAGCCTTGTTCTCTACCACTCTCCATCAGAACTTGATGGTTAGATTTTTCTTCCATATCCATATTTTCACCTATGTTCTCCTACGTGGAAACTCAGTGATGAGTTAATTTGGGTAACCGTTATGTTTCATACTTTAGTTTTTAATGCCAAGTTTTGGTATTCCTTTTTACGATGTGGGTTTATATTAAAGAAACTTTCAAGCAGTAAACCATTTATAACCCCAACGAATTTCGAGGGAGAAATTCATTTTAAGGGGGTAGAATGTAACACCCCAAGATTTTATGAAAAATATTCTTTTTAATTTCAATAATGTCTTGTGTTGTACGCTACATCAAAAGGAGCTTGCACAACATGCATACCTGACTTGGCTTGCATTACACGCAATAAAGACCTTCCTCGATAGCGTGTGTCGTACGCAATACCGAGTTTCACTAAACAACGATATATTATAATATTAGCCGTTATGAATAGAATTAACTGAATTTTGAATTTTATAACATTTTAATTAATCTTATACATTTTCTAGAATGAGTTATGAAAAAAAATTAGTTTTTTGGATAAAAGAAGTATTTTTCAAAAAATGCAGTTTTACCGCCTTTTGATGGCGCACCCACATTAAATCAAGTTTTTGACAGGTTTATAAGTTCAATTTGACAAAATAAAATTCTTCTTTAGAATAAGGATATAAAAATTTACTTTGGATAAATTTTTCATATTATTATGATAACTTTCATATTTTAATGAATAGTAAAAACACGCTATATTTTAATTAAAAACAACTTTTTTCATCGCAATACTTTATATGGTTAAATTATAATATTTAATGTTTTAAAAGTATAAATATAATATATTTTTACCATTTAATATAATTTATATCATTATCATTAATTTTAAATTGAATTCATAGGTAAAAACATTTCAATCTTTGGCAATGTTTTAACTTTTAAAAACCTCTTTGCTTAACAACGGGATTAATTTTAAATTAATTACTGCAACTTCTATGTTTTGAATTTTGAAAAATGGATTCCATATTTGGAATCAGTGGGTCCAAATTATGTTAATAGGTTACTTTTATTTTTTTGATATTATGAATAGTAACTACGGTAATTTTTTATTTACTACGGTTAAAGGTAAATAGGGTAATTCAAGGTTAAAAGAATATTATAATAATTCAAAATTACCTTGAAACTTGTCCTAACATTATTGGATGAGTATTGGCCGACCATGGGCATACTTGGGTTGATTTTGGGACCCCATTGAGCCACTTGGTAGTGACAATGACAATTTGGATTAATTAATTTAATGTAAAGACAAAATTGACATTAACAAAAATCTTTTAGTAATTAATTTTTATAAGGGGTTATATAAATTATATTTTTGACTATAAATATTCATTAGAAAGATAAAAATATTTCCTACATAAAGATATTTTTTTTATAATTTTTAGACACCATATAAATTAAATTATTTATGACACAATAATAATGAAGTATTTACCTCATTAGTAAATGATTTAAATAAATAAGATTATAATGATTAAAATATTTTCCAAAACATGTCCAATTATGATTGGACGATTTTATTTCTACCATGATTCATCTTATATTCATCTTTAATGATTTTTGGTCTTTTTCAAACCGAAGATAAGTTTATAATAAAATAATATTTCCACACTTTCCAAAGGTGCCCCTCTCCTCCCTTATAAAAGGGCACCTCCTCCCTCTCCTCCTCACACCAATTTGAGCCTTAAAGATCATCCAAACCCTGCCAAATTCTCTTATAAACTTCCCTAGAAACATCCTAGAGGTCCTGATATTCTTCAAAGACCAATTTTAGTTACCTAAGAGGAGGTCTCAAAGAGACGCTTCAAAGAAGAGGAAATGTCTGTTACCGATTCTTTCAACTTTATTTCTTCTTCCACTTATTCTTCTTAGGTTGTTTCATTATGAAGTAATAACATCAGTATCACTCATATACTGGTATGTTATTATAAGTATGAAACAACCCTATTTCACCATCTATCCATCCTACGGAAAACGAAATCACCGCGCGTGCGTACGTACAGAATACCGTCTCCACGCCGTGGTGTAATCTATTTTCCACCACCACCTTACTTGTATGGGTATAATGGTGTAAATAATAACTATATATAATTATTTTAAAGTGATATTGATTCTGTAATAGTATACATACACTCCAATAAAATTCTAGGATCATGGGAACGATATCATCACTCATGCGTACGTACGGAATACCGTCTCCACGACACTATGAGATTCATTCTCAATGATTAACCATTCATAAATGATTATAAAGTATATATAATAAGTAATCATGAAATATATTACATAATAATGATACTGGATTTATGTATATATATATATATATGTGTATGTCATCCAATTAATTCCATTCAATTCAATGAGGAAACGAAAACAACGTTCATGCGTACGTACGGCCTACCGTCTCCATGAACGGTGTATTTATTTCCATTTATTTATCTATTATATATATGTATATTCTGAATATATATTATATATAAATCATGTTTTATATTCTGTAATTATCTAATCATGATCTAAGTAATCATATGAATAATTACAAGTCAAAACACGGACGACAAATGAAACGATTTTACCCAAAACGCTCTTTAACATAGAATTTACAAAAGAACGGGTAATATAAAGTCATAAGTGAACCATATATGACATCATAACAATGAATATGATTCTGTAATAAGTCAATAAAATTATTTAAATCATTATACAGGAGGTTCAGACACTTACGAAGCAAATTGGACCTAAGGTAGGGGATAATTTTGCAAATCTCATTTTTTTATCCGAGATTGCTTATTCGTGAGTATTTACTGGGGTTATTGCTATCATCCATGTCCATGTTTTATACAAGTGTATTAATGTATGTTTAAAGTCATTTTTACCCATTTTTACTTTTACCCCATGGTATGGAAAGAATCTTTCTTTTATTTACCCTACAAGGTACTTTTTGACTTTTTCGGCAAAAGTACGAGAAGAATGTTTTTTCTAACTTATACGGCATGAAAGTATTTATACGATTTTATAAAGCCTTATTTTAATGAAGCTTCCTCCAAAATATTTCATGACTATTTTCAAAAAAATCTCTTTCTTTTAAAAATTGCATGACGTTTTGTGAAAATAAGTTGATTTTGAAGAAGAAAGGATATTTTCCTCAAATTTCATTTCAAATGTTTTATCAAAACCATTTTCCATCTAAGATGACATTATTTAATATGTGTATGTTTCAAGTATAATGTATCTATGATTTACATGGTTTCACTTTTCTTATGATGAAATGATATCCATTTGTTTATATGGATTATGTTATGATGGGATGATGTTTATGAAACCCATTTTATTCTTTGGGTTATGATGAATGTTTTAAGTTTATTTTGTGGCATAAGTAAGAATGATTTCATTATGAGATGGGTGGGACCTATATCTCCCTCCAATGCATTGGGTAAAGATTTTATATCTCATGAGATAGACATGGCTTGAACGGTAAGTTAATCTGGTTCAGTGTTACAGCACTGAAAGGAGGAGTGAACTAGATTCAGAATGGGACTTTGTCCACTAAGATGGTCTTGGTAGCAATGCCTTGGCTACTATTGAAATCATTACATGTGCTTAATGGATGCCACAATTACATGTTTTACTCCCATGCTATTTTATCATGCTTAAAGTTTCTTTATGATCTATGCCTTACGTACTTCCATGTTTTAAGTTATTGCTCAAGTTTTTTATGTTTAAACATTATGTTCATGTTTTTAATTTCAAATGTATATGATTTGTTTTATTTTATCCATGCATACCCTTACTGATCATTTGAGCTCACCCTTTATATGTTTTCTTTTCCCCAGGATATAAAGAAAGGTTTTGGGTAAGAAAACAAAAGGGGAAGATCTTTATGGGAGATGTTGAAGATCTTTCACCATGATTATAAGATTACGTTCCAAGTTTCCAAAGACACTAAACTATTACGGTCCTTGTGTGTCTATTTTTGTTATGTATTAAGTATTCCGAAAATGTAATGTAATGTCCATGTACGTCAAGCTTAGGGTCTCTACAATCATCAACCCTGAAAGCAAAATTGATTGTTTCTTTAGTGCCCTAAAACCAATTATTTGAAAAACATTAGTTTTAAGGGACTTTGGTAGATATGAGGAGAAATTTTTAAGTACTCTTGAGGTTGAAATGGAAATTATAGACTCTTATACTCAAGGTTTGGGGATAAAAAGGAAAAATGGATTTCCATGGAAACACGAATGATAAAAAGAATATTCAATTTCCTAAATGATGAAAATGTAGGAAGAAGAACAAGGATAATTGTCTCAAAGGGATGAGGAAATGTTTCAAGTGTACAAGGAAAGGTCATCTAGCACATAAATTCCAAAGAGATATAAATATTCTAACCAATGAAATGGATATAAAGAATGTTCAACCTAATGCACCACCCACACTTCATTGATTCAATTATAGTAAGTATAGAAATTACACTGACCATTGCACCAATCTAAGGATTAATGATGATAACAGAATTCAACAACCTCCAAGGTCAAGGGATAAATGGAAATATTATGTTATCACTACCGCTAAGGTGGATCATAAGAATGAATTTTTCAAAGGTGCACTTATAATTTACTCAAAAATTACAAATTTCTTATTTGACTCTATATGTACACACTCTTTTATATCTAGAAAATTTTCTAAAATAATTACTTCACTACCCCAATGATTGTATATTGAATTATTTTTTAAAACACCCAGTGGTGTGATGATTTCATACCAAGTCTAAAACTATCTTCTGATTGAGGTTTGTGGGAATTTTTTTCCTATAAATCTTGTTATTCCTCCTTTGGTCGAATCTAGTGTTGTTTTGGGCATGGACTAGCTCTCTTTACATAGATCCCATATCAATTGTTAGTATAGGTAAATTAAATTTCATATCCCAAATCAATTTATGATCATTTATTGGTGTAAGGCTAACTATGAACTCCCTAGGTAAATTACTTCCTTTAATGGGTATTAATACCCAATCATGAGGGGTATTTAGCTCAAATGGTTTTGGAGATACTCAATATTAAAGATATTATTATTATGTGGGAATATGTCGATGTATTTTCAGAATAGTTTTTGGGACTTCCCCTAAATCATGAGGTTGAGTTTTCAATAGTCCTCATATGAACTCATACTTAGTGTCATGCTTATATGAAAGAGTCCATATAGAATGGACCCTTTTGAATTAGAAGAATTTAAGAAGCAACTATAAGAGTATATGGAAAAATGTTTTATATGACCAAGTGCATAATCATGGGGAAATCAATCATATTTTTTAATAATATATATGGATCAATTCGTATTTTCATTAACTATCATGAACTTAAAATGTCACGATCAATAATAGGTATCACACACCCTATATTGATGACTTATTCGATCAACTAAGAGGGGATCAATACTTATCAAAGATAGATATTTGTTCTAGATAGCATCAATTTAAGGGTGAAAGGAGAGGATATACTTAAGACAACCTTTCGTACAAGATATGGATACTATAAATTCATAGTGATTCCTTTTAGAATTATAAGTGCCACTATTATATTTATGGATTTGATGAATGGAGTTTGTAGAGATCACCTCGATCAATTTGTTTTAGTCTTTACAGATGATGTTATCATATATTCCAAGATCAAGGGAGAGCATGAATATCATTTAAAGATTATTCTAAAGACCTTAATAAAGGATAAACTTTATGAAAAATTTAGAAAGTGTGAATTTTGGCTATAAAATGTATCATTATTAGGTCATGTAATCACAAGAGAGGGTATATTTATGGATCCTTCAAAGGCGCGGATGATTGAACAATGTCTTAGAACAACATATATAATAGAGATTCATAGTTTCCATAGATTTGTAGGATACTATAGATGCTTTGTGAGAAATTTATCATGATTTTAAAATCCAATAACTAAGTTAACTTAGAAGGGAGTCAAGTTCCTCTAGACAGAAGAATGTGAATATAGTTTCAAGGAACTTAAGATATGTTTGGTCACTACACCTGTATTCACACTACCCTATATTAGATAAGAGTTTTTTATATGTAGTGATGCATTAGATAAGGGATTAGGTTATGACCTTATGAAAAATGACATAGTGATATCTTATGCCTCACTTCAATAAAAGGTTCATGAGAAAAATTACCCGATTCATGATCTAGAGCTAAAAATGATAATATTTAAATTAAATATATAGATGAATTATATCTATGGTGAAAAGGGTAATATATATACTTACCAAAAGAGATTAAAGTATATATTTAGATAGAATAAGTATAACATGTTCTAAAGGATGTGGTTAGAGTTGATCAATGAATATGACTGTAACACCCCACCTTTGTTTTTTATTTTAAAATATGTTTATTATTTGAGTGTCTTGGTGATAATTTTTAATTTTTAAAATTTTATTTTTGTTTCATATCTTTGTATGAATATTTTTAAAATTATGTGTTTAATAGGATAATAATATTACTAATTCATTTTTAATAATTTGTGAAATTTTTATGATAAGTAATGAGAGTATAATATGATTGGAAAGTTATGGTTGTAGATAACTTTAAATTATCATTTATTAAATGATCTTTAACATATAACTATTAATGGATTTAATGTATAAATAAATGATTAATATGTTTCTTTTTAATTGTATCGTTATAAAATGTGACATTATTAAATAATGAATGCATATATAAATATATGTGATTATTATGATTATATTATAAAAAACATATATATTCATATGTAATATCAGGATAATTATTATTTTAATTATGTATTAAAATACAAATATTGTTATTAGTAAGGTTTGTGTATTATTATTGTTAGTGATGTTATTAAATAACATGAGATATATGTGTATTATTATTTTTAAGGATATTATTACAATGGTATTGGACATATAACATACAAGTAATAAAATTATTATTATTATCATGTTATTACATATATGTTTATATATAATTTAATATTGAAATTAATGTTGTTGTTGTTGTTGTTATGATTAAAAATGTTATTGTACATAAATATACTAAATGTGTGTTTGTGTTGTTAATATTGTTTTTATTATTAGAATGGAAGTATATGTGTAATTATTATTAGTAGTAGTAGTAATGATAGTAAATAATGATGCTTATAAGGGGAAATAAGGATTTTTATGGGTAATTCAATGGGGGTAAAGAAACCCCCTACATGGGTCTTCAGCTAGAGGTTTCGCACATGAGTAGGGAAGTCGGAGGTTGTCACACCTTCTAAATAGTTTAGCGGTGGTTATGAGAAACTACTGATAAACCAGCCACCTTATATTGTTAGCGATAATTTTCATGAAGTGTTGGTAAGTCACTTTGAAAATTAGAGGCAGTTATTTTAGAGGAGGTTTAAACCCCCACTAATTTCATCATAAATTTTTCAAAAACTCATATATTAGGAGCGGTTATAATTATTATTTTTAGATGTCATTTTAGGGGAGGTTGGAAATACCCCAATTTTTTTAAACAACATGTTAGGGGTAGTTGGAAATAACTCCTAATTTTTTTAGGCATCATTATTGTTAGTGATGTTTTTAAATAACACGAGATACATGTGTATTATTATTTTTAATGATATTTTTAAAATGGTAATGGACATATAATATTCATGTAATGAAATTATTATTATTATCATGTTATTACATATATTTTTATACATAATTTAATGTTGAAAATAATTTTGTTATTATATTATTATTATGATTAAAAATGTTATAATACATAAATATACAAAATGTTTGTATATGTGTGTGTGTGTTATTAATATTGTTGTTCTTATTAGAATGGAAGTATATGTATAATCATCATCATTATTATTAGTAATAATAATAAATAATAATGATATTTAAAAGGAGAAATAAGGATTTGTAGGGGTGATTCCATGGGGGGAAAGAAACCCCCTACATGGGTCTTCAGCTAAGGGTGTCACGCACGAGTAGGGAAGTCAAAGGTTGGCATACCCTCTAAATGGTTTAGCAGTGGTTATGAGAAATCGCTACTAAATTGACCACCTTATATTATCAGTGGTAGTTTTCATGAAGCACTAGTAAGGTATTTTGAAAATCAGTGGCGGTTATTTTAGAAGAGGTTTAAAATCCCTCTAAATCTGTCATAAATTTTTCAAAAACTCATACGTTGGGGGCGGTTATAATTCTTTATTTTAGATATCATTTTAGGAGTGGTTGGAACAAACCCAAATTTTTTTTGAATAATATGTTAAGGTTCATTGGAAATTTTCCCTAATTCGTTTTAGGCATCGTGTTAGGGGCAGTCAACTGCCCCTGTTTTTTTTTAAAGGGTCTCCCCACATGCGTGCCCTATTTCCCCTCTGACACACCCCACGTCCCCTGTACATTTGTATTAATGCATATATTTAAATACATATATGTATATTAATATAAATATATATGTGCAGTGTGTGTGTGTGTGTGTATTATGCACACACCTATAAATTATATATTTATATATATTTAAATAAAATTATTTATACATATATTTATAAATACATTTATATTAAACACACACATAAACATAAATGTGTATTTTTATATTTATTTGTAAATATTTATACTTATTTGCATACACATATATATTACCACTAGTCAGAGACAAAGGATAAATATAAATAAAATAACATATGCACCACGGGAGGCTTAAAATACACGAATATATTTATACATGTATTTACATACATTTGAGTAAAAATATTTTTTTACATATATTTAAAAATATATTTACATATATTATTTATATACTTAAATACATATTTATATATTATATACATGTTTATTTATAATATATATATATAACTGTTTATTTAATATATTTATAAAATGCATTTAAAAATATATTTATATAATGTATTTCAATACATATATATATAAATATATATTAAATACAGATATATAAATATATATTAAATACATTAATATTATATATATTTATATTTATATTTATGTGTACAATATATTATATATTTATGTATACAATTGAATGAATTTATATTATATATTATGTATACAAATATATATAATATACAGACAATTAAATACATTATTTATATAATACACACATGCTTATTTATATGCATCTGTGTGTAAGTGTGTGTATAATCTATTATTATTATTATTATATCATACAACTACAAGGGTTTTTATATGATACATTTTTTAAATAAATTACAATTATGTATATATTTATACAATATATTTATGCTTTTATATTATAATTAATATTACATGAAATAAAATTTTATATAAATAAATGTATATTAATGTACACATTATACAATTATATTTATGTATATATATAAATACTATTAAATACAATCATATAAATTATTTATATAAATATATTTATATAATATGTTCATATAATGTATTTAAATACATTTATATAATTTGTTATTGTGTGTGTGTGTGTTTATATTATGAAATTTGTTTTTTTTTAATAAAAAAGAGGGGGTTTACAACCCCCTCTAATTTAAGATATCATAGGGGGTTAAAACCTATAATACTCCAGGTGTCGAGGTGTGTTTTATTTTGGATTATTTTTTCTCGTTATGGAGTGGGTTTGAGCTCTGGTAGTTGGCGGGCTGAAATTTTAAGTTTTTTGAGGCTTTTTAGTTATTGCATGGTTAGCCCACATGGTTAGTACTAATCATGTGGTGCCCATGTCGGTGTTTAGGAGAATCAGTGGTGTGGTGCATGACTTGCACACGGTCTATTAAACTGTGCGGCAAGCATGCGGTTGGGATCTGTAAGTTGATGGTTCCAAGTGGCACGGTTTGATCATGGTTTTCTTAGCCATGCGTCTTCCTTCAGGAGACCATATGATTTATTTTTTTAATAAATTAAATTAATTAAATTAAAACTAAAATAAAAAATAAATTAAATGAGATTAAATGGAAAGTGAAAAAAATAAGAAAATGTTTTAATAATAACTATAATATGATGATTATTGTTGTTGTTGTTGTTGTTATTGTTATTGTTATTATTATTTAGGTCTTAAGAAAACCCATAAGGGGTTTCCCCTTACCCTCCCCCCCCCACCTATGTGTCACACCCCCTCCCCCTTCCTCTCCAGCGTACGTGACGTAACCCTCTACGGTTCCTCTTTGTTCACCGATTTCAACAGGTTTTCTTTATGATTTATCTTCTATTATTCAAGGTATGGTCTTTAGTTCCATTTTCTATCATTTTTCGGACAAATTTTCATCTCCATGTCACTTGGTTCTATTCGAACGAACCCTGGGTTAGGGTTTAACCTAATTTTTTGTTTCTTCACTGGTGTTAGGGCATGATAAGGGTCTCTTAGGTCAGCTTTGTACGAGTTTTGGTGTTCTCCACTGAAGGAAAAGTGTTTCGGACCACTCTCCATCAATTTCGGGTAAGATTTTATGTCTTTATTTTCTTTTAGGCCAATTTTAAATAGGGATTCTATAATTTTATGGTTCCTAATAATTTTTTAGTGTGTTTGGTTGTCCTTGAGGTGGGTTCAAGTCTCCAGAGTCAAAGGCGACTTACCTTTTATGCATAGGTAGGCATATATATATGTGTGTGTGTGTGTGTAAGTTCTCCTGTTATATGTATATTCACCCATGGTAGTAAATATATATATATATAGGGCTAGGTGTGCTTATGTATATATATGACAAATGTGTACGAGTGTATGCATATATAATCATATATTTAAGGATTCCCTTGCACATATTCATGGTCATGTGAATATATACATAAGGTATATGTGTCCTTATGCATATGAGAAGGTGCATATTCTTAGTGGCAGGGAAGAGAAACTTCGAGCGGTCGCCAATGAAAGCATCATGTACCGAAGTGTTCCAGCTTGATCGTCTTCTTCTTGAGGTAGGTGTTACTATGTAATTCGTTTCTTTTGAAATTCTAGTATGTTTATTCCTTTTTTAATTCCATTTTTATTCAAGTATAAATATATGTGATAGCCTTGTGATGATTTGAACCCATTTTATTTCTCCTTGGGCTTGGCAGAAATAGTTGGTTTTGTGTAATCTGTGTTTTATGATTTAAATTGGAATATTTAATTTTTCTAAGCTTTTTATGAAATGCCTTTGGGATTTTTGAATGGTTTTTAAGTTTGGAAATGTTTTTTGACTCAATTTGGTCTTCATTGAGTGAAAATGATATTTTAAAAGGGAATTTGGTTTTAAATTGAGGTGTTGACCTCAAATGATTTAAAAATGGGGTTTTCAATTTTATTTCAAATGGTGGTTTGGAATGGGAGTGTGGTTTATCCTTTGTGAAAATTCCATGTTGGCTTCTTTAAAGGTGTTTTGATGGAAATGAAATGGTCTTGTGTCTTGTTTTGGTTTTTCACAGGGTATCTTGAAATTTTTTATAAAATGGATGATTTTGTTGAATCTCTTACAATGTTTGAAGTGGTGTTTTATGGAAAGTGTGATGGAAGAAATGTATTTGGTCATTCTTTGAGTTTTTAAAGAATAAAGACATTGGGTGAGGGTGACCATGATATGCTTTAAAGTCTTGGGTTTTTACTTTGGAAATAATGGGTGGAATGCTTTGTGCAATGGAGCATGGTTTCGAAATGGGGTTTTATGCATTATTCATGTTTGATAAAATGGCTATGAGTGTTTTCCTTGTGAAATACATTTATTCCAAGGGTTTTAGGTTGAGTGTGTTTTTTAAAGTGGGCTCCCTTTTATGTTTGATAGGTTTCCTTGCTTTAAAGAGGGTGTTTGGTTTTATATAGTGAAAATGGAGTTTCTCTTGACATGTGTGGGTGTTCTTAGAAGTACTGATCCTTCCCTTTTGAATTGTTATTGAATTTAGTATTATTTTAGAAAGGGGTTTTTTAAATTCTTATGATATGAGTGAAGTCTCGGTTGGAACTTGTGATGTGATGTTGATTTGTACACATGTTGGTTGCGTTATTGGTCTCTTCTTGTTATGCTTGTGGTTGTCCTTGGTGAGAATGATAGATTGGTTGATTAAATGATAAATTGAAACCCTTATGATCAATATGGGATGTATGGAGGGTGTTGGGGTTGGGATTGAGGCTACCCATGGGGTGTGTCATGTTCATGAATATGGGTTGGGTTGTTAAATATGAAAATAGTGGCACTTAAGGGGTCAAACCTAGGATTGTTATGTTTAACATGTTAACATGGGTTTATGAAAGGAAATTGTGAGAATCGAGTTTAATTAGTTATCATGGGTTGTAAATGAAATTTATGTTGATTTTGCCTAATTGATAACATTGAATGATAAAGTATTTGGTATAGTGTTAATTGGTAAAATGGGAAATGTTTTTAAAATGGAAATGTGTTCATGGTTTATGGCATGAGAATGATTTATGTATTGATGAATTACGAATTGTGAATGTGTGTTATTATCTGACTATGGTTGTGAAATAGTATATGTGGTAAATGGTTAAAAATTCATGTGAACATGTCTTGGTGGTATGTAGGGTATTGACTTGAGGTTCTACGACCATGATTCAGGTTGGACTGAGGCTCTAAACCCCACCCCTATAATTCACGAGTTAGGGAGACTAAGGATCTATGCCCCTAGTAGATGCATTGGATGAGACTAATTGGATTGATGCTCCAAGGTAAGTGTGATAGACTACCTAGATTGTTGCTCCAATGTAAGTGAGATATAATTGTTGTGAAATGCTTATCCCTAGTGAGATAGGGAACTAGACTTACTCCCTTTTTCATAGTAATTGATCGGATTAGGCCGTTGTGTAAATGATGTAAATTCTTAACCCATGGAACCTATGATGAAAATGAATTAAGTGGTGAAGAAGGTATAAGTTATGAAATGGAAATAATTAAGAAAATGATTAAAGTAAATATTCTTATCTAATATCACCTTGTTTATTATTATTTACCTTGTATTTCCTTTAGCACATGCTCCGAGTTTGCCAACTTGTGACCTAGAGGTTGTGATAATCGAACATGGAATTATGGATCCCTTGGGATGTTTACTTCTTGGTTAGGATTGTTTTTTTGTTTGATTTATTTTGTTTGTTCCATTTTTGATATGATGTAATGAGGTATGTTATGCCCATTTTTTCATTGATTACATGTTGATTTTTATGCCCACCTTCTCCATGCCTTGTTTGGATAATTTGGCATGTATGCCTAAGTGGCCTTAGGTGATTATTTAAGCCATGTTGGAAAATGTTTTAAAGTGATTATTTTTCATTTAAATAAAATAAGTGAGTTTTTTTGTGGGGAAATGATAACAGTGTGTGCGGTTTTGATAAGGCTTAGGCCAATGGCTTTGTTTTAAAATGTGTGCATTTGGTTTTTGGAAATAAAATGGAAATGTTTTGGAAGTTGTCTATAGTTTTTTATTTGTTTTTACTAAATATTATTATGTATTTAAATCCTATTTTATAGATATTTTTAAACTAGCATTGATGTTTAGCCTTAGGAAACCTATTGTATAGTTTTGGTGGTTTGTGGTGTCCTGCTAGTATTTTAGCTCATGCTTATATGTTTCCAGGTTCTCAATTAGATTCCTTTTGTTCTTTGTGCCTAGTGTGGGGGAGAATTGGGTGGAGATGTTTTAGGTCTCTACTTGATTCAGTTAGTTTTCATTCTTTTTTACATGTGTTTGTTTCTTTTAGTTAGTTTGTTTCTATTATAACTTACTTTCCTGCTTATTTATTTATTTTGGTTATTGTATTTATATCTTTTTTTTATTTTTTAACTCCAATTTGGGAGAAATCATTCCCAAAGGAATTTCGGTGATGCCCTGGTGCTAGTTGTCAACCCGTGGGAATCAAGAACGCCCTTTAGACCTTGTGGAAAATTGGGTTGGGTGTCAGGTAAGATGGCATCCCTATCCGGTTTGTTACAAATTAGTATCAAAGCCTAAGTTCCCAATGGGACCTAGGTTCAGTAGATCCCATGTTATTTGGGGATGTTTGGGTATAAGGGAGACTAAGGTTATCAGATCCTGAGAGGTAAGGGTGGGGAGAGTCTAGCTAGCTCTTACTTGTCCTGAGCCTCAAGTTGTCAGAGGATGTTGGGTTTCGAATCATGGATTCGAGTTTTTTTGGGATTTTTTTATGGTTTTGATGTGATTGATGGTTTTATCCCCTTTGAGAATGTGTGTGATAATGGGTGTTGATCTTGGTCTTGGGTTGGAAAGGAAGGAGAACTTGAGCTGCGTGATTGGCACACATGGCTTGGGAAACCATGCGGTGAACATGCAGTCAAGTATGCCTTTATATGGAGTGTGTTTTAGGGTTGGTTTGTGGTCCCCCAAACATGGGGACGATGCATGCATAACACTATTCTCTTTCCAGTTGACCTATTTTGGACTCCTCTTGATTCTGGATTTCTCTAAAGGTGGTTTTCACACATCAGAGGCAGATTGAGGAGTGTTTTGGGATGTGGTTTTATGATTCTTATATGGGTTCTTGTGTAGTACTTGGGTTTTCTTGGCTTTGAAACCCTTGATTGAGAAATAAAAAGGGGGTTTTGAGGAAAACATTTTATTTTCAAACTTGGTTTTGTGAAAAATAGGGAAGAGTGAATTTCCTTAGTTTTGTAAAATAATTTATAAAAATGGTCGCCTCCTTATGAAATGGTGTTTTCAAAAGTAAAGTGAGTTTTTAATGGGCATCCTTAGGTGTTTGGTTTTCAAAATAAAATAAAATTTTGAATAGTATTTTGTGTAGTTTTCCTTATTTGGGAAATGAGTGGGTTCCATAAAGGTTGTTTGGTTTCAAAGTGGGATGGATTGGTTTTTGTAAAACACCTTAGTAGAGGGTGATTTTTTTAAAAAAATAATTGGTGAAAATAATGTTTTTAAAGGAAATATTATTTGGTAAATTTGTATGTGCCTATTTTGAGGGTTTTTGGGTGCCTTGCTATTTCTTGAAGTTTTGTTTTGATTCCTTGATTTAAAAGGAATCATTTGGTTTGTGTTAAGAGGCGTGGATTGTCGAGGTTCATGTCTAGTGTCATTGTTTCTGTCCCCTATAATGGTCGAAAGAGTTTCTTCGGATCCAATTCTTACCCTAACTCTGAGTGGAGAAGTAGACATGAAACCATCCTTGTGAGAGAGTTTGAGTTCTATATTATTGGTTTGGTTGGGTATGATGAGTTGATTTTCTTTGGTAATCCTTTATTTTATTGGTTGTGATCTCGGTTTTGGAGCTTTGGTTGTGGTTGTTTAGATCTTGTGGATGTTATGCCCATTTTCTCATTGAGTTTTTGAGGTTCTCGTTGTTTGGGTAAGAGAGAGGCCTTGGGTGAAAAATCAACTAGGGTGTTTGATATACCGGCTGAGTTTGGTATACTAGCTCGTGTTTGACCATGGCCATTTTGGATGCACCATGTGGGGGTGATCCGTGCTTTAGACCCTAGGTTATTTGTGTGTGTTGTGACCCAAGGTGAGGTCTCTTTTAATCTTTTGAGGTTCCTTATTATGGTTATTTCTTCCTTGTGTGTGGAAGTTCTTTTTCTTGATAATGTGTCTCTAATGGATGTTTAGTTGTTTTAAGGATATGTCTTATGGTAGTTCTTCTTAATACCACCATTTTATAGGAACTCTAAATGGTGGGGAGACCATGTTAGAGGTTCCCGTGCTGAATGAGATTTTTTGTTTGAGGTTCTTATTCCAATAGTACTTGGAGACGTGGATGCTTATTAGTTGACTAGAGTAATAATTTTTCAGGATTTCAGTCATTACCTTTGAGGTTAAGTCATGTCAAGTGTTCCTTTTGGTTTGGTCCTCTTTGGACCTTTTGTTTTCCTTTTCTATTCCTTCTATCAGGACTTTCTGGGGATAGAAAGTCACATGGTGGGGAGATTTTAATACATTGGGTGTCGCGGTGTTTTTTTATTTTGGATTATTTTGTCTCATTATGGAGTGGGTTTGATATCCAATAGTCGACGAGCCAAAAATTTAAGTTTTTTAAGGCTTTTTAGCTATTGAACAGTTAGCCCGCACTGTTAGTAGTAACTATGCAGTGATTGTGCGGGTGCCCAGGTGAGCTAGTGGTATGGAACATGGTATATTAAACTATGTGGAAAGCATGTAGTTGGGATCTATAAGTTGACAGTTCCAAGTGGCATGGTTTGAGCATGGTTTTCTCAATTGTGTGTCTGCCTTCAGGTAACTGTGCGATGTGTTTTTATTAAGAAATTAAATTAATTAAAAAAATAAAAAAAATAATAAATTAAATGAGATTAAATGGAAAGTGAAAAAATAAGGAAATGTTTTAATAATAATATTATTATTATTATTATTATTATGTAGGTTTTAAGAAAACTCATAAGGGGTTTCCCCCTTACCCCCCTCCTTACCCGTGCGTGACACCCCCCCTACCTCTCCAGTGCATGCAACGCACCCCTCTATGGATCCTCTTATTTCACTGATTTCAAATAGTTTTCTTTGTGATTTCTATTCTATTCTTCAAGGTATAGTATCCAGTTCCCTTTTCTCTCCTTTTGTGACTGATTTTTCCTCTCCCCATAGCCTGGTTTCGTTCGGTCGAACCCTAGGTTAGGGTTTAACCTGATTTTTAGTTTCTTCTCCATCATTAGGGCATGATAAGGGTCTCTTAGGTCATCTTCGTACATGTTTCAGTGTTCGTCGTTGAAGGTGAATCATTTCGGACTGTGCTCCATCAATTTCGAGTAAGGGTTTTCATCTACCCTTTCTTTTTTCCCAATTTTAATTAGGGGTTCTATTATTTTATGGATCCTAATAATTTTGTAGTGTGTTTGGTCATCCTTGAGGTGGGTTTGAGTCACCATAGTCAAAGTCAACTTACCACGTATGCATAGGTAGGCATATATATATATGTGTGTGTGTGTGTAAGTTCCCTTGTTATATGTATATTAACCCATGGTAGTGAATATATATATATAGGGATAGGTGTTATTATGTATATATATATATATGAAAAATGCATATGGGTGTAAGTGGAAATGGGTGTATACTTATATAAGCATATATTTAAGGATCCCCTGGCACATATTCATGGCCATCTGAATATATACATGTGGGTTAGGTGTCCTTATTTATATGTGAATGTGCATATACTCAGAGGTAGGTAAGAGTAGCTTCAAGTGGTTGATGATGAAAGTGTCATGTGCCATAGTGTTCCAGCTTGATCGTCTTCTTCTTGAGTTAGGTGTCACTATGAAATTCATTTCTTTTGAAATTATAGTATTCTTTTTCCTTTTATAATTCCATTTTTATGCAAGTATAAATATATGTGATAGCCTTGTGATGATTTGAACCCATTTTATTGTTCCTTAGGCATGGCATAAATGGTTGGTTTTGTGTAATCTATATTTTATGATTTAAATTGGTATGTTTAATTATGATAATATTTTCATGAAATTCCTTTGGGATTTTTGAATGGTTTTAAAGTTGGGTAATGGTTTTTGACTCGGTTTGGTCTTCATTGAGTGAAAATGATATTTTAAAAGGGAATATAGTTTTAAATTGAGGTGTTGACCTCAAATGATTTAAAAATGGGTTTTTCAATTTTATTTTAAATGTTGGTTTTGAATGAGAGTGTGTTTTATCCTTTTTGAAAATTACATGTTGTCTTATTTAATGGTTGTTTGATGGAAATGAAAATGGCTTGTGTATTTTTTTGGTTTTTCACAGGGTAGCTTGAAATTTTTTATAAAATTGATGATTTTTTTGAACCTGTTACAATGTTTTAAGTGGTGTTTTATGGAAAGTGTGATGGAAGAAAGGTATTTGTCCATGTTTTGGGTTTTTAAAGAATAAATACATTGGGTGAGGGTGACCATGATATGATTTAAAGGCTTGGGTTTTTCCTTTGGAAAGAATGGGCAGAATGCTTTGTGCAATGGAACATGGTTTTGAAATGGGGTTTTATGCATTCTTTATGTTTGATAAAATGGCAATGAGTATTTTCCTTGTGAAATTCACTTATTCCAAGGGATTTAGTTTAAGTAGGGGTTTTTAAAGTGGTCATTATTTTGTGTTTTATGGGTTTCCTTGTTTTAAAAAGGGTTTTTGGGTTTATAAAGTGAAAATGGATTTTTCCTTGACATGTGTGGGTGTGATTGGAAGTGTTTATGCTCCCCTTTTGAATTGTGGTTGAATTTCATGTTGTTTTAGAAATGGATTTTTTTTAAATGCTTATGATAGAAGGCCCAGTTGTCACTTGTGATGTGATGTTGATTTGTGCACATGTTGGTTATGTTATTGGTCTCTTATTGTTATGGTTGTGGGTTCCCTTAGTGAGAATGATATATTGGTTGATTAAATGATAAATTAAAACTCTCATGATCCCCTTGAGATGCATGTAGGATGTTAGGGTTAGGATGGAGGATACCCATGGGGTGTGTCGTGTTCATGAACTTGGGTTTGGGTTTTTAAATATGAAAATGGGGTCACTTAAGGGGTTAAACATAGGATTGTTATGTTTAAATTGTTAACATGGTTTTATTAAAGGAAATTTTGAAAACTGGGTTTAATTGGTTGACATGGGTTGTAAATGAAATTTATGTTAATTGTGCCAAATTAATAGCATAGAATAAGGGAGTGTTTGGTATAGTGTTAATTGGGTTAATGAGAAATGGATTTCAAATGGAAATGTTCTCATGGGTTATGGCATGAGAATGATTTATGTATTAATGAATTGTGAATTATGAATGTGTTTTATTATTTAACTATGGTTGTGAAATAGTATATGTGGTAAATGGTTAAAGAGGCATGTGAACATGGATTGGTGGTATGTGGGGTATTTACTTGAGGTTTTACGCCCATGGGTCAGGTTTGACTAAGGATCTAAACCCCACCCTTAGAATGCATGGGTTAGGGAGTCATACTGAGCCTATATGCCTCTAATAGATGTATTGGATGAGACTAACTATACTGATGCTCCAAGGTAATTTTGATAGACTACATGGATCGATGCTTCAAGTTAAGTGAGTTATAATTATTGTGAAATTATTATCCCTAGTGAGATAAGGAACTTGAATTTCTCCTTTTTCATAGTAATTGACTGGCTTAGGCCATTGTTTAAATGATGTAAATGCCTAACCCATGGAACCTATGATGAAAATGAATTAATTGGTGAAGATTTTATAAGTCATGAAATGTAAATAATGAAGAAAATGATTAAACTAATTATTGTTAGCTAATAGAACCTTATTTATTATTATTTACCTTGTCTTTTCTTTAACACATGCTCTGGGTTTTCCAACTTTTGAACTAGAGGTTGGGATGACTGGAAATTGCATTCCGAATCCCTTAGGATGTTTGCTGCTTGGTTGGTACTGTTTGTTTGTTTTATGTATTTTGTTTGTGCCATGTTTGATATGATGTAATGAGGTATGTTATTCCAATTTTTTTTATCGAGTAAATGTTGATGTTTATGCCCTCCTTTGCCATGCCTTGTTTGGATAATTGGGAATGTGTGCCTAAGTGTCCTTGGGTGATTATTTGATCCTTGTTGGGAAATGTTTTAAAGTGATTATTTTTCATTTAAATAAAACAAGTGAGTTGTTTTTAAGAAATGATAATGGTGTGTGTGGTTTTGATAAGGCTTAGGCCCATGGCTTTGTTTTCAAACATGTGTGTTTGGTTTTTGGAAAGCAAAGAAAAATGTTTTGGAAGTTTTATATGGTTTTGATTTGTTTTTTCTAAATATTATTATGTATTTAAATCCTATTTTCTATATATTTTCAAACTAGAATTGATGTTTAGCCTTAGGAAACCTATTTTATAGTTTCAGCGGGTTGTGGTGACCTACTAGGCTTTTAGCTCATGCCTGTATCTTTCTAGGTTCTTAGTTGGATTCCTTTTGTTCTTGGTGGTCAGCATGGGGGAGAGTTGGGTGGAGATGTTTTAGGTCTTATTTTGAGTTGGTTAGTTTTCATTATTTATTGCTTGTGGCTATTTATTTTAGTTTGATTGTTTCTTTTATATCCTTCTTGCCTGCTTATTTATTTATTTTGGTTATTGCATTGATATTTTTACTGATTATTTAACTCAAGTTTGGGAAAAATTACTCCCAATAGAATTCTCACTATTGGGAAGTTGTGTTTTCATAATGATTTTATACCAATGGTTCAACAGAACCATTGGTATAGGGTTCCTTTACCAATGGTTTGAATAAACTGTTGGTAAAGGTTGAGTTAGTGAAGGATTTCCCAATAGTTTGAAGAAACTGTTGGGAAATGTACAAAATTTTCTCCCTTTACCAACGGTTTGTACAAACCGTTAGTAAATTCTATGCTTTTCCCAATGGTTTTTAAAAACTGTAGGGAAAAGTCCCCCCAAATGCAGCAAAACTGATTCCAAAATCCCCGATTTCCAAAAGCCCCGATTTCCCCCAATTTCCAGAATCCCCCACGCAGGTGAACCCTAACCCAAGGTCTTCCATCCGATCGGTTGTAACTCCCCCATCCAGGTTAGACTCCTTCAACCTCTTCCCAAATACAGACATAGAATCCCTCATTAAGGTAATTGACATGGTTGGTGTGTGGTCTACCAAACTTTGTGAGCTAACATGGTGAGTTGAGGTATCTTATCCGTTTCTAGTGTTGTTCATCCCAACTATGAGCTAGTTATAAGGATATCCTTCTATTCTCAACCTTTCTCCCTTTATTTCACTATCTAGAAAGATCACTTCATTATTCCCTATTTCTATGGATTTTGGAAAATTTTATGATTCACACTATTTGATATTGAATCAATGACTAATACTTGATTGGTAGATGTCTGTGAGTATATAGAACATGGTTTATAAACTACCCCTTAAAATTATCACTATTTTGTGTTCTTTATGATGTGTAGTATCATTGACATACTTTGTTATTAATCTCAAATTCAAAAATAAATGTTTTTGTCTATACTTTATGAAATTAAACCTCTTTATGATCCATGAACAACCTATTAGTATAGAAGCCTAAACTTTATCCACCCATGGGGTGCGCTTGACTTGGGGAACTAATTGGGTAATGAAAGTTATGACCATAGGGGTTCCAAGAATGAGTGAATGGTTTGGGATTTCTATAACACATAATGGGACCTAAGGCATGTGCCTCTTATATTAGACCTATTGAAAATGAATATAAATAAATTTTAATTTAATTTTTGATTACTTGTTCTTTGATTAATGATTTGGAATTCCTTGAAGAAACCAACCAAGGATTAATGTTAAAAACATATATTTTAATTCCATTTGTAAACCCCCTTGTATTCATGATGATTTGGTTTAGAATACCTTGGGAAAATATACCTTGGATTCATAGTGATTGTGATTTAGGAAGCCTCGGGGAAGTCCCCCTTGGATTCTAAACTAGAGGCCTCTCTCTTTACATAGGTTGTGAACTCCTTCCTCCCTATAAATCCATCTTAAGTCAATCAATTTTTTAGTTCTACACTCCAAATCTGTAAGGATTAACTTAGTTTTAATGTTTTGCATCTATTATTCTTTGTTTCTATTTTGATTTGACTTAAACCATGTGGTGGCGTGTGTGGAATGACATACCCAATAAGTTTGGTTTGATTTGTTTTCTATTTTTGTTTTACAATTCAAGTTTCATGATTATATGAATCAACTTGATTTGAAGTCTTCATAGCCACTCCTTTTATGTAGTTAGTGAATCATATCAACTAATGAAGGTGCGTGTGAGATGTATCCCCACTCAAAGATGGTAAATGGTTTGTTTAGTCATATTTTCTCAAGGTGGGTAATGGATATAAGGATGATCCATGTGAAGGGATTGGGGACGGTTGGGGTAGTGGGGTAGGTGGTTTTCCTTTTTTATAGTGGGGTGATATGGTACTTTATGTGGACTTTAGTTTGGGTGTTATGAAATGTACTAACTTTTCACAATATTTCCATTTTTGAGCATCAATAACTTATTTAAAAAACTCTCTTTACACATTTTTCATCTTTCATGAAAATCCTTCACTTTGTAATATCTTGAACAATGTTATATCAGGCCTATGGTGTCTTCTAGTCTGTGATAAATGAAAAAATTACAAAACAAATCTCACCTCAAATTTAGGCACACATAACTGAATTAGTATATCTTTACATTGTTTTAATAGTTCACTACATCAACTAGAAACTCCTTCCTTTATCATTTACTTAAATATATTTTCAATTAAACTTTAATCTTATTGAATTGCTTATGATGAAATGACTCATAACAATTCTTTTTACAGAATGGATAGAAGTTGGATGTATGAAACCGATCGGATCTCAAGCGATTTTCAAAACAATTTGGAGAGATTTTTAGATTTTGAATTTCACAATTATTTAGATAGTGGTCGCATACACTTCCCATGTTCCAATTGTGTTGGTAGAACTTGGTTGAGCCATGAAGAAGTCATCTACCACATAACCAAATATGGTTTTCAAGCAAACTAATATGTTTGGTATCACAATGGGGATAAAATGGAATCTCAAATTGATGATAATTGAAATGAAAGGACTGGACTGGAGAATTGGTTAGATGATCAGTTTCTGTTTATTTTTCATCATAAAAAAGAAAGGATTTCGACTCAAGAATACTTAAATATGAGGATAGATGATGCATCTAATGAAAATGATGGTATTTTCAGGGTGAAAAAATTGAATGATGTTGCTACGACTCCAGTATATCGACAATGAGATAAAATGAAAAAGCTGTAATTTTTAATCCGATTGTTTCATGGGAAAACTATGTATGGGATTTCTAATAAATCAATCGATTACATTCTTACCTTCTTGAATTATTTACTTCTTGATGATGCAGATATTTCCTCAAACCACTATATGGAATGGAAGTTAGTTGAGGAACTTGGATTTTCAAGAAACAAAATTCATTCTTTCCCAAAAGATTATAGTATATTCTGGGAGGAAACTGCTGAATGAAATGATTGTATAAAATGTGGCACATCCTGCTGGAAGTAAAAATCTAATGGAACACCATCCCACATGCCACATAAAGTAATATGGCACTTTCCATTGATCCCCAGACTCCAGAATCTTTTTATGTCTGATGAAATATCAATAAAAATGAGATGGAATGATACCAAAAGAAAGAAGACTAATGATGAGTTGGTTCACCCTGCAGATGGATTTTCATGGCAGATATTTGATGCTCAATATCCTGATTTTGCAATTGATGTGTGTAATGTGAGGTTGGGTATTTCATGCAATGGTTTTAATCCATTTGGGCATATGCTTACTTTGCACAACACATGGCCAGTTTTTATACACATTTATAAAATTCCCCCATGGTTGTGTATGAAAAAACCTTTCACTTTGATGAGAATACTCATATCTGGCCCTTCTGATCCCAGCATTGATATTGACGTATACATGCAACCTTTAATAAAAGAGTTGAAACTTCTTTGGGTTGTGGGTGTGCGCACATGTGATGCATATTTGAAAGACATATTTCATATGTGTGTTGTGCTTATGTGGATGATCAATTATTTTCCAGCTTATGCAATGATGTATGGATGGAGCACAAAGGCAAAACTGTCATATCTTGTTTGTATGAAAAATACACGATCCAAAAGACTAAAACATCATTGTAGTTTCAGTTTTATGGGACATCGACAATTCTTTCCAATGGACCATCCATATAGAAATAATTTTCAAAGATTTGGTAATACCATAGAGATTGATAATCCACCTCAGCGTATGTCTAGAACTGATGTGCATAATGAATTGAAATATTTCAGTTTTTCATTCAGGAAGGGTCAAATAAAATCTGGAAAAAGAAAGAATGTTTCCACTGAAACATGTTACAATTGGAGGAAGAGGAGTATCTTTTTTGATTTACCTTATTGGTCAACCAATTTTTCATGTCATTTCTTAGATGTAATGCGCATTGAAAAGAATATATGTGAAATTTTGCTTTCGATACTTCTAAATGTTAAGGGAAAGAAAAAAGATGATTTACGATTTCGGCGTGACTTGGTGGATTGGAGCATCAGACCAGAATTGCGTCCTGTGCGTATCAGTGAAAATAAATGGCAAGTTCCATGTGCTTCTTATGTGATGACACCTATAGAAAAAAAACAATTTCTAGAAGAATTAGAGACTATTAGAGTTCCTGATGGCTATTCAAGCATCATATCTAAATGGGTCAATAGAAGAGAGTTGAAGCTAAAATATTTGAAGACTCATGATTATCATGTTCTTATGCATGAGTTGATTACAATAGAAATTCGTCATCTTTTATCCAATAATGTAAGGGTGACTATTATTCGGTTGTGCCATTTGTTTAGAGATCTTTGTTCTAAGAAGTTGTCCAAGTCTTTCTTGCAAAAAATGTTGACAGATGACCCATTAATTTTGTGTGAGTTGGAGAAAATATTTCCTCCATCATTTTTCACATGCATGTTGCATCTGACTGTCCATATTCCCACTGAAATACTTGTAATGCCCTAACCCCAGTTACCCAGAGTCGGTGCATTATTACATAATATTGGCATGATCATAAAAGATCAAGTCTTGAAAGACCGATTAGTTTAGTATCCTTAAAAGTGATAGATACATTCATAAGGTTTACATTACATCATAAAATGGAAAACTACAACAACATTGTTTCCATAGACAACACTTAGATCCCATAGACTATCCCTGCAGGTCAATCATAATATACTTCTTCACATCCTGGGAAAAATAAAACATAGAAAGGGGTGAGCTCAGATGCTCATTAATGTTAACAATATAGCGGAAACTTTCATAAATAAGCATAAACATTTAAGGCAATATATAAGACTAAAACACAAGCCTTTTAAACTTAAACTTCAGCATAATATGGAAAAGTTAAAATCAAAATAATTTCATTTACTTACTCACATGGATATTCTACTTTTCTAATAATCACATGCAATATTAATAGCCACTTTTATAATGATGGAATGCATAATGCCAGACTTTCATAACCACATAGTCAAGGCCTTATGCCAAGACTAAAAATAAGATTTTTTCAAGGCCTTGTGCTAAGACACTAGTTTGTCTCATGAGACCTACTGATGCATTGAGGAGCTATAGCAGGCTCCACCCGTCACTTACTAAGTCCAATGCATTCCTCATATAAAAAGGTTTAAACATAACATAAACATTTGTATTAAAAGTAGCATACGAAATGTCAATACTTTATCCATAAACCATGAATAGTTTAAAAATAACACATCCATATTCAAACATATCACAAAACCTTAAATACAATATGGAAGTTTTGTATCATAATAAATCAACTTCAAATAATCTTAAAATCCAGCAAAGGATGTTGACATAGATGAAATAGAAACCTTTTTAGAGAAATATCTCTTTTTATTTTGAAATAATTTAAAAGTCATGTAATTATAAAAGAAAACATTTATTTTTGAAAATATTCTTATAAGCTTGTAAGTGAAACTTTGATGTTGATATAACGGTGGAAAATATCCGCACCCACTGTATAAGTTAAAAAAACATTCTTACCTTAATTTTGTCGAAAAGGACATAAAGTACCTTGTTTGGAAAATGACAGAAAGATTACTTTCAAAACTTCTAAGGTAAAACAAGGGTATAAATGTCTTTAACCCATAGTCTAGGAAATAGTAAAAAAAAATTAAATACATTTTTAAGAAACATGGATGTGGATGATAAAGAGGTCCCAGTAGATAATTATGTATAAACAACCTCGGATAATAAAGAGATTGTAGAATTAACCCTTACTTTGTACTTTTCCTTGGTCGAGGGTAGGTTAACCTCCTGTATAATGGTGAAATAATTGTTATTAAATTATACAAGAATCATATATATTAATATGATATCATATATGATCTTTTAACATTTCTTTGTTAATAATATCTTAGTATTATCGTCGTTTCGGGTGTTAACTGATTCATTTTCCTTTGTATACTTTGTTACGTAAGTAATGTTTGTTATGGATAGAATGTATCTTATTCATATTCATAATGATATTAAGTCTTTAAACATTATCTTTAATCATCTAATGAAAATTATTCTTGAATGGATATGATGGGGAATGAATCTCATCGCGTTCGTGGAGACGGTAATCCGTACGTACGCACGAGCGAAAATATCATTCTTTTGATATTAAAATAATATATAATTGGATGGTATATCATATATACAGAATAATTATCATGTTATATTTATTATTTATATCAATTACACATCATTATTATACCCATCCAAATAATAATTTATTGAATAACAATTACACCACGATGTGGAGACGGTAAGTCGTACGTACGCACGTATAATGACATGTCATTCAAAGGATGGATATAATGATGAATATGGTTGTACCATATTTATAATAACATCATAGTATATAGAATATACTAGAGTTATTATTTTATAATGTAAATAACAAAGAAAGAGGAAGTGGAAGAAGAAAGGAACTTGAAAGAGGTGATGAAATATTTACCTCTTCTTCGGGTTCTTCCTTTTGATTTGATCAAAAGGGCTCCTTAGGTTGACTTTCTGACTAAAGTAGGGCCTCTAGGATGAAGGGAGTATATTTTATAAGGTATTTTGTTAGGGTTTTTCCAAGCCAAATGGCTTTGAAGGTGTGAATTAGAGAGAAGGGGGAGTTCCCTTTTATAAGAGGGGTGAGGGGCACCTTAGGAAAAGCTAGAAATATTATTTTATAATAAAATCATTTTCGGTTTATAATGGCTCAAAAATGAATTATTTAAAGGATAAGGTGGGTATGGGTCTTAAACCACTCAAATGATAGGTTTTAGACAGGTTTGGATCACTATATTAACTTTATCTTTTAGATTTAACTTTTAGTTAAATAGTTTTACATTTACCATGTCTCTTTTAATTTTTATATTATATTGTTAATAAACTTACTATATACTTCCAATCAAACCCCAAGTGGTTCATTAATGATACATATATCATTAAATAAGTCTTTTGAATAAACCTTATATTTTTAGGAATAGAATATAAATTAATAATATAAAATTTGTTTTAAAAACTCTTTTATGTCAATTTTGACACTATTTGGTATTTTGTTTTTTCTAAATTCATAACAGCGTTATTACTTAGAAAAAAATTAATATAACAAACCCTAACATGTAATATTAACCTAGAAAATTATTTTACTTCATAAAAAGTCTCAAATTACATTTATTTGTATATTTATAATATAAATTATTTTAATATTTCATTAATTAGGTAATTACTGCATCATCATTGTGTCATAAATAAATTAAATTATTTAATGTATAAAAAATATAAATAAAATACCATTATGTAGGAAATATTTTTATATTTCTAATTAATATTTATAGTCGAATTTATCTTATGTGTAACCCTGTATTAAAAATGTTTTAGTTATTAAACTTTGATTTTAACTCTTTTAACTCTTCTTTATATAAAATAATAATAAGTGTCCTAATCTAATCCAAGTGGACCAAAGTGGTTCATTTTTTATTCATAAGGTTTTATTTGGTCTAATTATATTTATCCAATAGAATTAGGACATGTTTTAGGGTAATAATAATATCATTTTTACCCTTAATTGCCCTATTTACTTTTAACTGTGGTAAATAAAAGTAAAAAGTTACTATTCACCAAAAAATTATTTTTATCTTATTGAACCAAATTTTACTTAATGATATCAACCATACCTCTCAGATTTTTTAAATTCCACTCACATAAGCGGTAAAATTATGTTTTATGTGAATTTGCAAATTCTCCTAGGAGGTGGGTAAAAGACGGTGAAAAGTTCAATAAAATTTTTATATATCTAAAATTATTATAAACTGAATCCAATGAATTAAATTGAAATTATATATGTATTATGTATCTATTTGGACCTAAAATAAATTTAAATAAAATAAATAATTATTTAAATAAAAAGTCGGTTTTAAACAATAACTCAGTGTTTTTCACTATTCATCAAAAATTGAAAGTTTTCAGAAAAATACCAAAAATTAACCCTAAGATAATTTTGATATTATGAATTCAAAAATGAATTCTATTTTACCAATTTCAAAACATAGAAGTTGCATTAATTAATTTAAAATTAATTCCCCTTGTCAAAACCAAAAAATGTATTTCTAAGAAATAATAACTATCAAAAGATTGACACTTATTTATGTCCAATTTCAAAGTGAAATTACATAAAATGACCATCATTGGATTAAATGGTAAAAATATAATCTAATTATACTTCCAAACCATTAAAATTTACAATTTAACACTATAAATTATTTTGATTAAAAAAGTTTTTTTCAGTTAAAATATAGTATTTTTTACTATTCACCCAAATATGAAAGTTATCAGAAAAACACCAAAAATTTATTGAAACTAAATTATTATGTCCCGATTATAAATAAGAAGTTTATTTTTCTCAAATTGAATATATAAAAGTTTCAAATATTGTATTTAAAAAGGTTTTTCCATTAAAAGAAGGTAAAATTGAATTTTTTGAAAAATACTTTTTTTATCTGAAAAAAATGAATTTGCTCTTACATTATGTCCAAGAAACTTATAATATGGATTCTAAAATTGTAAGGATTATATAAAGTTCAAAATTCAGTTAATATTATTCATAACTGCTTTTGAACGGCTAGTTTGGTAAGTCATGGTGCGCTTGAACTCAGTGTTGCGTGTAGTGCAAGTTATTGAATTACTTTGAAGAAATAACGTACTATGAAATCTTAGGGTGTTACAATACTTCTCAGAGGAACTTTTTATTTTTGTTGGATGTATCCAACTGAAAGAAATATGTACACATTAAATTCTTATGTCTAAAACAGGAATCACCCCGAAGGTTCTATCGTGAACAGTTACTTGGCTCAAGAATGTATAGATTTCTGCTCAATGTATTTGTTTGATCTTACTACAAGAATTAACAGACCAATGAGAAATGAAGAAGAATAGTATGAGAAAATTGAACCCATTTTTCCATCACTTCCTCAAACAAGAGGAATTCTTGGATCATATACATTGAAGATATTAAGCCTTGAAGAGCGGGAGATGGTACATCGCACAGTTTTTTTCAATTGTGATTTGTTCAATGATTACATCAGGTAACTAAATTGAATATGTATATCTTACATATATATCTATTAAACTATTCATATTTTTTATCTATAGGGAACATAAAACAATGATAAATTGAAATCATCGTTCTTTATCTTTGAAAAGGATGGAGACTTTTCATAGAAAATAGTTTTCTGCTTGGTTAAAATTGAAGGTAAAAATATTATTGTTTAAAATAATTAAATCAATATTTAATTAAGTTTAATATTCATTTATATTGAAGGTATTGAGTTTGTCAGCTGACTCTGTCTATGAGGAAATAATATCTTTGTCTTTTGGTCCTAATACCGTGGTTTGTGACTGTAAATCAATTTTTATCAATGGGTACAAATTTATTGTCACTAAACGAGAAAAGAACATGATAACACAACATGATGGTGTTATGGTTACTGCCACTACAGATTGTTATGCCAGTGCATCAGATAGTAGACTGCGATTTGAAAATGTGGGTTATTATGGATTCGTTGAAAAAATAATAATAATGGATTATTAATCTCATGGACAAGTCACAATGATGAAATTCCATTGGTTTGATTTGATAACGAGATAGGGCACATTTATTGATGATTGTGGATTTTGAGTAATTAATATGACCCGCACTCTTGCTGCCGAAGAACCATATGTATTGGAATCAAGGGATAAACAAGTTTTTTATGTCAAAGACCAACTTCAACCTGAATTTGGTGTCATAGTTGAATTAATTCCAAGAAATATTTTTAATGATGGTGATGATGGAATTGACACTTTCCCTACTTCCATTGGAACTAATCCATTTATTTCTTTTAATGACTCTAATAGCTCAATTGTCAGAGTTGATTGTGAACCTGAAGTTGTGGTGCAAAATATATAGAATCATCCATCCATGTTCTCAATTCTTTTGGTTTACCTCGAGTTGGGTTATTAAGGTTGGTACTATTCAAATTGATTTAATATTGATTACAAATATGTTATATCTGACTTGACCGTTATGTGAATTTTCAATGTTTATTGGTTGGAATTTTTATTTTAATTACATTTTCTAATTTGGAATTGAACTGTATTTAAACCTACGAAACCAACATTTCTAACTTAGTGAACATTTCAATGCTTCAACTGTGATTTGTATAAAATTTGTATGACTTTAAGACCTCTCTTTAAAATTTTACCAAGTAATGAACATGATGGTTTGTATTCTTTTGCAAAACATGTATTGAAACCTGCATCATCTACCTGAGCTAAAGAAATTAAATTTTTCCTTAATTTTTACAACTGCTTTACCACTTATGAATCTGGTAGAATTAATGTTCCATGATTTTAATAGACTGATGACACTTAGTAAATAATCATCCTACTAAAAATTAAATTTCTTTATTACATCTTGTATGATTTATTGACTTCATTATATATTTGTTCAAGCTCACCTAAAATAATGGTTAATTAAATTATCCATGAATCCCTCTATTCCCACTCATTTATTTTGTTTTTTGGGTTACACATTAGTTATCCTTTTCTATTTACTTCCATATTTGTTTTCAAATGTAGAAAATGAAACCAATTGAAGAGAGGTGACAAAAACATATTATGGACAACAATCGTCGCATGACTGAGCTGGGAATTCCACCACTAGTTCCTACATTGAGTATTTTATTTCAAATATATTTATTTAAATAATATATAATGTCATTTGATTAATTTTTTTAAACATTTTTTCAGTATCCATCTATTAGGCGATAGTTATTTGATGAGAAGCCTAGTAGTGGTCCCAGTACTTGGGGTGTTCGTATGAGGGGGTGGTATGGGAGCTAGACGATCTGGTCGGCGTACCCAATTAGACCCTGCCCCTCCCACTGACATACCATCCATCCCACATTCTGATCCCGATGTGTCATTAGGGACACACAGGATATTTAGGCCTCTTATGTTTTCACCACCCTTTACATCTGAGCCTCCTCACCCGTCTGTACCATATCCGATGATGATTCCCACTCCCCATCCAGCATTTGGCCAGCTATCCCTATCATCTTCTTTTACTTTTGCTTCCTTCTCTCCGGGATTTTATATTCCATCTTCTTTGACTCCTGCTCCGCTAGAGTTTGTCCCTATAGAGCATACATTGGGACCCACTCCATCTGTATAGGGTGTTCCTTCAGTTTTTGTGGATCCAACGGCACCCATTGATTAGACTACCACAGGTATACTTATACAACCCTAACAAATTATTACACCATTATTTATTTTCATTATAACATGTATTGATAAAATATTTGTTTTTCTTTCATAATAGATACATCTACTGATAGGAGGTAGGGGCGGGGTCATACATGCATGCGTGCGGTGTGGAACCGCCTCACACAGTTGATAGTAGACTACAATGATGATAGTCAGATGATTGAAAAATCAGGGCAGCAATGTCGGAGTTTTTTAGCGACACTTGCCAAATACTCCGACATCATTCCTGTCAGCCCGCTCTCATGGAGACATCTTCCAAATGAAATCAAGGATAAATCTTGAACAGAGATATGGGGAAAATCCGTTGTATTTAATTAAATATATTAATTTTTGTATTTATATGAATTAATATTTTGGTGTCAGCTACGGTTTAATTTCCCCGATGGTGAGGGTGCATGGAAAGCACGTCTAAAGGATTTAGGCGAGCTTTGGAGAGCTTATAAGCATGAGTTGTACGTTGGATAGCGTGCTAGAGTGGGCACAGAGTTAGAGGTGGTACCCGTCATTGATGATTGTCTATTAGAATAGTACCAACAGATGATTACTCATTGTAAGACTAGCCAATTTATGGTATTAATCAAATTAGAGGCATTTAAATGAAAATTTTCATGTTTTTTGTTAATACTAATTATTGAATCTTATTTAGGGTGCATCTGGAAGAAATAAAAAAACATCGATGCTAAGAAATACATCTATACATTGGGACGTACTATGATGTCAGATCATAAGAGATAGCAGGTATGATAGTTTATAATCTTTCTTTATGACTTTCACTTTCTATTGCTTCCTCCATAATTTATTCAATTGATATAGTTGTTATATAATTTTAGTTATTCAATTACTATTTTTTTTTGGTATCCTATTTTTAATTATGGTTTCCTACATTAAATGTCATTATAGAGGCATAAATTGAATATAGAAGGACGTGTGCCTCGAGAAAAACTGTTTTGCTCGAGTAGAAAGAAGAAAGATGGAAGTGTGGTTAATGAATCGACTCAGCAGCAGATTTTAAGTTTTACTTTGTAGATTTAAAATTTTAATCTCTATTTTGTAACTTAATAATCTATTTATATTTGTAATAGGCTGCTTTAGAGGCCCTTGATGCCCAAGAACCTGACAAATTTGGGCCAATCGATCACTTACATCAGGTGTTGGGAGATGAGCACCGTGGTAGAGTATGCTGCCGACCTGGGAAGAGTATATTTATGAAAAGGTATTGGCCCTCCTCAAGTATGTGTTGTAGTGCCACCGAGTTGTATCAGGTTAAGGAATAGGAAGAACATGCTGAAAAAAGGGCCATAGAGACAGCAGAATAGTCTGCTAGGGCAAACACTGCATTTATGAAACTGATATAAGTTTTACGTCCAACACTTCCACCAGAGGCCAACACTTCTTGTGATGAATATATGTCATCGATGAATTTTATATATGGTGCACCAGGTGGCAGTTCTAGTGGTGGTCGAGATGATGGCAAGGAGGAGGCCTAGGCAGAGGAGGAGGAGTGTGAGGAGGAGGCCGAGGCTGAGGAGGAGGGCAAGGAAGAGGCTGAGGTAGAGGAGGAGGGCGATGAGGAGGCCAAGGCTGAGTACGAGGGCGAGGAGGAGGTTGGGGATGATGATGGGGACGACGATGAGGATGAGGGTGAGGGTGATGATGATGGTGATGATAGTGATGGTGATGAGGGACAGATTGATCCGTTACATTTTTGAATGATATTACTGACATTTTATGATTATTGATTTGTTGTGCCTGGATATATGTGTGATTAGGTAGGTCACATTATCTTTATTTTTTTATCTATAAATAATAAAACTTGACTTGATGATTTTTTTACTGATTCACCCCTCCCCTAGACACCCCCACCCCCTGGACACCCCCACCCCCCTAGACAACCCGTACCCCCCTGGACAGCCCCGCCACCCTCATGGATAGCCCGCCCACCCCCTGGACAACCCCCCAACCCTATGTTCATGGGTTGTCCATTTGTGGGTGTTTATTTGAACATTGATAAAACATCGGTGGTTCCATAATATTTTTCTCTATAAATGAAACCTTAAATTTAATGATTGATAGGAATTGAGATTCTAAATAATTTAAATGATTATTTATATATTATTAATGTTTTATTTTTAAAAAGCATGGATGTTGTCAAATCCCCCTATTTTAATGAAATTGTAATTTTTTAGTGGAATTTAGAAAATTGCTGGTCTTATTAGAAGTTTATATAATGAAATTATTTTTTTAACCTTAAAAGAATTTGCTTAGAAAATATGTAAATACAATCCCATGAACCTGGGACAGCCCCCCGGACACCCCCCCTGGACACCCCCCCAAACAGCCCCCAGACAGCCCCCCCTCCTCCCTAGACCTCGGACAGCCCCCCCCCCCCCCCCCCTCCTCCCTAGACCTCGAACAGCCCCCTAGACAGCCCCCCCCCCCTCACCCTCCTTCCTGGACCCCGGACAGCCCCCCCCCCCCCCCCTCACCCTCCTTCCTGGACCCCGGACAGCCCCCCCCCCCCCCACCCTCCTCCCTAGACCCCGAACAGCCCCCCAGACAGCCTCCCCACTCTCCTTCGTGGACCCCAGACAGCCCCCCCCCCCCACCCTCCTCCTTGGACACCGGACAGCCCCCCAGACAACCCCCTGGACAGCCCCCACCCTCCTCCCTGGACCCTGAACAGCCCCCCAGACAGCCCCCCAAACAGCCCCCCCCCCCTCCCTGGACCCCATACAGCCCCTCGTACAGCCCCCCACCCTCCTCCCTAGACCCCGGACATCCCCCCCTCCTCCCTGGACCCCGGACATCCCTCCTCCCCTCTCTCTGGACATATGTGTTTTTTTGTGCTATTGAAGGTGTTTTTTGTGGTGTTTGAAGTATGTTTTTATATGTTTTTTGTGTTGTTTTTTATATTGGTGTATGCAGTGAGCTGTATGCAGCGTATTATGCAGTGTGTTATGTAGTGTGTCTGTTTTTTGTGCTCTTTTTATGTGTGTTTTTTATGCAGGTGTATGCAGTGTATTATGAAGGCTAGGCTGTTTTTATGTATCTGTTTTTTATGAAAGGCTGCTTTTATGTGTCTGTTTTTTATGTAGGTGTATCTTGAGGATCTTTACAAAGTTTTGTGTGTTTGGGAACTCCCTGGATACCCCCCCCCTCCTTCTTGGACCCTGGACAACCCCCCCCCCCCCCCCTCCTCCCTAGACCCTGGATAGCCCCCCACCCTCCTTCCTGAACCCCAGATACCCCCCCCCCCCCACCCTCCTCCCTGGACCCCGGACATCCCCCCGACCTGACACCCCAACATTGGGCGAGCGGTGATTCGGCATATATAAAACATCATGAAAATTCACAAAAGGCTAAGGACCACCTACCTTGATTCCAGAGACAATCACACTTTTAATTTGGCATCTCATATCCCAATCTAAGCTCTTTTCAAGATTCACCCTAAATCCCAATGTAAAAGAGGTTTTAGAGCTTCAGAAGTATATGAGAGAAGAGTGTAAACCCTAATCAAAAAAGAGGAAGCAATGAGGGGATTAGACTCACCCGGATCTTCAATCCTCACTTGACGGCACTCAAAACACCCAAGGATCGAAGGAGATCCGCCATTAAGAGCTCTTGGGAGCTTTGGATTGTGTTGATACTTTAAAACAAGGATCCATGGGTCATTTTTGACGTATACGAGTCAACCCCATCTCAATCTGAGGCACGGTGTGGCCGGTGCCACTCAAAGTGTCTCACTTTTATTTAAAATGGACAACATTTTAAGTGAAAACAACAACTGGCATACGGAAAACCGACCAAATGCATTCAGATTCTGTTGATACTTTAGGACAATGATCCATGGGTCATTTGTGACATGTACGAGTCAACTCTTCCTTAATCCAAGCCACGGTGTGGCCGGTACCACTCAAAATGTCTCACTTTTATTTGAAATGGACATAATTTTAAGTGAAAACAACAAATTTCATATAGAAAACCGACCAAATGTTTTCTGGTTGTGGCTGGTATCACTCGAAGTGTCTTTCTTTTGTTTAAAATAGACACTCTTTTAAGTAAAAACAACTAGGATACATAAAACCGACCAAACGTATTTGGATTGTGTTGATACTTTAGAAAAAGGATCCATGGGTCATTTTTGACGTGTATAAGTCAACCCCGCCTCAATCTGAGGCACGGTATGGCCGGTATCACTCGAATTTTCTGTCTTTTGTTTAAAATGGACATCATTTTAAGTAAAAACAACTAGCATATGGAAAATCAACCAAACATATTTGGATTGTGTTGATACTTTAGTACAAGGATCCATATTTCATTTTTGACGTGTATGATTCAACCCCGCCTCAATCCGAGGCACGGTGTGGCCGGTACCACTCAAAGTGCCTCACTTTTATTTGAAATGGACAACATTTTAAGTGAAAACAACAACTAGAAAATGGAAAACTGACCAAACGCATTCATATTGTGTTGATACTTTCAGAAAACTATCCATGGGTCATATGTGATGTGTAAGAGTCAACCCTGCCTCAATCTGAGGCACTGTGTGGCCGACATCACTCGAAGTATCTTTCTTTTGTTTAAAATGGACACCATTTTAAGTAAAAACAATTAGCATATGGAAAAACAACCAAACGTATTCAGATTGTGTTGATACTTTAGCACAAGGATCCATGGGTCATTTTTGATGTGTACGAGTCAAAACTACCTCAATCTGAGACACAGTGTGGCTGGTACCACTCAAAGTGTCTCACTTTTATTTGAAATGGACAACATTTTAAGTGAAAACAACAACTGGAATATGTAAAACCGACCAAACGCATTCGTATTCTATTGATACTTTAGGAAAACGATACATGGGTCATTTTTGACGTGTAAAACTCAACCCTGCCTCAATTAGAGGCACGGTGTGGCCGGTGCCACTCAAACTGTCTCACTTTTATTTGAAATGGACAGGATTTTAAGTGAAAACAACAACTTGCATATGAAAAACCAAACAAACGCTTTCATATTGTATTGATACTTTAGGAAAATGATCCATGAGTCATTTTTGATGTGTATGAGTCAACCCAGGCTCAATCTGAGGTACAATGTGTCCAATATCACTCTAATTGTCTCTCTTTTGTTTAAAATGGACATCATTTTAAGTAAAAAACAATTGGCATATAAAAAACTGACCAAACATATTTGTATTGTGTTGATAATTTAGTACAACAATCCATGGGTCATTTGTGATGTGTACGAGTCAACCCTGCCTCAATCCGAGGCATGGTGTGGTCGGTACCACTCAAAGTGTCTCACTTTTATTTGAAATGGATAACATTTTAATTGAAAACAACAACTGGAATACAGAAAACTGACCAAATGCATTCAGATTGTGTTGATACTTTAGGACCACGATCCATGGGTCATATGTGACGTGTACGAGTCAACTCCAACTCAATACGAGGCATGATGTGGTTTCTATCACTTGAAGTGTCTGTCTTTTGTTTAAAATGGACATCATTTTAAGTAAAAACAACTGGCATATAGAAAACTGACCAAATGTATTTGGATTGTGTTGATACTTTAGCACAAGGATCCATGGTCCAGCCTCACACAATCCACTTCTCATGTGAGGAACTCCTACCCCTATTCTAAAACACATTACATTTAATATGCCAAGGACAACTACATTCCCTAAGTCACACAAGATCATTGATACACACCCATTATCATCATCACTAAGTTCAAAGACACTCGCCCCAAACCATTGGACATTATATTTGTGTTTGGTTAATGTCATTTATCCATTTACTTATTTTGGAGTTATTAGCTTCTAATTTCTGAATTCAATCATGTATGTGTTATAAAAAATGCAATTTTGTATGTATTCTTAATTCTGTATAACACATATAATTATGTATTCAGTTTTTTATGTATTGTATTTATAATTGATAATTAAATTATGTATTTATTCAATTCAGTATTCAATTATGAATTGAATTCTGGATTGCACATGTATTTATCATCTCAATTATGAATTGAATTCTAAATCAATTATGTATGTTTATAATTACCTTATGAATTATGTTTTAATTTTGTATGTGTATAGTTACAGGGTGAATTATGTGTTAAATCTATATTGATTAATTGTGTATATGTATGTGTTATAGTTTGTTATTACAGGTAATTGGAGTTGGGGAAGCTGAAAATGCAGAAAGGGCAGCCTACTAATGGAAATCACATAGTAGTAGGATGTTGCCTGAATTGCATAGAAAAGCCTATGTCAATGGTTTACAACTGTTGGCATAGGGATGTGAATGTATTTTATACCAATGGTTCTAAGAGAACCATCGGTAAAAACACTTTCCCAACAGTTTGAAAACTGTTGGGATATAGGTGAAATGTTTATATATACCAACGGTTTGTGTAAACTGTTGGTAAAAAGCTTTACAAAACTATATTCCAATGGTTTGAAACCATTGGAATAGTATTTTTAACAATGGTTTCAAACTGTTGGTGAAAAGTTATACCAACGGTTTGACATAACCATTGGTATAATATAGATTTCCTAACATATACCAATGGTTTTCCAAAAACCATTGGCATATGTTTTTCCCTACGGCTTAATTCCCTATGGTTTGGATAACTGTTGGTATATATTATACCAACAGTTATCCAGCCTTTACCAATGGTTTGGAACCTTTGGTAAAGGGTTCATTTCCAGTAGTGTCTGGTGATTCCCAGGCACTGGTCACCTGCCTATGGGGATCAGGAATTCCCTTCGAGCCTTATGATGAATCAGGTTGGGTGTCAGGTAAGATGGAATCCCGGGTTGGTTCATTACAAAACCCCCCTATAAATTCAATGATCAATAGAGATTGTGCATAACCCCCTTTAATTTGTATAGAAAATGAATTTAGAGGATTTTATGCATAACCCCCTCTAAATAACTACCACTAGTCTATTTTTTTATAATGATATGTCATAATCAACCTAACCTAAGTACCCATTGCCTCCTATTGCCCCTTTCAAAACTGAGAGGTAAAGTGAGGGTCTCTATCTAAGATAATGACCATAATAATCCCATACAACCTCATTATCTCTTTCACATAAAACATTCTCAAGTCTTCCACTTTAATGGTGTCATGAATTGGTATGAAATGAGATGACTTGGTCAACCGATCGATCACCACCCAAATTTCATTCTTACCTTTGGAATTTCAAGGTAAAACAACAATAAAATCCATTGTAATTTTAATCCATTTCCATGTGGGCATAGGGAGAGGCTGAAGCAAACCAGAAGGCTTTTAGTGATCAACCTTTATTTTTTGGCACATGTACCATCATGATATAGATTTGGTTATATCTCATTTCATACCAAACCACCAAAACCTATTCCTCATGTCATAAATCATATTTTTTTATGTTGGGGTGAACAACCCACAAAGAATGATGACAATATCCCAACATTATCCTCCTTGTGGTCTATGGAACAACATATTGATTTTTGAATCAAAGGACACCTTTCTTGGAGAGAGACTATTCATAAATGGTCTCTCCACCATATAAAGAATCTATGATACTCCAGAACTCATCATATTCCTATTTCTCTAGAAGAATCATCTCAAGGATAGAGGATGTCGTGTGAAAAAATTTCAGAATATTACCAGATCCTTCCTTCCTAACTCTCAAGTGTATGTGACCAAAGAGCCCCATCAAGTTCCATTCGTATTTTTCTTTCATCATAGCCTAAGAAGAAAAATTACTAATAATATCATCAACAACTATATTACCCTTTCTCGAAGTGTAGGAAGTGTCAAAGTCAAATGAATAAAATAATTTTACCCAACTAATCTATTATAGATTCAAATATTTTTGAGAAAATATATAATTTAATTTTTTTCAGAGTAAACGGTGAACCTTTTCCTGAAAAGAAAGTGATTCCAACTTTTAAGGGTATACACAAAAACTTCAAGTTCCAAATCATGATTGGGATAATTCATATCATGAGGTCGAAGATGGAATGTGTCATAATCCACTACATGATATCCATGTATAAAGACATAGCTCAAACCTACACCTAAAGTTTCATAATAAACCATGTATCCCTAGCCAACCTATGGTAAAATCAGAATCGGTGCTGAGGTCAAATGTTGCTTTAACTTCTCATAGGATTCCTAACACTTCAAATAACACAAAAACTTCACCCCTTCTAGCTGAGAAATTTCAAAGGATAAGAAATATTTGATAAATTATTTACTAATTTCCAATAATATCCTAAAATACCCAGAAGGCTGTGATTATCAAATAAATTTCATGGTCCTTCCCATGAAAAAATAACCATCACTTTTTTAGGATCAACTAAGATGTCATGATCCGAGATCACATGTCCGAAGAACTTAAATTCTAGAATCCAGAAGTGGGGTTTTGATAGATTTTTATAATGTAATGGACCAGACCTCCATGGTCCATTAATTTTTCAAAATCCAATTCTTGGGGTGTTCTGGGAGGCAATGGTAGCTCATTTCAAGAGTTTTCCAATTTTCCAATTTTTTCGTCGGTGAGTTAGCATCGGTAGGTTGGTGTCGATAACTTAGTTTCGGTGACTCAAGGCATCAGGAGGTCGAGGCATCAGTAGGTTAGGGAATTGGTAGGTCAAGGATTCAGTAGGTCGAGGCGTCGGTAGGTCGAGACATCGGTAGGTCAGGGCAGCAGTGACTCGGGGCGTTGGTGGGTCGAGGCATCGGTAGGTCGAGGCATCGGTAGGTCGAGGCATCGGTAGGTCTGGGCGTCGGTGAGTCAAGGCATCGGTGACTCAGGGTGTCGGTAGGTCATGGAGTTGGTAGGTTAGGGAATCGGTAGGTCAGGACGTCGGTGAGTCAGGGCATCAGTGGGTCTGGGCATCAGTGAGTTAGGGTATCAGTGAGTTAGGGCATCGGTAGGTCAGGAGTCGATGAGTCAGGCATCGGTGAGTCACATCGGTGACTCACTATCGGCGAGTCACATCAGTGGCTCAGTGTCGGTGGATCATCCATCGGTGGCTCAGTGTTGGTGGCTCATATGTCGGTGACTCACCCATCAGTGAGCCATTTCCAGTTTTTTCCAGTTTTTCCAGTTTCACCCCTTTGACATTTTCATTAATGTAAGTTGAGTTTAAATCCTTTTTTGGGCATTTATAAAGGCATTTTAAAGGATAATAATTATATCTTTAATATTTTAATGCTTTGAGAACTTTGAAATAGTCAAACTGCTTGTTCTTGACCACGATCTAACTATAATGGCCTTTAAAACTATCTCCCTTCTGTTGATATAGGATATGGCTCTTCTAAGATGAGATCTTCTTTTCCCAATGTGTTTCCATTTTCTATTGGTGTGCCAAGAACCTTTATTCCCCGAGAATTCATGTGTTTGTGTTGTATAATTTCATTCGACTTTCCCCAATCCTTCCTACTACTCGCATGACCACTTGTTTTTAACACAATGAAGAATCGTTGATCTTATACTATTCCAAGTAGGGATTCATTCATCTCTCTTTTAATTATGTATCATGTAGGGTGTGTGTACTCATGTACCCTTGTGAATATGGTTGGACCCATATTTAACAAAGATAATAAGAAGTAATGAATAAGGGGTTGGGAAGATGATTATGATCGCTTTTTCTTATATGTTATCCTTGTTTTGTATAAGTTCTATTCTTCTAAAAATCATGGTCATTAGTAGTCTCTATTTGCGCACCTATATGATTTTTGAATCATTTCTACAATAATTGGAATATGGTTAATCATGTATATTTGGTTAAATAAATGGATTCTCTAAGATTAAACTCATTATATGATCACCCTTATTTTATCAAGTGAAATTAAAGCATGAGTGTTTGCTAAATCTGAATAAACTTTGCCTTATTGGTGTCGTTGTGCACTGTATGTGATTATGCTTGGTCTTGTGTCTGTTCCGGTAGTATGGTGTTTTGGATGGGAATTTGTTCATGTGTATGGGGTGGTACAGGTGGTGTGATGGTATCTCAGGTTGAGAGAGTGGTTGATTGTGGAATCGATGAACTTGGTACACAGTGGGAATGCATCTGGGAAGTGGTTGGGCAGTGGGGATGCAGGGCTAGGTAGTGTCTTGTTCATGTTTATGGGTGTGCTGGGTATGGTTTTTTTATGCATTGGGGCTACCTATTAGGGTTGTGATGAGGTGTTTTTGTGGTTTACTTGTCGAGAGGATGGACATGGAGACATTACTTTGAAAAATGATGGTGGAAGTGGTTGAACGGGTGTCCATGAAGGGGGTGTGTGTAGTGGGACTACAAGCTGGTTGAGTTTTTTTTGTTTTTATGAATGGGTGTTAGAATGGATTCTTTTACCTTGGCCCTTCTTTCTTTGTGTTGGATTTGGAAGTGGTTGGTATGGTTGCTTCACCTTATTAACATTTACAGTGTTTGGTAGTTTCTTGGGTAGGGATGGAATAAATAAATGAATGGAATGATATTATAGAAGGACAACTGATTAAATGACTTGGCTGGGGGTATTTTTTGAGTTTTAGTTTTTAGTGAAGCGGTGTTCATTTATTTACTTCTGAAGTGATTGTTGGTGGTGTTGATCAATGCATTTAGAGGTGAGAGCAAGGGTAGTTTGTGTGGGCTGGTAGTTTGTTTTGAAAAACCATTGGTTGGGCTAAGTGTTTGGTGTGTATATATATATATATACTTATCCTTGTGATTTCTATACGCACCCCCACCTATTTTGAGTACTATGTTCCAAACACCCCCATTGTTATGGGGGAGGGTTTCCTTTCCCAACATCCTAGTGGGAGGATGGATGGCTGGTTACTGAATTTTCCCTACTCCATCTTCTAGGCATTTATCACCTAAGACTCTTCGATCAAGCTGTGATGGATTGAGATTTATTACCATATTTATGGTATTAGTTGTGTGAGAGGTGGTTTGTTTCTTAGGTGTCTTCAGGATGAGGCTCAGGTGTTTTCAGGCAAGATGTGTGGTGGTTGTGGCCCAGGTGTCTACGGGCAAGATGTGATGTGGTTGTAGCCCAGGTGTTTGCAGGCAGGATGTGGTGTGTGTATTAGGTGTGTGTGGGAAGGTTATGATAGTGGGGCTTGTGGAAGAGTATGGTAGCATCAGTACATTCATCGGTAGGGATGAGCAGTTAACCAGTGAGAAGTGGTGTGGGGTACCCAAATATCGACGTGTTTATACTTTACTTTACTTTACTTGCGTTATTTGGTGAGTTTGCCTTGGTTAGGTTGGGGTGGATAGTATACCTTGTTAGGTGATTTTGAGTTTCTTATGTTTTCTCATGGGGGCATTAGTATGCTTCTCCCACTTGTACATGGGTGACTTTGGTTTTCCCCTATTGAGTATACTTTTATGCTCACCCTATGTATATAAAACTGTTTTCAGGTTTCCAGGGAGATTATGTGGATCATGCTGGACCCTACTAGCTTGGACATTGGGGGTGATTTTTGTGTCACTAATTAGTTTTATTTTGGTACTTGCTTTGGAGTTTTACTTGTATTTATAGCAGTTTTACTTTAAACATGCATGTGGGGTGGATTTTGGTTTCTTTATATATATGTTTCTTGGAGTTGGTTTTGGTTGATACACCTTATCTCCCAATATTAGTTACTATAAAAAGGGTAATGCCTCCCTTTTTTGAGATATTTCTATACCCTTGGTGTTGGTCTCCACCCCAGGGCCTATTGAAGGTGGGACTCAAGGGTTATTATCTCTACTTCATCTTGAGGAAGGAAAGTCTCGACGTCTTTTTATCCCTCCCCTCATCTTGAAGAAGGTGGGTCATGACAGAATGGTATCAGAGGTGTTGGTTGAGATATAGGATAGGGTTTGGAGTTAGGCACGGTGAGTATTGCATGGGCTGGTAGGGAAACAATGTTAGGTGATCTTAGTGTGTGACATAGGCCAGGGAAGACTGGCTAGGACATAGGATTTTAGGGCACCCTGTGATTCGATGCAAGGAATATGATCCTAATGAGTGACCAAGTGAGGCTACACCGATTGCAGGGTAGAGACCCTAGGAATGGTACATGCATCATGATGAATTGTGTTCTTGATTTTTTTGAGTGTTTCTAAAAAATTAAAATAAACAATGATTTAAAATGAATCCTAAATAAATTCCATACTACCCAGGCTTAGGATTTCCTTGTTTTCTTTTTAGCTATGGCCTCCAGACGTTTCCCGTGTGTGGTAAGAGCAGTGGAGGGTTAGCAGGCTGACCCATTTGATTGATGGGGGGTCAATCCAATGGAGGAGGAAAATCAGTGGCAAAAAACTCTTTGTGATTCCTAGTAACAGACTCTAGGAAAGTACGAGGGTAGTGTCACAGACATAGAGATAAATAGTTGTCTTGAGGAGCTGGTGATCACTTTCAGCTTGATACGGGGTCTGATAGAGTACTGAGTTCCTCTAGCAGTGATCCAGATGAGGGGAGTAGCATGTCAGTGGTGGATGCTTTACCTTAGGGAGAGGAAGGAGGCAGATGTTTTATGGGTCAACTTTGAGAAGGAGTTCTGGGTGGAATTCCTCTCTTCGTCGATGAAGGATAAGAAGTGACAAAAGATACTCTCACTTTAGTGGGGGAGTATGTTGGTATGGGAGTTGGGGATCAAGTTTAAGGATCTCATTCGCTTTGATCCAGATCTATTTCCAGATGAGGAGTCTCAGGTGAGATGTTTGGAGGAGGCACTTTGTCCTTCCCTCCAGCATGTGGTTACTCCCTTCACCCTACTGACATACTTAGAGGTTCAGAAGAAGGATGAGGTGGTGGAAAGGATTCACTCATGAGGAAGTCATCTTCGAGAGGTAAGCCAACCAATTTCTTCAAAATGTAAGGTCTTCAGCAGCAAGTCTCTGGAGTTAGGGCCTTCCATGTTTCGGCCAGCAAGGAGCCGACCCTAATAGTTTTAGTTTCGAACCTCTGGTCCTCGGCCTTTTCCCACAGGATTGGGGACAAGGTGTTTCACTTATGGAGGTTGTAGGCACCTTCAGATTCAGTGCCCAGTTCGAGCTCAATATGGTGGGGGTGGGAAGGTTCAGCGCTCGCCTCAATAGCAGTTTCTAGCTAGGCCTTTCCAGCAACAGGGACAGCAGGCCCCTACTCCACTAAGGGTAGACGGTGTAGGAGGATGCCAACCTCAGGGTGCTCCTATGGGACCTCAACTAGGGCATGGTCATGGAGGTAACCGATATCTGAGGGGTAGAGGAGCTAAGCGTGGGCAGTTGCATGCTATAGAGGAAGCAATTCCAATGGGGTTAGAGATCATTCGAGGTATGATCGGTTTGTTTAGCACTCTTTCTTGTGCTTTGTTTGATTTAGGAGCTTTGCACTCCTTCGTTGCACCCAGTCTATCCCATGCCTTGGGACTATACATAGAGATACTTTCCATTCCCCTAGTGTTTATTACACAAGTTGAAGGTTAGACCAGCTTATTTGATGTTTTTCGAGGATATAGACTGATGTTGGGGCTACATTAGTCCAGTGGGGATCTCTTTCTGCTATAGATGCAGTCGTATGATGTCATCCTTGGCATCGACTGGTGGTTTTCAGTGCATGCTATTATCAACTTCTTTTGTAGAAGAGTCATGTTTTTAGATGAGGGTGTCCAGTGTGCAGCTTTTGCTGGCGAGTAGAGTTGTCAGATACGCTACAACAAAACTGGGTTTCCACAACGTCACCCTTTATCAGTGCTAAAAAAAGTTATGATAAAGGGGGTGCCTTTATCAGTGCTAAAAAAAGTGCTGAAAAAGGGCACTTTTAACAGTGATAAAAAAACACTGTTAAAAGTCACCCTTTATCAGCGCTTTTTTAGAACTGATAAAGGCCCCCCTTTATCAGCACTTTTTTTAGTGCTATTAAAGGGGACCCCTTTATCAGCGCTTTTTTAGTAGCGCTGATAAAAGGGGGGATTTATCAGTGATTTTTCCTAGTGCATATAAAGTTTATATTTCAAAAAAAATCATGAAAAATAATATATTGTTATATAAGTATATTTATATTGATATAACTATAATATATATTTTTTAAATATGTTTTAGATAAGTATAAATAGAATATTACATTTAATATATAATAAATTTAGTGAAAATGGATTTAAAATATTTTAAAAAATATTATTAATTAATAATTTTCTAATTATCATCGATTAATAATCATTTAATAACAATTTGAAGACACAAAAAAATCAAAAAAATTAATAAAAGATCTAAAATAAGTTGAAAATGTAACTCAAACTTCAAATGGACATAACTTTTGATCCGATTGTCTGTTTGAGATCTAAAGTATATCAAATTGAATCTTACAACAAGATCTATGCACTAGTGACCCAAGGGAACATTCTGTCCCATTTTTCGAGGCCCAAAAAATCCCAAAAGGCCTCCCAAACTAAGTTTTTTAGTCGGGATACCCCGATTTTTTAACATTCAAACAGGTATAACTTCTGATTCAGATGTCCACTAGGCCTGTACCACATATTGTATCGAATATTATTTCATTTTCTTCTATTTTACTAGTTGTGGAGTTGAAACAAACTTCTGGATTAGAAGTTATGGTTGTTTTAACATTCTATGGATTTTCAAATACACATATATATGTATTTATTCGTAAATATATGTGTGTGTGTGTGTTGTATATATGTATGTATGTATTTATTTATTTATTTATAAACACACATAAGAAAACTTATTTTATAAATTTAGTTAAAACAAATCTTATAAATATATATTAATATAAAAATAATTATACGGATAAAAAATTATAACTAAATATATATATATAAATAAATATAAATATAAATTAATATATGAATAAATATATATATATATATACTAATATTTGAATAAATATATATGTATTAATATAACAAAATATATTTATATTAATATGAATCTATATTAATATATGAATAAATATAACTATATATATATAAATATATATTAATATATATTAATATATGAATAAATATATATGTATTAATATAACTAAATATATTTATATTAATATGAATCTATATTAATATATGAATAAATATAACTATATAAATATATACATAAATATAAATATATATTAATATACAAATATATATATATATTAATATATGAATAAATATATGTGTATTAATATAACTAAATCTATTTATATTAATATGAATTTATATTAATATATGAATAAATATAACTATATATATATATATATATATAAATAGATATATCATTAAATAGAGAAAAAACTAAATAGTGTGGTAAAGGTGTAGGCACGCAAGGGGGGAGGTCTCGGGTTCGAGTTTGGGTGAAAACAGGAAGGGGCGTGCGGGCAAGTACGGGATGCGCGGGCAAGTGCAGTGCATGGGAGAGTGGGAGGGGGTCCTCCTAACGCTGATAAAAGGGGGGTCAAGCACTATTAAAATCTCCCTGAGCATTTTAATTTTTTTTTTACTTTTATCAGTGCTAAAAAAAGCGCTAATAAAGGACCTTTTTATCAGCACTGATAAAAGGGGCCTTTATCAGTGATTTTCTGAGCACTGATAAAAGGGACCCCCTTTATCTTTTCCTCGATTAAAAATGATTTTCTAGAACTTTTAATACCCTTTTCTAGCGCTGATAAAGGCGTGTGGAGCTTTTCCTTTTCTTGTTAGCTGAGTTGTCAGTGGAATCAATGGATGTTGGGATGGTAGAAATTTTGGGAGTTGTTAGGGAATTCTTGGATTTTTTCTATGAGGAGGTTGTGACTCTACCCCCTCAACATGACATTGAGTTTGGGATAGAATTACAACCTAGTTCTAGTCTGATTTCGATGGCTCCTTATTGAATGACGCCTTCTGAGTTGCAGGAGTTGTGGATCCAAATTGACGATCTGATGAAGAAGGGCTTTATCCGACTCATTGTGTCTTTGTGGGGTGCTCTGGTATTGTTTGAGAAGAAGGAATATAGTGGTTTGAGGCTGTGTATAGACTATCATAGACTAAATAAAGTAATGGTCAAGAACTTTTACCCTCCCCTAAGGATAGACAATATTTTCGACCAGCTGAGAAGAGCAGGTTGGTTATCTAAGATCAATCTATAGTTTGGGTATCGCTAGTTAAGGATGAAGGAGTGTGACATCCCGAAGACAACTTTCAGGTGTAGGTATGGGCACTTTGAGTTCATGGTCATGTCATTCAGTGTTACAAATGCACTAGCCATGTTCATGGCGCTCATGAACTATGTATTCTGTGAGTTTCTAGACTGATTCGTTGTCTTATTTATCAACGACATTCTAATCCACTCAAAGTCAGAGGAGAAGAATACCGAGAATCTCAAAACTATCTTAGAGGTCCTTCAGCACCACTAGATCTATGGAAAGTTGTCCAAGTGAAAGTTTTGGACATGTGAGGTCCACTTACTTGGGAATGTGGTGTCTCGGCAGGGTGTATAAGTGGACCTGTCGAAGGTCAAGGCAGTTGTTTCTTGGGAAACACCCAAGAATGTGGAGAAGGTTCATAGTTTTCTCAGTCTGGTAGGATAATACCAGAGATTCGTGCCTGATTTCTCTCGAGTAGTAGTCTCATTAACGATTCTGACTAGAAAGGGGCAGGCTTTTGTGTGGAACAAGCAGTTCTAGGCAGCATTCGTCTATCTAAAGGGGAAGTTGGTCAGTGCCCTAGTGCTTAGGTTGTCATAGGAAGGGGCGTTGTTTGAGGTGTTTTTTGATGCCTCTGGTCTAGGCTTGGGATGTGTGCTGATGCGGCAGTGAGGAGTGATCTCTTATGGGTCTAGGTAGTTACGTCCCTACGAATGTAACTATACCACCCATGATCTAGAGCTTATAGTGGTCGTGTTTTTACTAAAGTTGTGGAGTTATTACCTCATCGGGGAGCGCTTTGTGGTTTTCACATATCACAAGATCTTAAGGTACATCTTTTCCCAGCGAGATCTGAACTTGTGGCAGTAAAGGTGGATGGAGTTTCTCCAGGGTTATGATTTTTAAATCTCTTACACCAAAGGCAAAGGGAATGTTGTAGCTGATGCTTTGAGTAGTAAGTCACATAAGGAATTGGTTCAGGAATCTATAGTCACTTGGAAGGAAATAGAGGATTTTTCTACCTTGCACCTAGATTCGGGGGTGGATAGTGGTAGAGGCTATTCGTTTTAGATAACGGTGCATCCTTATCTAATGTGGTGGGTGGAGGAGTCTCAATGGGGAGACTCAGAGGTAGAGATAATGCGTGATCGCTTTGACTAGGGTGATGCTCCAAAGGGATGGTCAGAGGATGGTCGGAATTAGATGTTATTCCATGGGAAGCATCTTGTCCTAGTGGTGATGCGTGAGGGATTTCTCCATGAGTTTCATAGACCACCCTTAGTGGTACACCCAAGAGTTTCCAAGATGTACTGTGGATTGAGGGAATAGTTCTGGTGGCCCGAGATGAAGCGAGCAGCGGCGTAGTTTGTGGAAAAGTGTTTGGTGTTCCAGCAAGTGAGGGATGATCACCATGTTCCCGATAGTTTTTTGCATCCCTTAAATATCCCTGAGTAGAACTGGGATGACATCTCAATGGATTTCATCACAAGATTACCCAGGGCTCAGGGAGGATGCGATGCAATCTGGGTAGTGGTGGATCGGCTAACAAAATCAGCTCACTTCTTAGTGATTAAGGAGTCAAGCACAGTGGATGCCTTAACACAAAGGTATGTGGATGAGGTGATGCAGCTGCATGGAGTTCCAATATCCATCATCTCATATCAGGATACATGTTTTACATCACGATTCTGGAGAGGATTACAGCATGCCTTTGGCACTCAGTTACACCTCAGCACTGCCTTCCACCCTCATATGGATGGGTAAATAGAGAGGACCATCCAAATGTTGTAGTATCTGTTTCAAGCATGTGTTCTAGAATTTAGTGGGACTTGGGTGTGACATTTGACCTTGGTATAGTTTTCTTACAATAAAAACTATCACTCTTCCATTGGAATGGATCCATTTAAAGATTTATATGGAAGACTGTGTCGTTCACCCTTATTTTGGATGAAATTTAGGGAGGCAGTTGTTCTTGGTCCAAACATGGTGTAGAGTATAACCAAAAAGGTGTGGTTTGTCTATGAGAGGATGAAGGTAACACAAGACTAGTAGAAGTTGTATGTTGATCGCAAGAGGAGGCCCTTGGATTTTGAGTTTGGGGACCACATGTTCTTGAAGTTTTCCCATCGACATAGGCAGTGGAGGTTCAACAGAGGGAGTAAGCTTTCTCCCAGGTTCATTAGACCCTTCAAGGTGTTGGGATGAGTTGGTGAGGTGGCATACCAGTTGGAATTTCCACCATAGTTGAGAAGGATCCATGATGTCTCTCATGTCTCCCAGCTTCATCAGTATCTTCACAATGACTCCCTTGTCATTGATTGGGGAGAGTTGGATATCAAGGATGATGCAACATTTGTGGAGAAGCTAGTGGAGATCTAGGATAGTTGGGAGTAGGTGTTGTGTGGACAAACTATTCCTTTGGTTTGTGTGTTGTGGAGGCATGGTAGCCTCAAGGAGAGTACTTGGAAACAAGAAGCACATATACGTGCCTAGTACCCAGGGTTGTTTTAAGTTTTTATCATATGTTTTGATCTATAATGTAGTGCTTGAACCTTGTTTGTTAAAAGATGGATTGATTCCTTGTTTTGTAGTGTGTGATGAAGTCTTAACATATGAAAAAGGGGGAGACCTGATTCCTAATTGAGACACATTAATTGAGATGTGATTAAACCTGTGAAGACGATTTAGTGCCGCCCAGAGCGGATAGTATCTTGACATGGAGGAAGGAATTCCTTAATTCATGTGTTCAGATAGTTGGTGCTTGTGTGGAGTATCTTGTGGATGTTTGGGTTAGTAGATGTAGGAGGGGGTGTTCTTGGATGTTGAGGCTTCACTCCATATTTCGAACAACATATTATGGTTTATCCTTGAGAGGTATCTTACGGGGTGGTTGTTCAGACCCCTCTTTCTTATAGGTTTGTTTTTAAATTCTTGAGGGAGAGAATAGTTTGAGAGGTATCTGGTGTAATGGAATGGACCTTTGTGGTCCATTACTTTTTCAAAATCCAATGTTTGGGGTGTTCTGTGAGGAAAAAGTAACTCATTTCAAGAGTTTTTTAATTTTACAGTTTTCTCGTCGGTGATTCAGTGTCGGTAGGTTGGTGTCGGTAGCTCAGCATCGGTGACTCAGGGCATCGGTAGGTCAGGGCATTGGTAGGTCGATGTGTTGGTAGATCGAGTTGTCGGTAGGTCATGGCATCGGTAAGTTATGGTGTTGGTGATTCAATGAGTCGGTAGGTCAGGACATCGGTAGGTTAGGATGTCGGTGAGTCAGGACATCGGTGAGTCATGGCGTCAGTGAGTTAGGGTGTCGGTAGGTCGAGGCATCAGTAGGTTGGATGTTGGTAAGTCAGGCATTGGTGAGTCACATTAGGGACTCCCTGTAGGTGAGTCACGTCAGTGGCTCAATGTCGGTGGCTCATTCATTGGTGGCTCAGCGTTGGTGGCTCATCTGTTGGTGACTCGCCCATCGGTGAGTCATTTCCAGTTTTTCCCAGTTTTTCTAATTTTTCCCCTTTGACATTTCCTTTGACATAAATCGACTTTAAAGCCTTATTTGGACATTTCTAAAGGAGTTTCAAAGAATATTAATTATATCTTTAATATCCTAACACTCTGGAAACTTTGAAATAGTCAAACTGCATGGTCTTGACCATGATCTGACTTTAATGGCCTTTGAAATCGTCCCCCTTCTGTTGATATAGGATCTGGTTCTTTTAAGATGAGATCTTCTTTTTCCCATGTGTTTTTTTCTCTTAGTGAGTCTAGAACCTTTCTTCCCTAAGGATTCATGTGCTTGTGATATAGAAGTATGTTCGGCTTTCCCCAGTCCTTCCTACTACTCACACGACCCCTTATTTTTAACGTAAGGAAGAATCATTGATCGTCTGTTGTTCCAAGTAGGGATTCCTTTGTATCTCTTTTAATTGTGTATCATGTGGGGTGGGTGTACTCATGTACCCTTTTGAATACAGTTGAACCCATATTTAATGAAGATAATAAGAAGTAATGAATAAGGGATTGGGAAGATGATGATGATCACTTTGTATTATATGTTATCCTTGTTTTGTATGGGTTATATTCTTCTAAAAATCATGGTTGTTAGTGGTCTTTGTTTGTGCACCTGTATGATTTTTGAATCATTGATACAAGAATTGGAATCTAGTTAATCACCTATATTCGGTTAAATAAATGGATTCCCTGGGATCAAACTTATTCTGTGATCACCCATGTTTTATCAAGTAGAATTAAAGCACAAGTGTTTGTTAAATCTGAATAAACTTTGTCTTGTTGGTGTGGTTGTGTGTTGTGTGTGATTATGTTCGGGCTTGTGTCTATGATGGTTGTGTGGTGCTATGGTTGGGAGTGTGGTCGTGTGTATGGGGCGGTACAGCCGGTGTGATGGTATCTCATGCTGAAATATTGGTTGATTGTGGAGTGGATGAACTTGTTATGCAGTGGGACTGCATCTGGGAAGTGGTTGGGTAGTGGGGTTTCAGGATTGGGTTGTGTCATGTTCATGTTTATGGGTGTGATGGGTATGGAATTGTTATACAGCAAGGATATCGAGTGGGGTTGTGATGAGGTGTGTTGGGGGGTTTACTTGTTGAGAGGATGGATAGGGAAACATTACTTTGAATAATGATGGTGGCAGTGGTTGGATGGGTGTCTAGGAAGGGGGTGTGTGCAGTGGGACTGCAAGCTGGTTGAGTTTTGTTTATTTTTATGAATGGGTGTTAGAATGGATTCTTTTACCTTGGCCCTTCTTTCTTTATTTGGCTTTGGTAGTGGTTGGTATGGTTGTTTCACCTTATTAAAGTTTTCAGTGTTTGGCAGTTGCTTCGGTAGGGATGGAATAAATAAATGAATATAATGATAATGCAGAAAGACAACTGATTAAATAAACTTACTGGGGGTATGTTTTGAGTTGTGACTTGTAGTAAAGCAACGTTAATTTATTGACTTCTGAAGTGACTTTTGGTGGTGTTGATCAATGAATTTAGAGGTGGCAGTAAAGGTGGTTTGTGTGGGATGGTAGTTTGTTTTGAAAACCCATAGGTTGGGTTGACTTTTTGGTACCTATATATATATACTTGTAGTTCCTTGTGATTTCTATATGCACCACACCTGTGTTGAGCACTGTGTGCTGAACACCCCCATTATTACGGGGGAGGGGTGTTCTTTCCCAATATCCCAATGGGAGGATGTATGGTTGGTTACTGACTTTTCTCTGCTCCCTCTTCTAAGCATTTATCACCCAAGACTCTTTGGGTAGACAATAATGGATTGAGGTTTATTACCAGATTTATGGTATTGGTTGTGTGAGAGGTGGTTTGTTTCTTAGGTGTCTTCGAGATGAGGCTCAGGTGTTTTTGGGTGTGATGTTTGGTAGTTGTGGATTATGTGTCTACGGGTAGGATGTGATGTGGTTATGGCCCAGGAGTTTGCGTGCGAGATGTGGTGTGTGGCTCAGGTGTGTGCAGGCAGGTTGTGATAGTGGGGCTTATGGAAGAGCGTGGTAGCGTCAGGTCGTTTGTCGTTAGGGATGAGAAGTTAACTAGTGGGAAGTGGTGCGGGGTACCCAAATATCGATGTGCTTATACTTTACTTTACTTGTATTATTTGGTGATCATGTCTTGGTGAGGTTAGGGTGGATAGTATACCTTGTTAGGTGATTTTGAGTTTCTATTGTTTTCTCATGGGGGCATTAGTATGTTTCTCCCACTTGTACATGAGTGGATTTGGTTTTCTCTACTGAGTGTACTTGTATACTCACCCTACGTGTATAAAACTATTTTTTGGTTTCCAAAGAGATTATACGGATTGTGCTAGAATCTACTAGCTTGGATGTTGGGGACGGTTTTTGTGTCACTGCTTAGTTTTATTTTGGTACTTTCTTTGGAGTTTTCCTTGTATTTCTAGTAGTTTTACTTTAAACATGCATGTGGGATGGATTTTTGTTTCTTTATATATATGTGTCTTGGAGTTTTTTGTGATTTATTCATCTTATATTCTGATCTTGGTTACTATAAAAAGGGTAATGCCTCCCATTTTTGTGATATTTCTATACCCTTAGTGCTAGTCACCACCCCGGGGCCTATTAGAGGCGGGACTTGGGGGTCATTATCTCTCCTTCATCTTGAGGAAGGAAGGTCTCGACGTCTTTTTGTCTCTTCCCTCATCTTAAATAAGGTGATTCGTGACACATAGAGATAGTGATCCCTTAGGATTCCCAAAACACAACCTCAAGTGAAATAGTTCTGATAATCAACACATAAGTAATAATTGACGCATAAATGAAGTGTTTCATTAGTCTTCTTGGAAAAGAGAATGGGGGATGCCCAAGGTGAAACACTTGAGAATATAAATCCCTTGGATCTCAAAACATCTAACTAAATTTTCATCTCTTTCAACTCATTTAGATCCATATAGTAAGATGCCATTAACATCGGTTGAGTTCTTGATATGAGGTCTATCAAGAACTCCACCTCTCTCTTTGAAATAAAACTCGAAAAGACATTCAAAAATGCTTCAAGAAACTTGTTAACTACTGAAGGAAGTTCTCCACTAATAGATTCTTGTCCTAGCTTGATTTCAAAAAAAATGTCCACTTACCAAACTCTAGAAGAGGTGGCCCCACCCGACTAGACCTTAGATCCCATTCTCCTTGAAACACACAGGAGTTCCCATCGGGGGCAGTAAAGGACACTCACCAATGATAATAATGAATTTGGAACTTGTGAGCAATCAACTAGTCAATATAAATAATAACATCGAAGAGGTCTAAGTCAAGAACTAGGAAATCCCTAACCGGCACTACATTGCATAAAAAGAAAGAGCGTGAGGGATATCGGGAACCCTATTCATTTAATACTTTTTTACAATTATTATGATGTCGACATATATCAAAATCCATTGTCATCAATGAGTTTTGAGAGAATATTCAAATATATTATCAACCACATTGAATGAGATCTCATAATTTTTCTGGTACCAGTGTCACTTTAGGGATAATATCCAAAAAGATATAAAGTTGTCGATGTATTCATTTTCCTCTTCAAGGGAAGATATATTTATTTATTTCTACTTGTAATTAACAATGATTTTATATAATTAGTTGAACCAAACTTCCGGTGTGTATAATCAGACCATTGATTTTTAAGACTTTATATTCATGTAAGTGTTGTGAGCATCTTGTCAATGGTTTTATGAGACCATTTTATATATAGTATATGATGCTTAATATTCATTTTAATAAACATGCATAACATGAAATGTATACTCACCGGCAGCTAATAACACACATGAACATTTAGTAGATTCGTCTTTCATATAGTATTTAAATGGATCACATAGTATATGGGCACGCCTATATATACTTCATAATTTTTTCTTCATAAATATATGGGAAATTCATTTCCAAAATAGTTAGAAATGATATAAATAATTTACCACAATAAAAGGTACCTTAATAATTGGTAACTCGTGGTAAATTATTATATAGGGGCATTCATAATAACCTAATGAGAATGAATTGTTTTTTAAATTTATTAGACATGTATCCATTAAATAAATTAATAATTCTATCCATAATGTATGTGTATTATGTTATCAACAAATTGATGATCATGTATACTTGAATCGGTGTCTTGTGTTATAATTGATCTTGGATGACCAAAACCATCATGTCATGTATTTAAAGTGTTGGGATCAGTAAACTTATGGTTTACCATTATTGATTTGATTGTATATAACAAATTCTTTATAATCACTTTTTATAAATGCTTGTTGCACATCGAGGTGCCTCTTTTATCTAATGTCTCTGTATGATATTCATTTTCAAGAATACCATTGATATATCTCATAAAGACTTCAGATATAACAAAGCATTGAGAATTTGTACTACCAGGTAGGAATATATTCTCTCTTCTAGAGTCGTTTATTAATTTTCTCTATCGGTAAATGTACTTACATGAGCATATATTAACTCATATATGAGTTCTTTTGAAGCATTTAATCAAAATAATATTTATACATTTTTTTCTTCAAGATCGATGTATATAGGATCTTCAATATCTTCCATTGTACATACTCGTATTTGTCATTATAATTTCCACTTGTGGTGGTTGATGAATTCATAATATAATCATAACAGGTTAGACCCATCATAAAGTGGATTATTGTATATTTTATAACTTTTATCCCAATTAATATTTTACAATACATCTACTTGGGAGTGGTGCCTCCATGTATTTTGAATTTGGTGAATGTGATAGTGAGAACCAATGTAGAAGAATATTCTGGATTCACAACACACACCTCATTGCTATCAAAAATTATAATTCATAGAATAATTTTTATAACAAAATTCACTTTACCAGATGAAGGAGAAATCATTTAATCAAATTTCATCAACTCTTAAATATTGATGATAAAATTATAAGTATGAGTAGTACCAATCATATCAAAATTTTCATGAATAGTTTCATTCTCTTTGAGGAAGGAAATAGTGTAATTACATTCACATCGATGGATGAATTAATTACTAATTTTATTTATCATGATGACCATTTTTTAACCACTTCAAGTGGTAAAATAATTTTCATAAAATATATTAGATTATAATGGTTATGTAATTTTGTTATATCATTTATGAACTATAAGAGGAATAATAACCACTTCAGGGGATAATATCAAATGAATTACATGAGATGATATTAATAATCCATAAGCATGTGATAAATGATAATGTACTTATTCGATATTGTTGTTATACAAGTAATGATTTATAAATGAAGATGTATTTTAATATAATTTCAAATGATACTATTTTCATATCATCCTTCAGCGATGCATTATTTTATATTCATTATTAAGATTCATTGTACTCTTTAAATGTTTACTATCATCAAACAACTTTTGGTGGTTATATTATTATTATTTGTTATAAACAAATCTAGGACAATGATTATTCATAAAACATCATATTAACCTTGAACTATATTTAAAATAAAATCATGTATATTTTCATTCACTTTGGGGAATGAAATAAATCTTTTTTCAATAAATATTTACATTAAATAAAATTATTTGTTTGAGTTTTATAGTGTCTTTAAGACAACACCATAAATATTCAATTCAAAATTTTCATCCTACTTTGGGGGATGTGTATTAATAAAATAAATATTATCCATGTCATGATTATTTATTCATCATAATCAAGTTTGACGCCTTTAGGGTGTGAAAAGAGATATGAGATGTTAAATTTTATTTTGTCAACATCATTTTCATGACATACACTACTGGAATATGGTGTTTTCCCAATGGTAATATACCAATGGTTTCTTAAAACCATTGCTATAGTGTAAAAGAAGGAAACATTTTCCAACGGTTTGTTCAAACCATTGGCAATGTGTAAATATACCTAAGATTTCCCAACGGTTTACCAAAACCATTGGGAAATAATTATTTTCTATAAGGTATGCCAACGGTTTATCAAAATTGTTGGTAAAGAGAGGCTTTCCCAACGGTTTTTAAAAACCATTGGGAAATTTTTCCCCCAAATACCCAGTGCCCCAGCTCCCACTCGGCCCGATTGCAGACCCTAATCTAGAGCTCCTCTCGAAGTCTTCTCGTTCGTGAAATGCCTTCTAGCCATAGATCCATCTTCAATCAAAAAAAATTATTTTTACACTTCAAATTAGTAAGTTTTACCTTAGTTTTAGTGTTCTTCCTCTTTTTTTCTATTTGTTGTTTTGATTTTGACTAAATTAGAGTTCATATTGTCTTTAGAGTACAAAAGCTTTTTATTTGTTTTATGTTTTTTGTTCTACACTTCAAACATGGTAAAGGGTTTGTTTAGTGGGGTGATATGGTACTTTCTGTGGACTTTAGTTTAGTTGAAAATTGTATTTGGATTTTGGCGTTGGTTGGGTGATGGATTGGAATTGTGAACACCCCCCACCCCCACCCCCTGGACACCTCCCACCCCCTGGACAGCACCCCCACCCCCCTGGACACCCCCCCATTGGACAGTCTCCACCCCCACACACCCCCCACCCCCTTGGACACCCCCACCCCTTGGACAGATCCCTCCCCCCACCCCCTGGACACCCCCACCCCCACCCTCCCTGGACACCCCTCACCTCCCATGGACAGCCCACCCCCCCTAGACACCCCCACCCCCTTGGACAGCCCCCCCCCCCCTCCCCCTGGACTCCCCCCACCCTTTGGATAGCCCCCTCCCCCCACCCCCTGGATACCCCCACCCCCTGGACACCACCACCCTCCCTGGACACCTCTCACCCCCATGGACATCCCCCCCCACCTCACCCCCTTAAACAGCCCCCCTGGACACCACCACACCTCTTAGACACCACCGCACCTCCTAAGTGGTTGACCCAATTTTTAAATTGGAATTAACAATGTAGTTGATTTTCCATTTCCCCAATTTCATTTTCTAAGTGACCCATAGAGCCTTATAAATTGAATTTTTCATGTTTTGATAAATTGAATTTTTCATGTTTTGATAAATTGAATGGGTTGTTTGTAATGAAATGGATAATGCATGATGGTTTGGCTTTCTTAATGAATAAAATGATTTTAAATAAAATTACCATAAGAGGGGTTCAGGAGGGGTAGGGGGGGTTGTCCAGGTGTGGGGGGTTGTCCAGGTGGGGGTGGGTTTTCCAAAGGGTAGGGGGCTGCAGGGGGGGTGGGGGCTATAGGGGTGTGGGGGAGGGGGTATAGGCTTCCCCAAGGAGGGGTGTGGGCTGTCCAGGGGGTCAGGGTGGGGTGTCCAGGTGGGAGAGGGTGTGTGGGGTGTCCAGGGAGGGGGGTGGTCTGTCCAGGTGGGGGGGGGGGCTATCCAGGTGGGGGGAGGGGGGGATGTCCAGGTGGGGGGAGGGGGGGTTGTCCAGGTGGGGGTGGGGTGGAGGGATGTCCAGGTGGGGGTGGCAGGGGGTGGGCTATCCAGGTGGGGGTGGGGTGGGATAACCAGGTGGGGGCTGTCTAGGTTGGGGGGCTGCAGGGGAGGGGGTGGGCTGTCCTGGGGGGGCTATCCAGGTGGGGGAGTGGGGTATGGGCTATCCAAGGAGGGGGGCTGTCTAGTGGGGGGTGGGGGGGTTGTCCAGGTGGGGGGAATCGGGGGGCTAGAGGGGAGGGGGTGTGGGTTGTCCAGGGAGGGGGTGGGTTGTCCAGGGGTGGTGGTGGGTGGGCTATCCAGGTGGGGGAGGGGTGTGAGATGTCAAGGGGGGGTGGGCTGTCCAAGGGGGGTGGGGTGGGTTGTCCAGGTGGGGGAGGGGGTGTTGGTTGTCTAGGGAGGAGGGAGTGGGCTGTCCGGGTGTGGTGGGGGGTGTCCAGGTGGGGTGGGGGGACTATCCGGGTGGGGGTGCAGGTGTAACATCCCGGCCCGGCTCACCATCAAACTGGTGGCCTGACCGGTCACCACATGGCCTCAAGCACGTCTCCCCGTAGGCCAGAGGCTGTCGACCAGTAGCGAGGGTCTCGGGAGGTGATAGTGGGGAGACTATACCCTCATATTAGATTTGCACAGCGGTATCTCAGAGTAAATAACAATCAATAGCGGAAGCAGTAATAGTTAAACAATGAAAAGACAACAGCGGAAGACAAATAGTGATCATTTTAATAAAAGGTGGCTAAAGCCAGTTGTCACAATATAAGGATGATGATACAGATATGGAAAGTAATAAACAACACAACATTATTTCAATACAATAAAAATGAAATAAGAAAAGACAGAAAAGCCCAACAGGCGATCTCCTGAGCATCCCAAGCTCCTGCTTGGTCCTCTGCTCCTAACTCCTCAGGTACAAACAGTACAGCATACAACCTAGGTACTACAAGCAAGAAGGTCTACTCGGGTACCCCAGTGCAATGGCGGACCAAGTAGGGTGTGAGATAATAATCTCAGTAGGCCGGCACCACTGGTGTCTAACCCAATCCAGACAGTGTGTATTTAACTGCAAGCAAGCAAAACAAAGTAAACAAACAACCCTCCCGCTCAGGTCCTGGAGGAACACCTGGCGGGTCTACCTGCTTCAGCTCATGGCTGGTAGTCTGAACAAGTCACCTGCTTATTTAGAGATAGATATATATATATATATACATATATATATATATATATATAATACGTTGGGTAGGACCGGGACGGAACTCACGGACGTCCTTAACCCAGGGGTAGCGCTCTCGATCCTACCCCTGGCCCAACCTTGGGGAAGTTCTCACGGTCTATCCCCGGCCCTAAGGCTTAAGAATGATTCGAGGGAGCTCTCACAATCTACCCTTATTGCGAAGACATAACATAGGGGAGCTCTCATGATCTACCCCTGGCCCAAAGCTTTATCATTCAATTAGGGGAGCTCTCACAGTCTTCCCCTAGCCCGAAGCCGTATCATAGGAGATCTCTCATAGTCTACCCTTGGCCCGAAGCTTTATCATTTAATATTATAGGTTATAAGGAATACACTTCTCATAACATTCATATCAATAAAACATGGAATTTCCATCCCACAACATCACATGATCAAAAAAATGTTTATAATAAACTACTTATGGTATTACCTCATAAGCATTCAAAGAACCATACCACGTACATATAAGCGAACACATTCACGTTCATACTTAAGGAAACCCATCTCAAGTCTCATTATCACATCATTTATCATGTCCATACCATTTATACTTAAGGAATACCTTCTTAAGTATCCATATCAAGACATTAACATAATCCTCACATTTATATAAGGTGCATGAGGCCACCCACTCATGTACGGTATTGGCTAACCCCCTATTCGTTATTAATTCCTTCTATGTCATTTCAAAGGCATATAGGGATTTACAAAACATTGAGAGGTGTTGTGGACTACCCCTCCTAGGTAAGTCCCACTCACTAGATTCATGCCACTACCCTGGGCCAGGCTTATTTCATTATTCTAAGGCATGGTCTTACCACCCTAATCCATTTCCTTGTCAATTTAACCATTTCATCTACTTGGGTGAAATTATCATACTTTAATCATTTAGTAAAAATCAAATAAAACGTGTAATCAACAATCATCACCCAATCATCACAGAGATCAAGCAGGAAAGCATAAGAATCTACTTCCTACTTTTATCTTTAAAACAGCGCACCTCTGATTGAGGGGTTTTATTATTAAATCATGAGTTTAGTGACCAAGCAACCATTTTATCTTATTCCTGCAATTCACACTCTTTGCACAGAAGCATTTAATTGAAACTAAACTTGCATAATTAAAGCAATGCAGTATTAAACTCTTTAAAGGCTTCACTTTAATTTAAAAGGGAAAGGAGAGGGACCCTACCTCAAGGTGGATCCATCCATCCACTCCGGCTCATGGTGATTTCTAACTAAAGCTACCGCTTAAGCTTCGGCAACCCGAAGCATGACCAAAACCACCAACGCACTACCCAGAACACACCAGGAACCCTTATAACAACCAAGGACATTAATTGGAAGCTATGAAACAACCAATGGTAGAAAAACCTTACCCCATAAACAAACCGGTGGACCAAAATGTGGCGAATCGCTTCGCCTTCGGCAACGATCGTCAGAATACACCCAAACACAACCCGAGAAGCCTTCCACGCGAACCTGGAACAAAGAGAAACCAAAATTCGAATCACCCTAAACCCTAGGGTGTTTGGTCGAATCTCACCGGGTGAAAAATACACCGAAAAATGGATTGGAATAAAGAGGAGAGGGAGGAGAAGGACCTACCATTGAGATTCAGAAGAAGAATCGCCAAGAAGGAAGGAGGAAGGAGGTGCGGCCGAGAAGGCTTGCGTGTGAGGCCGACGGCTCCAAGGAGGGAGGGGTTCATGTGGGTTCTGTAAGGAAGAGGGGAGAGGGTGTTTTATTTAGGTTTTTATTTTTAATTTAATTTAAAAACATTTAAAAATCCAAAAGGAGGGTCGCACACAGTTTGACCCGCACGATTTTCCAAATCGTGCGCAAACCGTGCGGCACCCCACTGGACACCCCAGACACCCCGCACGGGCTGGCCGCATGGTTTGGGGAAACCATGCGCAGGCCTTGCAGACTTCCCTGTCTCCCTGATTCAAGCCACACGGTTTGGTCCGCACGGTTTGGGAAATCATGCGCCAACCGTGCGCCTTCTGTTGTTCTTTAAAAACTAGCCGTCTTCGAGTCCGACACTCCCAGAACCCCTCAAGACACTCTGGAAAACATAATGGGAATTCAACCATGTCCAAAAACATTAAAAATAAGGGTTCCAACCTTCGGAAACTCATTCTGAAGCCTGATCTTAAATTCCACCGGTTCAGTAATTTGAAAAGTTCAAAATCCTTCACTTTTTAACCCGGTTCAAAAAGCAGGTCCTTATAACCTTCCCACCTTATAACTTCTTGTCCCTGAGAAGCCTTCAGGAACAACGCACACCTCACTCGACCTACAAGGGTCATGAAGTTTCATTCAAACGATCGTGTTACGTTTCCAAATGTCCCACGCACCAATGAACATCCACTTAAGCACACGACACTTAAGTTGTCAACACCCAAGCCAACTCTTACCCGAGCCCTTCATACCTGAGACACAAACGCATCGTCGTCTCGTCAAGCAACAAACAAAGGTACTTCCCACCTTAGATTTTTCACATTAAACAGCCAAGACTCAAACTGCAGCTCCGCCACCTTTTGAACTGTCTTTCAAAAACACGCTCTAAGCGTTCTAACGACGCACCTAGCGTGATTTTGAAACGATCAAACGATCGATTTCCCCATCGACCTATAAAACCAAGTCGAAAAGATTCAAGCCGCTCTGGATGACTATTCAAGAAGATGTCCGGCTTAGGCGGTCGGCGCTTCACAAGCTGAACAACGATACCTTCTCTCAAGGCATCCCGCATTCATCACGAGAACGTTCACCGAAAAGCTCATACCCAACTCTCAGTGACGTCTCAAATATCAAACCATGAAGGAAACCACACATCCCACCTGCAACGCCGAAAGAAAACAACCCAAAGAGCTCAACAGCTTTAAAGATTTAGCGCGGTGTAAGACCGACGCTCTCTTAGTGCATCTAGGACAAAAGCAAGATAGGGGGAAAGCTCGTCGCGTAGCAGAGTACACTAAGAGGATTAAAACGGATTCTAGTTATTGATACCCAAAAACTGGAAAGGAGATCAGTCGAGCCACCCCTGGTCGACTCTAGAAAAGAAACTCGGATCCACCTGCCGACGCATCAAGATTTCAACCGACCACGATGCCTCTTGCCACACGAGGCATTCATCGATCAACCTTACCACCAAAACCCAAAAGCATTCGAGAAGAACCCGACCATTTTCCAAGATGGTCCTTCTTAGTGTGCTCCTTCTACCCAGAAGGACGCGTTTTACTCAACTGGCACAACTCTTCCCACCTTAGAAGGGTCGTCGTCATCGAAAGGAGAAAGACAAGCTGCTCATAAGCATACTTGTTCATAATTAACTGAATGAACGTGCGTCGCTCACCCGAGCCACGATAACCACGTCAAACGTACAAGGAAACCAAAGTAACAAAACCGGCGTTTCAACCACCTGACTCTTCCGAAAATTATCCCAAGCATTGGGACAACTTGATTCTCAAACGCTCAGGTCACTCTACCACAGAGATGACCCAAGACTGTACACAGCAGCATAAGAGATTTAGCTGAACATCGTATTGACCCATACAACCATTATCTTGGATGATGACATGTCAATTCATCCATTATCGTGCAAAAAGAAAGGGTCAAACAACCAACAAGGCGACCGACCATGCCCGAGGCATGTCTAATCAACTGATACAGAGCATTACCCGATGCTTAATTCCTTAACAATATCAAAAGAAGCATGACCACCCATCCAAACAAGGGTGTCATTAGAACTGGAAGTCCTACACGGGACAACGGTACCCGAACATCACCAAACTTCAGTTTGTTCACCGAACAAGCCAAGCACATAAGCTCTAAGGGCGCTACCTACCATGGGGTAGCCCCTCACGAAAAACAAACGTTGACCCATGCACTTGGTCACACCCAAAAAAAGTCATCCAGCTCAAAATCCTAACATTTAATCCATTACAAAAGAAAAACGCCTATGGGAAATGCTCGATCTACCGTTCCCAGGCCACACAAGAGAAACTCATCCTGCCCTCACAAGGGGTTCAAACAGAGGACACCACTACAGGTTCCTTTTTCCAAGACCTTTATATCTAACCACATTTATTATTTTAATCACTTTAAAAGATTCCTTTAAAAAAACTTCAAGTGGCCCTTTTCAAAACCAAAAGTCACTAGGCACTTGATCATTAACAAACAGCTCAAAGCAAAGCAGGCAAGTTTCAACAAACTTCCTTTTAACCATTAAACATTAATTAGACATCCCGCCTTTTTCCAGAAAATTATCATAATAAATTCCTTTTAAAAAAATCAGGCAACCTACGAGGGTTCCAACAAGCCAACTCAAATAAGATAAAACCCAAAAAACTTTTACACACAAAAAACATTTCACAAAGCGTGCTGCCATCACATTCATTATGGATTGCGAGTTCCCAACTCATGAAGCACCCATACACTCCATGGGTTGAAAATTGGCTCCCAACAGACAAAACAAAATACATTCCAGAATTTAACCTGCTCAAACAATCATCCAATCATACGGGTGGCCACCTACCAATCTATAAAGCGCCCATACACTTTACAGTTTGGCATTTGGCCCCCTTTAATCAAAACCAGTTTCCATTTTACAATTAAAACCGTAGCAACCCTTTTTCAAAAAACCAATCACACAGGTTACCCTTTCCCAGCTATAAGGAGCCCATACACCTTACAACTGAAAATTGGCTCTCGTCGTAACCGCAATCATTTAATTTAGAAAAAGCAACCAATTTCATTTTAACTAATCCTAGCATGTTATAGAAAGCATTAACACAGAAACATGCTATATCATAGAATCATAGAATAACTACCACAGTACCTATCACAACAGCAGGCATTACTAATGCATCCTAGATGGCATGGCATGTGATTTCTAACAATGTGCCTATATGATGCATGATATGGAATACCCTCGTATCATCGGGATGCAACGGAAATAGAACCCAAAATTGCATCAACAGTATCAACAGAAAAACATGTGCGTCACCCAATGGTTAAATCAAATCAACTGTAATAATCAAAATCATTAAAACAACGATTTCATTCAAGGAAATTTGGATTTTCCCTATACACGAGTTAGCTACTCCCGAGAACAGCTTATTACCAAATTCTATTTCCTTCCTATCCCTGTCTAATGTCTCCAAACAGTAAAACAAATCAGAAGAGAAAACTCCTCTGATAGCACTTTGTAACATCCCGGCCTAGCTCACTATCAAATTGGTGGCCCAACCAGTCACCACATGGCCTCAAGTGCGTCTCCCCGTACGCCAGAGGCTGCCAACCAGCAGCGAGGGTCTCGGGAGGTGATAGTGGGGAGACTATACCCTCATATCAGAGTTTTACAGCAGTATCTTAGAGTAAATAACATTTAATAGCAGAAGCAGTAATAGTTAAACAATGAACTGACAACAGCGAAAGACAAATAGTGATCATTTTAATAAAAGGTGGCCAAATCCAGTTGTCACAATACAAGGATGATGATACAGATACGAAAATAAGTAAACAACACAACATGTTTTCAATACAATACAAATAAAATAAGAAAAGACATCAACTCCCAATGGGTGATCTCCTGAGCATCCCAAGCTCCCACTTGGTCCTCTGATCCTAACTCCTCAAGTACAAACAGCACAGCATACAACCTAGGTCCTGCAAGCAAGAAGGTCTACTCAGGTACCCCAGTGCAATGGTGTCCCGAGTAGGGTGTGAGATAATAATCTCAGTAGGTCGGCACCACAGGTGTCTAACCCAATCCAGATAGTGTGTATTTAACTGCAAGAAAGCAAAACAAAGTAAACAAGCAACCCTCCCGCTCAGGTCCCGGAGGAAAACCTGGCGGGTCTACCTACTTTGGCTCATGGCTGGTAGTCTAAACAAGTCACCTACTTATTTAGAGATATATATATATATATATATATATATATAATACATTGGGTAGGACCGGGATGGAACTCACGGACGTCCTTAACCCAGGGGCAGCGCTCTCGATCCTACCCCTGGCCCAACCTTGGGGAAGCTCTCACGGTCTATCCCTGGCCCTAAGGCTTAAGAATGATTCAAGGGAGCTCTCACAGTCTACCCTTAGCGTGAAGCCGTAACATAGGGGAGATCTCAAGGTCTACCCCTGGCCCGAAGCTTTATCATTCAATTAGGGGAGCTCTCACGGTCTGTCCCTAGCCCGAAGCCGAATCATAGGGGAGCTCTCACAGTCTACCCCTGGCCTGAAGCTTTATCATTTAATAGTATAGGTTATAAGGCATACACTTCTCATAACATTCATATCAATAAAACTTGGCATTTTTATCCCACAACATCACATAATCACAAACATGTTTATAATAAACTACTTATGACATTACCTCATAAGCATTCAAAGAATCATACCACGTACATATAAGCGAACACATTCAAGTTCATACTTAAGGCAACACATCTCAAGTCTCACTATCACATAATTTATCATGTTCATCCCATTTATACTTAATTCATCCCTTCTTAAGTATTCATCTTAATACATTAACATAATCCTCACATTTATATAAGGTGCATGAGGCAACCCACTCATGTACGATATTGGCTAACACCCTATTCATTCTTCATTCCTTTTATGTCATTTCAAAGGCATATAGGGATTTACAAAACATTGAGAGGTGTTGTGGACTACCCCTACTAGGTAAGTTTCACTCACTAGATTCATGCCACTATCCTGGGCCAGGATTATTTCATTATTCTAAGGCATGGTCTTACCACCCTAATACATTTCCTTATCAGTTTAACCATTTCATCTGCTTGGGTGCAATTATCATACTTTAATCATTTAGTAAAAATCAAAGAAAATGTGTCATCAACAATCATCACCCAATCATCACAGAGATCAAGAAGGAAAGCATAAGAATCCACTTCCTACTTTTATCTTGAAAATAGCACACCTTTGATCGAGGGGTTTTATTATTAAATCATGATTTTAGTGACCAAGCAACCATTTTATCTCATTACTCCAATTCACACTCTTTGCATGGAAGCATTTAATTGAAACTAAACTTGCATAATTAAAGAAATGCAGTATTAAACTCTTTAAAGGCTTCACTTCAATTTAAAAGGGCAAGGAGAGGGACCCTGACTCAAGGTGGATCCATCCATCCACTCCGGCTCTTGGCGCTTTCTAACTAAAGCTGCCGCTTAAGCTCCGGAAACCCGAAGCACGACTAAAACCACCAACGCACTACCCAGAACACACCAGGAACCCTTATAACAACCAAGGACATTACTTGGAAGCTGAAAAACAACCAACGGTAGAAAACCCTTACCCCGGAAACAAACTGGTGGACCAAAACGTGGCGAATCGCTTCGCCTTCAGCGGCGATCACCAGAATACACCCAAACACAACCTGAGAAGCCTTCCGCGCGAACCTGGAACAAAGAGAAACCAAAATTAGGATCGCCCTAAACCCTAGGGCGTTCGTCCGAATCTCATTAGGTGACGAATACGCCGAAAAACGTCTTGGAACAAGGAGGAGAGGGAGGAGAAGGACCTACCATTGATATTCGGAAGAAGAATCGCCAAGAATGAAGGAGGAAGGAGGTGCGGCCGAGGGGTCTTGCGCGCGAGGCCAGCGGCTCCAAGGGGGGAGGGGTTCATGTAGGTACTGTAAGGAAGAGGGGAGAGGATGTTTTATTTAGGTTTTTATTTTTAATTCAATTTAAAAACATTTAGAAACCCAAAAGGAGGGTCGCGCACAGTTTGACCCGCATGGTTTGCCAAACCGTGCGCAAACCGTGCGGCACCACACTGGACACCCCAGACACCCCGCATGGGCTGGGCTCATGGTTTGGGGAAACTGTACGCAGGCCGTGCGGACTTCCCTGTCTCCCTGATTCAAGCCGCACGGTTTGGGAAACTGTGTGCCAACCATGCGCCTTCTGATGTTCTTTAAAAACCATCCATCTTCAGGTCTAACACTCCTGGAACCCCTCAAGACACTCGGGAAAACATAATGGGCATTCGCCCATGTCCAAAAACATTAAAAAGAAGGGTTCCAACCTTCGGAAACTCATTCTGAAGCCCGATCTTAAATTCGACCGGTTTAGTAATTTAAAAAGTTCAAAATCCTTCACTTTTTAACCTAGTTCAAAAAGCGGGTCCTTAAAGCAGGGGGTAGGGGGTTGTGGGGATGTGGGGGGGGGCTGTACAGGGAGGGGGTGGGTTGTCCACTCTGATACTCTACAAAAAAATAGGAGTCAAATATAACCAATGTATAGTTGCTTTCACATGTTAAGACTTTTCTTGAAGTTCCATACCAACACTCACTCTTACCCTTCCAAGAAGAAGTGATCTCTTGCAAAGAAATCTCACTCAGGTTCTTATCCACTATCCATATTGATCTCATACAAATTTAACATTTGTACAAATCCATATCACTTAATGATATAACAAGGCTCATACTCCTATGAGTAGTGTCCCATCAAAACATAGCTCATAAAATCCGATCCATGTATGATATTTGGTGGCGTGTTTAAAATTGGGTGTGTTGTGATTTATATGTATGATATTCATGGTTTCCACCAACAGTCTTCTAGGTCATCTATAATAGGCGTGAAATCATGCTACAATTGGATAAAGATTGGATTTTACGACCCCAGTTTGGGGGTGGACACCCCCACCCCTTGGACACCCGCCCCCCCACCCCCTGAACACCCCCCAGATAGCCCTTCCACCCTCATGGACAGCCCTGCCACCCCCGTGGATAGCCCGCCCACCCCCCATGGACAGCCCGCCCACCCCCTTGGACACCCCGCACCCCCCTGGATAGCCCTGTCACTGCCCTGGACACCTCGTACCCCCATGGATAGCCCCGCCACCCCCTGGACAGCCCACCTACCCCCCTTAGACACCTCGTACCCCCTAGATATCCCCCCTACCCCTGTAAATCCCCCCCCCCTCTGGACACCCCTGACCCACCTGGACAGTCCCGCCACACCCATGGACAGCCCCCCCACCCCCTGGACACCACCTGCCCCCATGGACAGCCCCCCACCCCTGTGGACATCCCACCCACCCCGCCCTAGAAATGTAGCGACTCGGGTTTTTGGCCCTGTCAGACTTTGGAATATTTCTACGAATAATTTCAGAGCTAGGCGCGAAAACGGCGTGCGATTTTGAGGCCCGGTGTGCCCGGAATTAATTTTATAAAAATATTAAGTATTTTTATACTATGCACATGGCGGGGGTGTGATATCTCCTAAATGGTAGCTCAAAACTGAAATCTGAGGGCACGATTGTGTTCGGAACGTACCGTTTACCCTAGGCGGGGTGTAAACTTTGCGGGCGCGGGCCTGCGGTGAGAAACGCCACCAGGGGCGTTTCCGTAAATAAGTAGAAAAGTTAGTGTGCGAGCGTCGGCTCAAATAACTTCTGAGCGGAGTCTCGGATGGAAAATATGAGTCCGCCGTTGTGTTCAGAACGGCGCGTTTACCCTAGGGCTGACCTTACTTTTGTTCACATCGGGCGTCGGGTCCGAGGCGGGTTTGGCGCCGGCGGGCTGCTGATATAAATATCAGCGCCCCCCCCCCCCCCCCCCCCCCCCCTTATCGTTCCTCTCGGCGTTCTTCGCCGCCGCTCCGCCGAATCGAGCAAACGAAGCGCCCCCAAGCTCGTAATTTGGCGGCGGACGTTCCAGGAGCACGCAGCGGAAGCTCTGGAGCACGGATCTGAGGCAGAACGTCGGCGTTTCGCCCGCGAGGTAGGCGGTTTTGAGTTTTAACCCCCGATCCCGTTTTTGCTGCGTTTTTCTATAAATTGAAGTCGTTGCAGTATAGATCGGGTTCCGAGGGTCACGTAGATGCCTCCGGATCGCAAAACGGACCACCGGGGTGCCCCCGGCGGTCCGCGGAAGTTCCGCCGGCCAGGGCGGGCCGGCGGCGGCCGGTCCGGCTTCTTTTCTCATACGGGGGTCTTTAAACCCCCGTATCTTGCGAACCGGGAGCCGGATTCGCGCGCCGTTTGCGGCGACGCGACCCTGACGACGAGTTAAACCCTCCGGTGTGGGTTCAAGGGTTTAAGGGTTCGGGATCATGGCCCGGGAGTTAGAAACGTCGTATAAAATAATATTATTTTATTATTTTACGACTTCGGGCCGTTGTAACTTCTACCTGGAGCGTCCGATTGACGTGCTATCAGTGGCGTTGTGACCCTGATGGTACGACAGACCTTTTGAGATGGTTTCCGGGTGTTGGGACTGAGAATGGGGTGCGGGCCCCACGAGGCCGGGTTTTGGCGTTTGCGGAGAAACGCAGCTTTTGCACCAGGAGTCCGATTTTGGCAGATGAATAGTCGGTCCTGTGTGTTTTTCCAAGAGGAACACAATGGTGTGTTCCGTTTGATGAGTTTTGGAATCCAGGCGTGGGCCCCACCCGAGCTGGCCATCAGTGAATAGTACCTTTTTCACCGGGTGTCCGTTTTGGACGAGCGAGTAGTCGATTCCGCTTGTTTTTCTGAGGGAATCATCGTGGTATGGTCTGCTCGTTGAGTTTTGGGATCATTGTGTGGGGCCCACACGAGCTAGCTATGGTGAATAGTGCCTTTTTCACCGGTGCTTTGTTTCGGACGAGTAAACAGCCTATCCTGCGTGTTTTTCCACGTGGAACGTGATGGTGGCCTCGGTTTTGGCTTAGGAGGTGCGCAGTGTGGCGTTGTGGCGGGTCGCTCGGGTTAGCGACGTTTGGACCAGCAGTGGTTGAGGGTTCTCCCTTGGTTCGTTCCTACGAGGGTTCGTGTGGTATCACAACCTTCGTATGGGTTTGTGATCCTCTCGATGGGATGTTTAAACTGTTAGAGTTGTGGTATCCCTCTGGTGGGCCGGAGCGGATCCTCTAGCATCTTTACCCTAGATCGGGTTCTTGGTATCATTGTGACCGCTTATTTATGGGCGGCGATCCCCTATCTAGCAGGCTAACCCCGTAGGGTTTGTGGCATCATCGGAAATATGATCCCCTATGCGGTGGGCCGTGCTCAGTAGGGTTGTGGCATCGTCGGGTATACGATCCCCTACTCAGCATGTGGTTTATAGTAGGGTTACAATATCGTTGGTTATGCGATCCCCTACTCAGCGCGTGGTTTCGGTAGGGTTGCGACATCGTCAGTTCGATCCCCTACATCGCGAGTTATACCAGATAGGGTTTCGGTATCGTCGTGACCATCTTTATATGGATGATGATCCTCTATCTGAGTGTGGAGCTTCTGTCGAGCGCCAGATCAGGTTGTGGTATCCCCCAGCGGATCCTGGGTGTGATCCCCTATCTGTGAGAACTAAGTATGCTAGATCGGGTCGTGGTATCCCCTAGCGGACCCTGGGAGTGATCCCCTATCTATGAGCTATGTATACCGGAGTGGGTCTTGGTATCCCCTAGCGGACCCTAGCGGCGATCCCCTATCTGAGGAGTTTGGTGGTTATGGTGTTTCAGCGATGTTTCCTCAGTGATGTTATCCGACAAGCATGGTCTCTCGGGTGAGCGTCTGAGATGTTTGTTTGGGACCCGATGGAGTGTATCTCTCGGATGAGTGTCATCTGGTATGATAGTGTTCGTTGTGTACTCTCCTGGTTAGGACAGTTGCTGGTGATGAGGTCGGTACCTCTTGTGGCTTGTGGCGTGAGATGAGTATATCTGGATTGTTCAAGGTGTATGTATGGGCATACACCTGAGCTGAGCTGAGCTAACTAGTTGTGTTTAGCCTAGGATGGTCACGAGATGGAGTTTCTCTCTCGTTTGGGTTCCCTCTGGCTGGGTTGAGCAGACTGTTGCCTTTCAGTTACTCCCTTAGGTTTTGGGTTTTTGGGGTGCCTACTGAGTATGTTTATACTCACCCCTGCACAGGCTTTGCCCGCACATGTTTATGTCTTGTGCAGACCACAGGGCTTTTGACGGAGTCCCAGGAGGACCCGGAGCAGGCGGAGCTTAGTGAGTGAGTTGACCGGGGTGTTTACCGGAGCTGTGCCGAGGGAGATTTCTGGCGGGTGTTTGTGGCAGTGTTCCCCTTCTTCAGAGTAGGTTGGATGCGCTTTGTAGTTTTCTTTTGGTGGGCCCTGTTTTTTCCTTTGTACTTTTGTTGTTGCTCTCTGGTTGTGGGATAGTGTATGCATGCATCTACTTTCCAGTTTTTATATATCTGCATTGTTGCATGGAGGTGTTTGTGGGTGCGTGTGTACAGGTACCTTAGGCTAATGCCTCCCATGTGTGTGATAGCCTACTCGGCGCTGGTCGCCAGCCCCTGGCCTATTAGAGGCGGGCTTTGGGAGTCGCGGCTCGAGCCCCGTTGGGTCGGGTCATGACAAGAAACCCGCCCACCACCCCCCAGACACCCCCATCCCCCCAGACACCCCCCACCCCCTAGAAAGCCCCCCCCAGACACCCCAACCGCACTGGACAGCCCCGTCACCCACGTGGACAGCCAGACCACCCCCTGTGGGTAGCCCACCCACCCCCTAGACACATTGTACCCCCCTGGATAGCCTCGCTAACCCTACCACCCCCCTAGACATCCCACCCCCCTAGACACCTTGTACCCCTGGACATCCCCCCCCCCCCACCCTTGGAAAGCCCCCCCAAGACCCCTGGACACCCCTGACACCCCTCGACAGCCCCACCACCTCGATGGACAGCCCGCCCACTCCCCTAGACACCACGTACCCCCTTGACAGCCCCCCCACCCCCGTGAACAGCCCCCCCCCCCCCCCCCCGGACACCCGCCCACCACCCCCCGGACACCCCCATCCCCCCGGACGCCCCCACCCCCTGGAAAGCCCCCCCCCCCCACCCACCCCCCTTGACACCCCCGACCCCACTGCGCAGCCCCGCCACCCCCCATGGACAGCCTGACCACCCCCCATGGATAGCCCGCCCACCCCCCTGGACACCCACCCACCACCCCCCTGGACACCCACCCACCACCCCCCGGACACCCCTCATCCCCCCGAACACCCCCCACCCCCTGGAAAGCCCCCCCCCCAAACACCCCTTATAGCATCCCGTATTTTTATAACATAACTTTCATTCCATTACACAGAACTGAGGATCTTTAAGGTTTAGTGTCTTGGAAACAAGGAACATAAAACATGAAACAAAAAAAACATTCTTCTTAAACACTTGAAAGGCTTCTCCTCATGTTCACCCTAGGCTCATTACTGCATCTCATAACCTGGGGACATACATCAAAAGGAAGGGTGAGCAGAAGGCCCAGCAAGGGAAACAATTGAAACATTTTACATATGAACTTGAGATACATCAATAAAGTCATGAAAAGAACTTTAAGGCATGAAAATGAAATCATGAGGCATATCATAATAAAAATAAAACTTTTTCATAACTTGAAGATGTGGCTACATCATTTAACATAGAAAATCATGAACATATCACCAAGGTCCATCCCCAAGGTGTCATTTTAAAATTACCAAGGTTATTCACCAAGGTATCGTGAAAATTGTAATCTCTAGTGGTTACATCATTACCCAATGCATTGGAGCGCTATCAGGGCGCACCCTTAAATTTGCCTTTATTATCATGTGAGCCACATATATCATCATCAAACATTTCATAAATAACCAATATAGCATAAAGGAAATGGGTTTCATTTCATAATCATAACTTTTTAAAAACTACTTTAAAGACATGATCTTTATATCACTTTAAAACCCACAGAAAAGGAAGGTGGGTCTCATGTATGTAAATCCCAGAATTTAAAATAGAAAATTTTGGTATATATGTGAATACCCCTTTAGAAGAAAGAGCTTTGAGTATTCACTTAATAAAATAAAAGGACTTTAGAAAAAGAGATAGACATTTTGAGACAGAAATTCTGCAGCATAACGGCAATGTTCCGAGGTTTTAGAAGACATTAAAAGAGAGGTAAAATGGGTCAAACATTCATAAATGACACATAAAATAGTACATGGACATAATAATAAGGATACATGATCATGGTAATGAAATTTCAAGGACATACCATTTGAAATGAAAAACATGGAAGGAAGAAAAAAAATTAGATTTCTCTTATGAAAGTTCGGCAGCCTAATGGCGTTACTTAAACATCAACAAAAATGATTTGAAAAGATAAAATAGGATCTCTCATCATGTGAACATAAGAGTTCAGTATGATATATATAGAGATAATTCCCCAACATAACAAAAAGGAACTTGAAATAATTGACATGAAAGTAGAACTTCAAAACGAGAAGGGTGAAGAACCACTTAAAAATTCGGCAGCCTAACGGCGCCACTTAAAACATCAAAATACTAAATTGAAGAGATCAAATGGGGTATCTCATCATATGAACATAAGAGTCCAGTATGATATATATAGAGATCATACCCCAATATAACAAAAAGGAACTTGAAATAATTGACATGAAAGTAGAACTTCAAAACGAGAAGGGTGAAGAACCACTTAAAAATTCGGCAGCCTAACAGCGCCACTTAAAACTTCAAAATACTGAATTGAAGAGATCAAATGGGGTCTCTCATCATATGAACATAAGAGTCCAGTATGATATATATAGAGATCATACCCCAATATAACAAAAAGGAACTTGAAATAATTGACATGAAAGTAGAACTTGAAAATGAGAAGGGTGAAGAACCACTTAAAAATTCGGCAGCCTAACGGCGCCACTTAAAACTTCAAAATACTGAATTGAAGAGATCAAATGGGGTCTCTTATCATATGATCATAAAAGATCAGTATGATAATTTAGAGATCATACCCCAACATAATAAAAAGGAACATGAAAGACTTGAATGAAAATAGAACTTGAAAACGAGGAAGGTGAAAGAATCCCTTAAAAATTCGGCAGCCTAACGGCGCCACTTAAACATTCTTAAAACGAATTGATGAGAGCAAGGGGGGGGGGGTCTCTCATAATATGAACATGAAATAGGCAGTAGGATGAATATAAAAGAACATCCTCCAACATAAGAACATGGAGTATAAAAGAAAAGACATAAAAGAGATTACTTGAAAAGAAAGAGAGAGGTCATATCCCTTACCTTAAAATGTAACTCTTAAACCTCAAAGGTTGGGACCTTGAGGGCTTGGGGGCACCTTGGGAGGACTCCTTGGGAGGTAATGAGACCAGAAATTCGTTGGGAATGAGTGGGTAGTTGAATGGATGAGAGGAGGGCTTGGTATTTATAGGGAAAGTGAGGGGACAAGGCATTAATGGCCAAGGGACACCTCGCATGTGCTTTTCTCAAATCCATGTGCTCTCCCTTGGCATTTATCATGGAGTTAGGCCACATGGGGCCCCCAAAACAATAATTCATCACCCTTGGCCGGCCAACCCTTAAAAGATCTCATGACATCATCATGACACAATTATGATGTCATTAAACATACCGAAACCCTAAAACTGCATTTTTACTATTCACTGAAAAATTCATCTTTCTCAGAAAAATCCCAAACTTTCCCCTTAACTAAACATCAATGCTCCGATTTCAAAAATGAAATCCATTTTATAAAAATAATTTTCTAAATATTTTTAATTTTATTTTTAAATAAATACACTATTCACCGAAAATTCATTTTTTTCAGAAAAATCCCCAAAAATTACCATAACATAATATCGATGCTCTGAGTTCAAAAATAAAGTCATTTTTATAAAAATAATTTTCTAATTATTTTTAATTAAATTTTTAATTAAAAAACACTATTCATCCGAAAAAACTAATACTTGAATAATAATTTATGAAACCGTTATTTAACCATTTTATTGAATCACATTACTTAATCAAAGTGCCTAGCTTATTTTAATACTTTCTTTAAGTGAGATTACTAATCCATTTGGACACATTATTAATCCTAATCATAAAATCACTATTCATAATTTACTATTCATCAAAAATCAAGTTGATCTTATTAGACTCTAAATTTAGTACTGAAAATAATTGCAGAAGACCATTTTTCGAAAATCATTACACATTTTTAACTATTTAGGGTTTACATAAACATATTTAAAATATCCTTTTTCTAAAATTCATCAAAAATTTGCATACTATATTTATCCGGTCATTTGAAAATTCATAAAAGAAATCGAAATTTTATTTAAAACAAAGGATTACACAAGACAGTTATGGTCTCCTTACATATCCCCTTATCACACCAGCATAGGACCTAAGTGTAAGGTGTGCTAAGGTGAGAGAATCCGAGGGAGGCTCGGCCAACATCGCACGAGTAGTAATTTCTATCAGTTTGAACTTCTCACGAAGGCGATCCCGTTCTAGCTTTGAAGTTTAGCTTGGGTTTGGTCCAGAGCAAAGCCAGTGGTGCTACCTCCTTACCAAGTTCTGTTAGATGGGCTTCGATCGGTCCAAGACCTACTGGGTGAGGCCATCGAATCTTCTTTCTATATTAATTAACCAAGATTGCTTGTATTTAGAGACAATAGTCAAAATGTTTAGTTTCCAGCGGTCATATTGACCAATGGTCAAATAACAGTCAAAACCCAACAGTCTCATTTTAATTATACTCATGTTACCAAATGAAACATTTTTGTTGAGTATAACAATAACACATAAAATTAGGAAACAAAATTTATTTTAAAATTTCGGGTCGTTACAATCTTCCCCCCTTAAGAAATTGCGTCCTCGCAATTTTAAAATTGGGTTTTGAAATTTCATTGAAAGTCCCACATCGGAAAAGGAGTCAGTAAAACTATTACTTTAACATAAAGAAAGGGAAGTACAAAGGTCACCCGAGTTAACCCACACTAGGGTTCCATGTAGGAAAACATGGACATGGAGGAGAAAACAGAGGGTCAATTTCTGAGGGAGAGTGATAGAGAACATGATTAGGAGAAAGTTAACCATGAGAAAATCCCAAACTTATGATGTGTGTAAACGGTCTTTGATTACCTAGTAGGAAACGTAAACCAACAACATTTTTGTTTTACGTTTCTTTTCATAATTTTGAGGATTTCATTTACTACATAGAACAAAAACATAAGAAAATATACCTACCTTCAAGTAGAGTTTCATCCTTTAACAAGTCCCTACCAACACTAATCTTTTCTCCAAATGATGAGAATTCAAAAACACTTGGTCTCATAAAAGCACAAGAATCATCTTCTATAGAATCACATAATCTACAAAAGATTAACTATCTATTTCTTCTATCTTTAAACATTATCCCAAAAACAGAAAGGTTAAGGTAAAACAACTCTTCAAAAAGAAAGAATCCCATAGGAATTGAAACTACTTTTAAATCATCAAAGTTCCATGGTACTACCCAAAGTTCATCATAGACCATTCCATAAATAACGGTCCTCAAAATTACTCAAAACAAACCAAACTAAGATTGAAACCCAAATACAAGAAGGATTTGATAACATAGTCTTCCAAAACAACTTCATTGTTCATCTCCAGACAACATCAACCACTCCTAACATCTTATAAAAAAAAGTAGCTAACCTAAACATATTTTACCCAAGATAGGTTAGTCATTCCCATATGTAACCTAAATTACTATAAGTTCACCTTAAATTCATCGATTCTTCAAAATATAAGTCAACCTTACTCCTCAATGAAAATACCGTAGTAATCTATTTACCTCGATCAAATATGGTTCCCAAAATAATGAACGTCTTCCAAAATAATAATCATATTTTAATCCCCTAATCATCCCTGTCATATTAATACGAAAATCTTCGCATTTCCTATCACATTGGTTGTCGGAACATGTTCTTCCATTTCCCACCATTAACTAAGAAGAGAAAGCATAATTAGGGGCTTAAGTACTTAGCTAATAATCATGAAAAGGAACTGAAAGCATATAAGGATAACTTGTATATGAAAGTTATACCCTAACTTGTGATCTCCTAGGTTCCCATCTAGGTTATGAATGATCATATATTCTTATGTGAACCTTTATTTCATTTTATCTTTGTTCCTTTAACAATGGTTCATACCAAGCTTATGAATTTACCAAAGCATATCCCCCGGGAGTGTCGTAACCAAGAGTGCAGCAAGGCCCGTTGTCGTGTACCAGTTCCCGTTCGAGTCTAGCTCAAAGCGGTGTTTTCGGGTTTTACCCCTACGTACATCTATGCCAGAGCCACCTCTACCTGCTCGTATCCAGACAGGGATGTATTTGCTTGGCAACCCCTTACTCAATACTCACCAAAATACCAGGAAGATTTCCTATATTAAACTTTTCTATAGGGTTCTTCCTAGAGTTTTCATATCCTAATTTCCACAAATAACTAAACCATCCTTTGATACCAACTATAGCATCCCGTCTTTTTATAACATAACTTTCATTCCATTACACAGAACTGAGGATCTTTAAGGTTTAGTGTCTTGGAAACAAGGAACATAAAACATGAAACAAAAAAAACATTCTTCTTAAACACTTGAAAGGCTTCTCCTCATGTTCACCCTAGGCTCATTACTGCATCTCATAACCTGGGGACATACATCAAAAGGAAGGGTGAGCAGAAGGCCCAGCAAGGGAAACAATTGAAACATTTTACATATGAACTTGAGATACATCAATAAAGTCATGAAAAGAACTTTAAGGCATGAAAATGAAATCATGAGGCATATCATAATAAAAATAAAACTTTTTCATAACTTGAAGATGTGGCTACATCATTTAACATAGACAATCATGAACATATCACCAAGGTCCATCCCCAAGGTGTCATTTTAAAATTACCAAGGTTATTCACCAAGGTATCGTGAAAATTGTAATCTCTAGTGGTTACATCATTACCCAATGCATTGGAGCGCTATCAGGGCGCACCCTTAAATTTGCCTTTATTATCATGTGATCCACATATATCATCATCAAACATTTCATAAATAACCCATATAGCATAAAGGAAATGGGTTTCATTTCATAATCATAACTTTTTAAAAACTACTTTAAAGACATGATCTTTATATCACTTTAAAACCCACAGAAAAGGAAGGTGGGTCTCATGTATGTAAATCCCAGAATTTAAAATAGAACATTTTGTTATATATGTGAATACCCCTTTAGAAGAAAGAGCTTTTAGTATTCACTTAATAAAATAAAAGGACTTTAGAAAAAGAGATAGACATTTTGAGACAGAAATTCTGCAGCATAACGGCAATGTTCTGAGGTTTTAGAAGACATTAAAAGAGAGGTAAAATGGGTAAAAAATTCATAAATGACCCATAAAATAGTACATGGACAGAATAAGAAGGATACATGATCATGGTAATGAAATTTCAAGGACATACCATTTGAAATGAAAAACATGGAAGGAAGAAAAAAAATTAGATTTCTCTTATGAAAGTTCGGCAGCCTAATGGCGTTACTTAAACATCAACAAAAATGATTTGAAAAGATCAAATAGGATCTCTCATCATGTGAACATAAAAGTTCAGTATGATAGATATAGAGATAATTCCCCAACATAACAAAAAGGAACTTGAAATAATTGACATGAAAGTAGAACTTCAAAACGAGAAGGGTGAAGAACCACTTAAAAATTCGGCAGCCTAACGGCGCCACTTAAAACATCAAAATACTGAATTGAAGAGATCAAATGGGGTCTCTCATCATATGAACATAAGAGTCCAGTATGATATATATAGAGATAATACCCCAATATAACAAAAAGGAACTTGAAATAATTGACATGAAAGTAGAACTTCAAAACGAGAAGGGTGAAGAACCACTTAAAAATTCGGCAGCCTAACAGCGCCACTTAAAACTTCAAAATACTGAATTGAAGAGATCAAATGGGGTCTCTAATCATATGAACATAAGAGTCCAGTATGATATATATAGAGATAATACCCCAATATAACAAAAAGGAACTTGAAATAATTGACATGAAAGTAGAACTTCAAAATGAGAAGGGTGAAGAACCACTTAAAAATTCGGCAGCCTAGGGCGCCACTTAAAACTTCAAAATACTGAATTGAAGAGATCAAATGGGGTCTCTTATCATATGATCATAAAATATCAGTATGATAATTTAGAGATCATACCCCAACATAATAAAAAGGAACATGAAAGACTTGAATGAAAATAGAACTTGAAAACGAGGAAGGTGAAAGAATCCCTTAAAAATTGGGCAGCCTAACGGCGCCACTTAAACATTCTTAAAACGAATTGATGAGAGCAAGGGGGGGGTCTCTCATCATATGAACATGAAATAGGCAGTAGGATGAATATAAAAGAACATCCTCCAACATAAGAACATGGAGTATAAAAGAAAAGACATAAAAGAGATTACTTGAAAAGAAAGAGAGAGGTCAGATCCCTTACCTTAAAATGTAACTCTTAAACCTCAAAGGTTGGGACCTTGAGGGCTTGGGGGAACCTTGGGAGGACTCCTTGGGAGGTAATGAGACCATAAATTCGTTGGGAATGAGTGGGGAGTCGAATGGATGAGAGGAGGGCTTGGTATTTATAGGGATAGTGAGGGGACAAGGCATTAATGGCCAAGGGACACCTCACATGTGCTTTTCTCAAATCCATGTGCTCTACCTTGGAATTTATCATGGAGTTAGGACACATGGGGCCCCCAAAACAATAATCCATCACCCTTGGCCGGCCAACCCTTAAAAGATCTCATGACATCATCATGACACAATTATGATGTCATTAAACATACCGAAACCCTAAAACTGCATTTTTACTATTCACTGAAAAATTCATCTTTCTCAGAAAAATCCCAAACTTTCCCCTTAACTAAACATCAATGCTCCGATTTCAAAAATGAAATCCATTTTATAAAAATAATTTTCTAAATATTTTTAATTTTATTTTTAAATAAATACACTATTCACCGAAAATTCATTTTTTTCAGAAAAATCCCCAAAAATTACCATAACATAATATCGATGCTCTGAGTTCAAAAATAAAGTCATTTTTATAAAAATAATTTTCTAATTATTTTTAATTAAATTTTTAATTAAAAAACACTATTCATCCGAAAAAACTAATACTTGAATAATAATTTATGAAACCGTTATTTAACCATTTTATTGAATCACATTACTTAATCAAAGTGCCTAGCTTATTTTAATACTTTCTTTAAGTGAGATTACTAATCCATTTGGACACATTATTAATCCTAATCATAAAATCACTATTCATAATTTACTATTCATCAAAAATCAAGTTGATCTTATTAGACTCTAAATTTAGTACTGAACATAATTGCAGAAGACCATTTTTCGAAAATCATTACACATTTTTAATTATTTAGGGTTTACATAAACATATTTAAAATATCCTTTTTCTAAAATTCATCAAAAATTTGCATACTATATTTATCCGGTCATTTGAAAATTCATAAAAGAAATCGAAATTTTATTTAAAACAAAGGATTACACAAGACAGTTACGGTCTCCTTACATATCCCCTTATCACACCAGCATAGGACCTAAGTGTAAGGTGTGCTAAGGTGAGAGAATCCGAGGGAGGCTCGGCCAACATCGCACGAGTAGTAATTTCTATCAGTTTGAACTTCTCACGAAGGCGATCCCGTTCTAGCTTTGAAGTTTAGCTTGGGTTTGGTCCAGAGCAAAGCCCAGTGGTGCTACCTCCTTCCCAAGTTCTGTTAGATGGGATTCGATCGGTCCAAGACTACTGGGTGAGGCCATCGAATCTTCTTTCTATATTAATTAACCAAGATTGCTTGCATTTAGAGACAATAGTCAAAATGTTTAGTTTCCAGCGGTCATATTGACCAATGGTCAAATAACAGTCAAAACCCAACAGTCTCATTTTAATTATACTCATGTTACCAAATGAAACATTTTTGTTGAGTATAACAATAACACATAAAATTAGGAAACAAAATTTATTTAAAAATTTCGGGTCGTTACACCCCTGACCCCATTGGACAGCCCCGCCACCCCCATGGACAGCTCGACCACCCCCTGTGGACAGACCGCCCACCCCCTAGACACCCCATACCCCCTGGATAGCCCAACCACCCCTGCCAACCCCCTGGACAGCCCGCCACCCCCCTGGACAGCCCGACCACCCCCCTAGACACCTCGTACACCCTAGACAGCCCCCCACCCCATGGAAAGCCCCCCCCCCCCTCCGGACACCCCTGAACCCCCTAGACAGCCCTGCCACCCCCATAGACAGCCCGCCCACCCCCCTGGACACCCTTTACCCTCTGGATACCCCCCCCCCCCACCCCCATGGACACCCCCCCCCCCCGACACCCACCCACCACCCCTCGGACACCCCCCCACCCATCCCCCCAGACACCCCCACCCCCTGGAAAGCCCCCCCACCCCAGACATCCCTGACTTCACTAGACAGCCCTGCCACCCTCGTGGACAGCCCGACCACCCCCCATGGATAGCCCACCCACCCCCTCGACACCTCGTACCCCCCTTGATAGCCCTGCCACACCCACCACCCCCCGGGACACCACGTACCCCCTAGACACCCCCCACCCCTGGAAATCCCCCCCCCACCCCCTCGACACCCCTAACCCCCCTAGACATCCCTTCCACCCCCGTGGACAGCCCGCCCACCCCCCTGGACACCTCGTACCCCCTGGACAGCCCCCCCCCCCCCCCACCCCACCCCCGTGGAAATCCCACCCACCCTTTAGACACCCACTCACCACCACCCAGACACCCCTATCCCCCTAAACGCCCCACCCCTAGAAAGCCCCCCCCCCCCCGACATCCCCGACCCCACTAGACAGCCCCACCACCCCCATGGACGGCCCGACCACCCCCGTGGACAGCCCACCCACCCTCGTGGACACCCGTCCACCACCCCCCTGGACACCTACCCCCCCCAGACACCCCTCATCCCCCTAAACACCCCCACCCCTAGAAACCCCCCCCCCCACCCCCCTAAACACCCCCAACCCCACTGGATAGCCCCGCCACCCCCGTGGACAACCCGACCACCCCCTGTCGACATCCCGCCCACCCCCCTAGACACCTCGTACCCCCCTGGACTGCCCCTCCACCCCCATGGACAGCCCACCCCCCCCGGACACCTCGTACCCCCTAGACACCCCCCCCCCCGGACACCCCCGACCCCCCTAAATAGCCCTGCACCCCTGTGGACAGCCCGCCCAACCCCTGGACACCCCGTACCCCCTGGACAGCCCCCACCCTCGTGGACATCCCACCCACCCCCCTGGACACCCTCCCACCACCTCCCGGATACCCCCCAGACGCCCCCCCACCCCCTGGAAAGCCCCCCCCCCCCCCCCCCGACACCCCCGACCCCACTGGACAGCCCCGACACCCCCTTGGATAGCCAGACCACCCCCTATGGACAGCCCGCCCACCCCCCTGGACACCCCGCACCCCTCTGGATAGCCCCGCCACCCCCATGGACAAACCGCCCACCCCCTGGACACCCCGTACCCCCTGAACAGCCCCGCCCACCACTTGGACACCCTGCTCACCCCCTGGACACCCTGTACCCCTGGACATCCCCCCTAGAAACCCCCCCCCCCCACCCCCTGGACACCCCCGACCCCCTGGATAGCCTTGCCACCCCCGTGGACAGCCCACCCACCCCCCTAGACACCCTGTACCCCCCTGGACAGCCCCCCCACCCTCGTGGACAGCTCTCCCACCTGGACACCCCGACCCCCCTAGACAACCCCCCCACCCCCTGGACACCTCTGACCCCCCTAGACAGCCCTGACACCCCCTAAACACCATGCACCCCCTGGACACCCCCACCCCCTTGAGAAATGTATGTGATCACTCAAATAATCTACTAAAATATAAAATTTCTTCGATGTAAAATTTAGTCAACTTCTAAATAATTCTCCTCCATAAGTGTACATGATCTTGTACACTCATGTATAGTTCTTAAAAGATATTTTGTTATAAATATAGTATTTTGTTGTCTTTTATATTATGATTCTCATATAGAGTAGTGTGTCAATTATGGTTTCATATAAAGTGAAAAATTCTTGTTTACTTAAATATATTTTCGATGAAACTTCAATCTTATTGAATTGCTTTTGACGAAATGACTTATAACAATTTTTTTTACAGAATGGATAGAAGTTGGATGTATGAAACTGGTCAGATCTCAAGTGATTTTCAAAACAATTTGAAGAGATTTTTAGATTTTTCATTTCACAATGCTTTAGATAATGGTCACATATACTACCCCTGTTACAGGTGTGTTGGAAGACCTTGGTTGAGCTGTGAAGAAGCCAGCTACCACATAACCAAATATGTTTTTCAATCAAACTACTTTGTGTGGTATCACAATGGGGAGAAAATGACATCTCAAATTGCTGATGATCCAAATGAGAGGACTAGATTGGAGAATCTGTTATATGACCGGTTTCTGTTTATTCATCATCATGAAAATGAAAGGATTCCAGCCCAATAAGATTTTGATATGAGCACACATGATGTCCCTCTGGTTACGTTATTTGAGGGCAGACATCATTTTCCCTCTGGGTACTTTATTTGAGGGCAGAAATCATTGTCCCTCCAGTTACATTATTTGAGGGTAGATATCGTTGTCCCTCCGGTTACTTATTTGAGGATAGACATCATTGTTCCTCTAGGTTACTACTGTTGAGCGTGCTTTTAGGACATCGGTACTTGAGACATGTGGTGTCAGGGGGCACATGGTTACATGATAGAGATTCCAGCGTTGGACGAAGTAGGTGACACTCCATTGTGGCTACTGAGCACCAGTAGATTTTGTGTTATTTTTACATCATTTTGTTTACTACTTTCCTTATAAATGCATGTATGCTTAAAACTTATATTAGGTACGCACCATTGGGTGGTATCCTACTGAGATTCGTCTTACACCATACACGGGCCCTTCGGGACGCGTGTAGACTTTATAGATTTACGTGCAGTAAAGAGTCCAACTTCAGGAGTTGTGCTGCATTAGTTGTTGCTTGAATATGATATGGACCTTGAGGTCTTGCCTAGCTGGAGTTACCATGTTTTTATTTATTCTTGTATCAGCATGCTTACCTATTTTTTAGCTACAGTTGATTAGCCATTGGCGCCCTTTTTATATTCAGATATGTATGACCTGCTTTATATGCATGACTTATTGTTCATTAGTAGTTACAAGTGATCATCATGTTGTTGTGTTTATTTACGCTGTTGTTGTTTACATTTATTACTTCCATTGTTTATTGATATTGAATGTGATTCCGCTCTATGGGTCTAGTTCAAGTATGCTGACTCATTTATTCTATTGCATCTTTATTGTTATACTTGGACCAGTACCATTATTATTATCCTCCGAGAGGGTATAGCCTTCCCACTATACCTATAAGACACTCTCTACTAGTCGGCAGCCTTTGGAATTCAGGGAGGTGCGCCTAAGGTAGTAGCACCCGACCCATTTAGCACTTTTCGGGTGGTTGTTCAGGTCCGGGTCGTTACAAAGTGGTATCAGAGCAGTTCTTGACAAGGATTTAGTAGCAGCATTTTACTAACTACTAATGAGATTGAGGATTCTCTTTTATTTTGCTGGTTTTACTATTTAGGATATGGTTGATTGGAGATAGGTTGTTACTGGAACTGGGTTTCTAGCTTGTGCATGGGTGCCTGCAGCCCCAGGTACGAGGGATGGACCAAGTTTCCATGGGTGGGAATTGTTTTTTGATTTTGCTTAGATTACAGTTTATATGAGTTCCACCTTGGTGTCTTACTTGGTGTGTGATGTTAATGATTGTGATATGTAACCCTTGACCCAGTGCGGTATGGGAGAATTGGACCTTGGCCTGGTATGGCAAGGCTTGGTTTCTTGGCTTTTGATAGGCACATTTTTAGGGTATTTCAATTTTATAACTACACATATGCTTTGTGAAGTGATAATTCCATGTGAATAAAATCAATTTCCATGCTTTGTATGCTTTGAAATGTGAATTGGTGAACTTCCTGATAGACTTGATTATTGTTGCAATGTGTCTGCCATGCTTTGTATTTTTGTAGAATTGCATGTGACAGGGTATTTGGGTATGTCTCTTGTATGAGCAGGTAGGTACTATCAATTGAGGTGATTTTGATCACCATGATTGGGCGACTCAGTCATCAGTTTGAGGCAATTTTAGTTGTCAGGACGGGCATGGCCTGAGGTACTTTTGATAGTTGGCTCTGTTTGGGGTGGTTAAGGAGGCCATGAGGCCGAGATGCCATGGGGCATGGTTGTAGTGGGGGAGAGTAAGGGTGGTAGTTGTGTGCTACCTTTTACTGCTTTCCTTATCTGTGTTATGTATGTATAAATTGTTATGTATGTGGGTTGTCTGACCATTTATGGTATTCAGCGGGTTCTTTTTTGGGAGACTCAAATGGAGCATCAGACGGGATATGGTACAGTGCCGCAGGTGCAGGATCAGGTTCAGGATCTGGTGTAGGAAGAGCAGGAGCCGTGAGTATAGGCTCAGGGACAGGATCAGGTTCAGGATCTAGTGCAGGCAGGACAGTAGCCGGGTTTGGCAGTGTTCGGACCATGGCTCGACGAGCAGCTCTGAGCTAGCATAGTGCGTGTCTTACAGGGGATCGACATAGGCACGCAGGGTACATGGCCATTTATGGCATATCTGACGTGGGAGTTTCAGTCGCAGCACCCAGGGATTTTTCAGGGTGAGGATGGTCCGCAGGCGGCTGAGAACTGGATAGAGAGCATGCAGATGATCTTCGAGCAGCTCGAGACGCCTCTAGGGTGGAGGGTCAAGCTGGCGACATACATGCTGCGAGGACCAGCAAAGCGTTGGTGGGATGTGCAGGTTCAGGCTCATAGGCATGAGGGACTGGCATGGAAGGACTTTGAGGACAGGTTCTTTGAGCACTTTTTCCCAGAGACATTGAGAGCAGAGAGAGCTCAGGAGTTCTTGAGTCTTTAGCAGGGATACATGTTCATCATGGACTATGCAGCTACTTTCACTAAGTTGTCTTGCTTTGCACCTGGTATAGTAAGCGATGGCATGGCTAGGGTGAGTCTCTTCGAGGATGGATTACGACATGCCATTCGGATCCAAGTGAATATCTTCAGGTTGGGTTCTTTTTCAGAGGTAGTGAACCAGGCGCTCATAGTAGAAGGCAACCAAAGGGATAGGCCTCAAGTTGGTTGGACAACGGCTTCAAGTGAGGGTTTGGAAAGTAGGAAGCGAGGAAGGGATGAGTTCCAGTAGGGCAGTCATGTCAAGGACTAAACTAGACCACCTTGTAGAAGTTATGTAGTGGTTTGCTTTCAGTGTGGACAACCAGGGAATGTTTAGACTCAGTGCGATAGGCCTCCAAAGGAGTGTCGGACATGTGGACAGGTCGGGCATATGGAGAGATTTTGCAGGCAGCCTTCGGCATTCAGGGAGGTGCGCCTAAGGTAGTAGCACCCGACCCGTTTAGCATTGTTCGGCTGGATGTTCAGGTTTGGGTCATTACAAAGTGGTATCAGAGGGTAGCTGAGGGTAGTCGAGGTTTAGTTGCATGTGGAGTACATGACATAGACATCAAGATCCGGCTAAGGAATCAGTGTCTAGTGGCTAGAGCAGCACCGCAGGGAGGTCAGGCATCATGCAGTTGTACTTCAGGCTAGGTGCACGTTATGGAGCTGCTAGAGGCTGAGCAGGCTGGTGAGTTGATGACGGTTAGAGGTACACCATGGGTGTGGCCTTGGTTTCCATGTTTCCTTTTTGGCATGACCTGTAGGGGCATGTCCGTTTTGAGTGCATGTGATACACATGATCTATGTGGACTGACTAGATGCTAGTCAGTGGGATTGGCACCATATCGGGTGTGTGATATATTTATATATATGTATGAGATGCGTAGCATCAGGGGCATCGATGATGCGGGTTACTTGAGGTGCCTTAGGTATCAGGGCATTGAGGATACGAGTTACTTGAGGTGCTAGGCACCAGGTTCGTTTTTGAGCGTCCATGGGATGCAGGACCTCGTGGAGGCAGACACCGATGCAGTGCAGGATACGTTGGGTATCGAGAACGACACATGAGAGCCAATGAGACGTAGGGGTGATGGTGCGTTATGGAAGGATTATGTGTCCGGAAAACAGGTTAGTTAACCTTTGTTTGTTTTGAGTTTTGTCGTGTTGAGACTGAGTTAGGCGATTCCTAAGGTAGGGATCCTCTTGAGGAATTTATCCAGGACCTTTGATACTGGGGAAATCCAGGTTACTTTGATCGGGGTGGTATGTTTGGTTCCATCTCCGGGTTTCGTTTGATAGCTCGGGGACGAGCTATATTAAGGCAGGGAGATTGTAAGAACCTGGGTTTTTAGAATAGGTCAAAATCCCAACCCTATTTGAAATTTTTGACTTGTCCCTGAGAAAAATAGAGAAATTATGTAGTTTTTGGAAATTTCCAGACTACACACCATGTACTTTTAAGTACATGCCGTGTATAGGTTAGGTGAGTGTCGGTCATGTGCTCACCGAGTACATGGAGTATAGGCCAGTTGGCTGGGTAGAATCGTTTAACTAAGTACATGTCATGTCCCCCTTGGACATGCCATGTAGTCTGGCCATGTATGAGGGATATACATGGCATGTGGGTAAGTTGGTGAGGAAGAGAATAAAAACAAAGTACACGTCGTGTACCCCTAGGTACACGCTGTGTACTCATGTCGGTAGGTTCTAGAAAGTAAGTCAGCGGAATTCCAGCCACCATATGAACAGTTAAATGATATACATAGCATGTAGTCATGAAGTACACGCCATGTATTTTCTTTTTTCGCTAAAACGGGCAATAGCCTTGTTTTTTAGGCAGAACTCCAATTTTTCACCGGGTTTCGTGAACCAAGCCGGTCGGGACTTTAAATCCCTCTCGTTCCTTCGTCTGAGGTTAGATTCGAACACCGGTTGATCCATTGAAACCCCCTCAGTACGGCCTTGATTCCTCTTGAGCCGTTTTGTTTGATTTCTGTTCTAGAATGAGTTATTGGGGTTTGAGCATTTTTTATTCTTTTGTAGATCTACAGTGTTTTAGACCTAATTAGAGGCTGTCATCGGAGGAGTAGCATCGTATGAGTCTCATGTAGGTGGTGCATACCTCTTTTTGTATTTTTGTGGTCATTTGGGTGACACGGCCTTCGGCACGTTTTCAGGTATTTTGAGCGGGACCCGTTTTATCTGCTATTACATATTGAATTGATTGTTTGACCTATGGAATGCCTTTGGGTATGCCCTGTTACCAGTTTTTCTTGAGCGGGGTCGGGTGAGGGGTCGTTGCTCAATGGGACATTTTGGTCGGGGGATGCCAAAATGGTTATATTTGAATTATATTGTTTTAAATTGTTGTGTTTAATTATTAAACCTTGATATAAATTGTTAGGGGCCTTAAAGACCTCTGTACTGGTATGGGACAACGCTTACTTAGTGCAATTCAACTATTTAGATTATTTTTCCTGTTTATGTGTTCTGTTTAAATATGATATATATGTAATTTCTAAATTGCATATTCTAGAACCCTTTTGGTTGTGTTGGGCATAACCCAGATATTCTTGAGGGATGATGATCACAGGTTGGGCTTGACCCGGGTTAGGTTGGGTGGTTCTGACCACAGGATTGGGCGTCATGGGCATCGGTTTGAGGCAGGAAGACTGTTAGGTTGGGCATGGTCTGGGTTACTAGGATGGAAAGGCCATCATACTTGAGCGGCATTGTCATGACCCGTCCCAGTGGGGCCCGCTCCATGACTCCCCAAGCCTGCCTCCAATAGGCCAGGGGCTGGTGACTAGCACCAAGTAGTCATATCACTAACATGGGAGGCATTGACTAAGTACTTGTACACATGCACACATCTCCAAGCCCACAAATGCTAAAATGTAAAACACTAAGGAACAAAATGCATGCATACAACTAAATCCCAACCAATAGAGTACGACGAAAGGTAGAGTACTAGAAAGTAAACTGGGCCAGAATACAAGCCCACCAAAAACAAACAAACAAGAGTCTGAAAACTACAAAGTCCAACCTATAAGCACAAAAGGTACTGGGACTGTTGCTCGTAGCCGTAGGAACGTCTCGGCCTGTAGGGAACTCAGAAAGCTCATTCCTATCCTGGTCTTCCCTGGACACTGTCAAAAGGTTTCTCGTCTGCACAAGACACCAGACGTGCGGGCAAAGCCCGTGCAGGGGTGAGTATAACAATACTCAGTAGAGGACCCTGAAAACCACAAAGCAGTACACAAAGTAAAGGTACAGTCAGCTATGCACAGTATATGTCTACAGAACATATAGAACAAACCAGATATACTCAAAACCCATACCCGTGGTCTAGAGACAAGTCACACAACCACATACCCCCATTAGGGATTCTGTTTGAAGATTATGTGATGCACTCGTTCCGAGAGAACACACTCCACGAGTCTTATAGCTCTGATGACGTTCGTCCGAGAAGTTTTGTTCATCAGGGACCGTCATGAGAGGTAGCTGCACTCATTACGGGAGACACACTTCTGAGTGGGAAGGTTACGATAGATAGAATCACTCATTACGGGAGACACACTCCTGAGTGGGAAAGATCATGATACATAGATGAGGATCACTGCCAGGGCCATGGCAAATACTGCGACTCATCCGGATTCGCTAGTTAGGTGATACACCATCTAGGTAGAGGATCAACGCCCGGTAAGGTTGGTCACGTCGATTCCTGACTCTACCTAGGGTCAGGAATGGGTAGAGGATCTCGATCTGGGCCTCTCGGATGGATGTCTGACTCTATCACAGAAAGTCCTGCTGAAGGGATCATAATCCTGCGTGAGGGAATGATGAATGACCATCAGAGGAACAAGAATAAGGGGCACTAACCCAAACTAAAGATGTCCAAGGCACGGTGAACAAGAGGACCAAGCCGTTTTCCAAAAAGTACACGGTGTGTAGAAAGGATACACACCGTGTTGTCTGGCCCCGGGTACTGCCCGTGTACAACGGCCTGTGTTGTGAGGCTGGTCGTGTAGGAAAAACTAAGTACACGGCGTGTATTATGGTGTACATGCCGTGTCTGGGTAACTGGGGTTGGCTCCTTGTACTCTGGCCATGTGCATATACACGGTCATCAACCCGTGTACTCCAACCCGTGTAATCTGCACACGCGGTGACCCGCGTTAATGGCCTCGTCTGGCCGTGTGATGGAGTACATAGTCGTGTACTCCATCCCGTGTCCGCGTACCCCTGGGATACACACCGAGTCCCATGTATCCACTTCTGCTAAGCTGTACACACCGTGTCGCCTGAAGCTGTGTAGATCATCTCGTGTTCGTGTACTACCCAAAGTACACGCCGAGCTTCGGGGAAAGTCCAACACGCCGTGTGACTGGGGTCACATGTCGTGTTATTCCTCTCTAACCCCGAAACCCTATCCACTACCGCCAGTACTACATGGCGTGTTCTTCGGAAGTACACGCCGTGTATTCTGGAAATTTCCAGAAACACAGACCTCCGTCGTCGCGCCTCCGATGATGATCCGTTCGTCGATCTGGCCACTCTATCGCCACGAAACCTTCAGTTTTTGGTCACCCCATCACCACGAAGCTGATTCCAGTGTTTTCGGACCTTCGATCGGCTCTGAAAACGTGTTTTGATCTTCCAGCGCGAAGAACGCTTGAAGAACGCCCTTTCCCAATCCGGCCCGATTCGTCGTCCGCCATCATCGTCGTACCTCCACAAGGTCGTTGCGGTATCGAACCTTCGATTTGGGATCGTTGCGTCACGGAACGGATGTGAAATGATCCGTTGTTCGTCACCCCGTGAAGAATGAGAAGAATGTGCGAGAAAAGAAAAAGGGGGAGGAAATCTAATAAACAAAATTGAGGAACGAACCTCCGTCGTCGTTCGTCACGGCGTTGATCCGCACCCGTTAATAGGTTTAAACGGAGCATAGATCAACATAAAAAAAAGCATGGATTAATTCCCCAAAAATCATCCCAAATAAAACCCTCCCGCAAGAATGTACGAATCTACGGATCAACTTGTCCATGGTTGATCTGCATTCGTCGTTTAAACTCAAAAACGGGGAAAAGGAATTGAAATAACAAACCCCTACCTTTCGAAAGGATCGATCGTTGATGAAGGCACCACGCTGCCGTTGTCATCGAGAATTCTCTCTAACGCCTCGCAGATTCGGCAGAGGTTCCTCTCAAACGTCGCCAATGATCAACAATTGTTCAACCCGTTAAAAAGGGAAACAAGATTGGCACTTAATTACGTGGAAATATTAATGACGTTGACTTTCCATTTTGAAGTCATTATGATGCACCATTAATTTAGGAAACAGTTGCGTTGTTGTCGTGCTGTAGCGGATGTTTCCTTAAATGAAATAAAATAAACTTGTTAATTTATTTTATTTTATTTTACTTAAAACGTCTGAAAATAAACTTTCTCCCTCGACCCCCACTGGTCGAGGTTAAGCTCGTTCTTAGGTAAAGTCTTAGTCCCGGACGCAACGGTGCCCTTGGATTTTTAATCTGAGCATCCGTTTGGAAACTGCCACAACCGCGCACAAGCGTCGACTCACTTAACTAAAAAAAGCTCAAACCACCTTTCCGGGCTCATTGGACCTCGGAATGATGTGTCGTCTTCACACCCAGTCTCGAAATAATTCCAAATAATATTTAAAAAATATTAAACAGAAAAATCTGAGACATTACATTCTCCCCACCTTAGGGATTTGCATCCCCGAAAAGCCAAAACAGGGGCTACTCAAAAAGATGTGGGTACTGGGCATGAATCTTGGTCTCCCGCTCCCACGTGCTCTCCTGAAGATTCCCGTACTGCCATCGGACGCGCACCAAGGTAATCAATCACCCATGAATGATCCTCTCTTGCTGATCCTCGATCTCCACCAGATACTCAGCAAAGGTCACTTCATCCTTGATTTCCAGCTCGCCCCAGTCGATGACGTGCGATGGGTCATGCACGTACCTCCTCAGCTGCGACATGTGGAAGACATCATGTACCCGATGCAACTGTGACGGTAGAGCTAGGCGGTACGCCACCTCGCCAAATCTGCATAGAATCTGGAAAGGCCCGATAAACCTCGGAGATAGCTTGCTGCCTCGGCCAAATCTCTGCAACCCTCGTCGAGGTGAGACCCAAAGAAAGATGTGGTCTCCCTCTTTCAACTCTAGAGGTCTTCATCGTCTGTCAGCATAAGACTTCTGTCGGTTATGTGCAGTCTTCATCCGCTCCCGGATGATATGCACCTTCTCTGTGGTGGCTCTCACTAAATCTGGACCCATGAGTGCTGACTATCCGGGGTCGGTCCAACAAATCGGTGACCGGCAGGGTCTCCCTTACAAGGCCTCGAACGGTGCTATACCGATGGTGGAGTGTTAGCTTTTTTTGTATGCAAACTCCACCAGTGGTAGGTGGTCCTCCCAACTGCAACCAAAATCCAAGATGCAGGCTCGTAACATATCCTCCAGAACCTGAATGGTCCTCTCCGTCTGACCATCCGTATGGGGATGAAACATTGTGCTCAAGTGTAACTGAGTCCCAAAAGCCTCCTGCAATCCCTTCCACAACCAGAATGTGAAGCGGACGTCTCGATCAGATACTATCATCGAGGGGACGCCATGAAGCCGAACTATCTCCTGCACGTAGAGGTGTCCCATGATCTCTACAGCACTCTGCTCCCTGATAGCTAAGAAGTGGGCCGACTTGGTGGGTCGGTCAACGATCACCCAGATGGAATCATTCCCCTTGGACATCCATCATAAGCCTGTCACGAATTCCATCGATATTCCATCTCACTTCCACTCTGGGACTTCTAGGGGGTGAGATAATCCCGCTGGAACCTGGTGCTCATCCTTCACCTGCTGGCATGTGAGGCATCGAGAAACAAACTATGCTACTGCCTTCTTCATGCTTGACCACCAAAACTTAGTAATGCGAAACGGGCGGGCCGGGGCGGGGCGGGCCAAGCCCGCACGGGTTTGAGCCCGCGCAGGTTTGTCCGCGAAAGCCCGCATATAATGCGAACAAAAATTTTCAAGCCCGCCCCGCCCCGCATAAACCCGCGGGTTGCCCGCGGGTTGCCCGCGGGCTTACCCACCTTTACAAAAAAAAATACTATTTATAATCATTTAAATACTGTATTTTTTATCATTCTTAAAGGTATTTGTGGGGAGAAGTATGAATTAGCAATAACTAGAGTTTTAAAGAATGTGATGGAACAATTTTTGTAGGTTAATGGTGGCATGATGTAACGCTGATGTGGCGGCGAACAATTGCGATAGAAAGTATGTGAGTGATCGGTGATAGGTGATGAATGATAATGTTGATTGTGTGGTGATGTGAACAACTAAACCTGTGAATGAATGAAGTTTCTCCAGGTAACGATCAGTTTCAGAAGAAGCTATTAATGTTTTCACGAGGTTCTATCCAATTCTCTTAATAACAAAATAAAATTAAATAATAACAAAATTAAATCAACCTAAAAAATATTATGATTATAATAACTCTTATAGAATTGAAACCATGCGCAGAGGTGATGAGTTCCATTTTTTGAGATATGAGTTGACACATCATGTGAATATGGTTAATAATTACTATATAAATAATATAATATCATATTAAAACAATAAATATAGGCCTATTTAAAATTTACATGTGAATAAATGGTGAATTAATATGACCATTACGGTGAGAAATCATATGTCACCGTTTAACCATGATTTTTTTATTAAAAAAACTAAAATGTTAAAGAAACATATATTGTAAAAATAATATAGATTTTTTTAAATCAGGCCTGCGGGCCAGCCCGCACCCGCGCGGGCTCAACCCGCATTGGCCCGCGCCTGCACGGGCTAAACCCGCATTGACCCGCACTCTAAACGGTCAAAATTTTTAGGCCCGCCCCGCCCCATATCCTCCCCATACCCGCAAAGCCCGCAGGCCGCGAGCCCGCTTTGCATCGCTACCAAAACTGTCGTCGAAGATCCTGGTACTTCTTTGCTACTCCAGGATGTACCGCCAAAGGATATGTATGAAACTCCCTCAGTATATCCTCCTACAACGCCACCGGTACAACAGTACATCCTCTAAAAAGAAGTACATGCTCCCCACCTTGAGAATATCCATCAGGTGCATATCTCGTGGATAACTGAGCACGTAAAGCCACACAGTCGACATCCTCAAGTTGTGCCTCCCTAACTTGCTGTAAGAGTGGAGGGGTGACAACCATCGACTGTAGGTAAGCTATATCCTCTCAATCCACGAAGGATAACTGTAACGCGGCTAACTGTTGTGTCGCCTCACTCAATAGTTGTGAGATCGACCTTCTGCTAAGAGCATCTTCCACCTTGTTCCCCTTCCCAGGAGTATAGATGATCTCAAAATAATAGTCCTGGAGGAACTCTAGCCAATACCTCTACCTCAGATTCAGATCCTTCTGTGAGAAGATGTACTTGAGGCTCTTGTGGTCAGAGTAGACAATAAACCGCTTACCCATAAGGTAGTGTCGCCACATCTTCAATGCGAAGACTACCACTTCCAACTCGAGATCATGGGTCGCATAGTTCTTCTCATGTGGTCTAAGCTGGTGCGAACCATAAGCAGTCACTGTATGCCGCTGCATCAGGACACAGCCGATCCCAGTCCCTAATGCATCGCAGAAAACTGCGTACTCAACACCCTCCTCTAGAAATCTCAAGACTGGGGCACTCGTCAAACTCTATCTCAACTTCTTGAAATCTTGCTGGAACTTTTCTTTCCACACGAAGGGTTGCCCCTTCTTGGTCAAGGCCGTCATCGGTGATGATATCCGGGAGAAATCAGGAATAAATCTCCAGTAATATCCTGCCAACCCAAGGAAGCTCTACACCTCTGTCATGCTCCGAGGTGGCTCCCATGCCAACACAGCCTCCACCTTGGTAGGATCTATAGCTACTCTATCTGTTGAGATGACGTGTCCCAGAAAGTGGACCTCCAAAATCCAAAACTGGCACTTTGAGAGCTTCCCGTAAAGCTGGTGCTCCCAAAGTACGTCCAGAACCATCCGCAGGTGTCTCGCGTGCTCCTCCTCTGACGCCGAGTACACAAGGATGTCGTCGATGAAGACCACTACGAACCGGTCCAAGTATAGCTGGAAGATCCAGATCATCAGTCCCATGAACACAGCAGAGGCGTTCGTCATGCCGAAGGGCATTACCAAGAACTCATAGTGACCGTAGCGGCATCTGAAAGTCTTCTTTAGTATATCCTCATCCCGTACTCGTAACTGGTGATAGCCTGACTGAAGGTCAACCTTTGAGAACCACTGTGCCCCTCTTAGCTGATCGAAGAGGTCATCGATTCTCGGCAGCGGATACTTGTTCTTCACCATCACCTGGTTCAGGCACCGGTAATCCACGTACAATCTCAGACTCCCATCTGCCTTCTTGGCAAACAAGACTGGGGCCGCCCAGGGTGAGACACTGGGTCTTACGAAACCCTTACTCTGCAAATCCTCCAACTGCACCCTCAGCTCGCGAAGCTCTACGGGAGCCATCCGATAAGCCGATGAGGAAATCGGTGTCGTCCCAGGGTGTAAGTCGATGCAGAAGTCAATTTCCCAGCGGGGAGGTAATTCTGGAACATCTTCGGGAAAGACATCCTTATATTCTGCAACCACTACTGGAAACTCAGAGCTCACAACATCTATTGCTCTGAGGGTAAGGATAGACAACTCATGAGTGATCGGCTGCACCCTCCTATGCATGAGCCCATTTTGTGCTGTCTGGGTTTCCTTTTCTCTGACAAAGGAAAACCTCATTCCATCACGGCGGACACACCGCACCCTTCGCCTAAAACAGTCAATCTGGGCATGGACCGAAGATAACCAATCCATATCGAGAATGAAGTTGTAAGGCCTTGACGCTACCACCAAGAGGTTCCAACTGAAACTCTCACCTCTGAGGGTAAGATCACACTGTCTGCAAAGGTGCATGATCGTCGAGTCTCCTCCCGTAGGTGTCTCCAAGCATAAGGATCGAGTCAACGCTTTTACCGGAATCTTGAGGTTTCGTACAAGACACGTGGCTATAAAGGAATGAATGGAACCTGTGTCTATAAGTACGGAAGCTAAGGGAGATAAGACACAGATCGTACCTCGAATCATCCCTGGAGCCCCTGGGTTGTATTCCTTGACCGTATACAGTTGTCCCCGCACTTGTCCCCCAGCTCCCTGAGCCTGGTACGGACCTCCTGAGGGTGGTGGTGGAAGTAAGTCGAAGCGTCTGCCACCACCTGCAGCTCTCCCTGCTCCTCTATCACGTCCTCCGCCTGGAGGGTCCGCCTGTTCTGTTCTCTGCCTCTGCCTTGGTGGTCCATCCACTACTTCCCTGTCAGAAGCTCGATGTGTCGGGCAATCTCTAGCGAGATGTCCCCTACCGTCGCATGCGTAGCATCGCTTCTCCTTAGGATGACTGGATCCAGCCTGAGAGCCCTAAACTGTCAATCCCCTATCCTGGGTCCTCCTATGATGTTTCCCACGTCTAGATCCATGTGCCTAACGTCGGCTCCCTGCTGTCGGGGTCTCTGCACCTGTCTTCCTGCTGCTGACTGTCATCGGCTGCCTCTGCTCCGCCAAGAAGCTCTCGATCACCAAGGCCCGCTCGAGCACTCCAACATAAGTCAACATGCATAGAGGTACGACACTAGCTCAGATGTCTCGTCGTAAACCTCGCTCGAAGGTCCGAGATCTGAAGTACTGATCCCTGACCATATCCATCGAGTACCTGGCGAGGTTGGTGAACCTCGATGAATAGTCAGCTACTATCATACTGCCCTGCTGGAGCTGAAGTAGCTCCTGGATGCGTACATCTCTCAGCGTAACCGGAGAGAACTCCTCTCGGAAGAGTCGCTCGAACTCCGTCCATGAAATATTCTCCTCATCATGAGTCTGTGTGGTCAGACTCCACCATCGTTCGGCCAAACCCTGAAGAAGGCTCACTCCTAGGACCACCATCTGGTCTACTAGTGTCCTCACTAGACGGAAAACTCTAGTCACCACCTCAAGCCAGTCCTCAGCCGCCTAAGAGTCGGGCTCACCTCGGAACATGAGGGGTCTCTGTCTCTGGAACTCATGGAGCGTGCTAAGCCTGCGCTCCTCTCCGGTCGGTACCGCGGGTACCACTGGCTGCTCCACTGGTGGTGGTACAGTAGGGCACCACCTGGTGGAAACGCCTGGGGAGATGGTCCCTATATTGAAGCCTCGTCACTGAGGGGGTCATCCTTGTGATTGTGCTACTGAATCCTAGCGGGTATGCGTCGCGGAGGCATCTTGTAAAGAAACAAGATGTACCATGGTCAATGAGTATATCTGGATAGATGACACAAAGGATATGGAAAACACAACCCATTCCTATATGATGCATGTACCTTTTATTTCCCCGCAACTAGTGTTTTCGTGTACCGAGTCGAAAAGCAGGTTATCAGAGTCCTGGTGTGTGGATACATCGGCCGCCGCACCAACACTGGAGTCTCTAGCCCAAAAGCTGAACTTGAAACACTTAGCACTATTGCCCCAAACCAAACTCACATACTCTTGGTCCTAAGGTAGAACCGACCACCTCTGATACCACTCTGTAACGACCCGTCTCAGTGGGGCCCGTGCCGTGACTCCCCAAGCCCGCCTCCAATAGGTCAGGGGCTGGTGACTAGCACCGAGTAGGCATATCACTAACATGGGAGGCATTGCCTAAGTACCTGTACACACGCACACATCTCCAAGCCCACAAATGCTGAAATGTAAAACACTAAGGAACAAAATGCATGCATACAACTAAATCTAAACCAACAGAGTACGATGAAAGGTAGATTACTATAAAGTAAACTGGGCCAGAATACAAGCCCACCAAAAACAAACAAACAAGAGTCTGAAAACTGCAAAGTCCAACCTGTAAGCACAAAAGGTACTGGGACTACTTCTCATAGCCGTAGGAACGCCTCGGCCTGTAGGGAACTCAGAAAGCTCGGTCCTATCCTAGTCCACCCTGGACTCTGTCAAAAGGATGCTCATCTGCACAAGACACCAGACGTGTGGGTAAAGCCCGTGTAGGGGTGAGTATAACAATACTCAGTAGAGGACCTCGAAAACCACAAAGCAGTACTCAAAGTAAAGGTACAGTCAGCTATGCACTGTATATGTCTACAGAATATATAGAACAAACCAGATATACTCAAAACCCAGACCCGTGGTCTAGAGACAAGTCGCACAACCGCATACCCCCATTAGGGATTCTGTTTGAAGATTCGGTGATGCACACGTTCCGTGAGAACACACTCCACAAGTCTTATAGCTCTGATGACATCCGTCCGAGAAGTGTTGTTCTTCGGGGACCGTCACGAGAGGTAGATGCACTCATTACGGGAGACACACTCCTGAGTGGGAAAGATCACAATACACGGATGAGGATCACTGCCAGGGCCATGGCGGATACCACGACTCATCCGGATTCACCAGTTAGGTGATACTCTATCTAGGTAGAGGATCAACGCCCGGTAAGGTTGGTCACGTCGATGCCTGACTCTACTTAGGGTCAGGAATGGATAGAGGATCTTGATCTGGGCCTCTCGGATGGATTCCTGACTCTATCACAGAAAGTCCTGCTGAAGGGATCATAATCCTGCGTGATGGAATGATGCATGACCTTCAAGGGAATAAGAAGAAGGGTCATTAACCCAAACGAAAGATGTCTAAGGCACGGTGGACAAGAGGACCAAGCCGTTTTCCAAAAAGTACACGACGTGTAGAAAGGATACACGCCGTGTTGTCTGACCCCGGGTACTGCCCGTGTACAACGGCCCATGTCGTGAGGCTGGTCGTGTAGGAAAAACTAAGTACATGGCGTGTAGTACGGTGTACACGCCATGTCTGGGTAACTGGGGTTGGCTCCGTGTACTCTGGCCATGTGCTTGTACACGGTCATCAACCCATGTACTCCAACCCGTGTAATCTGCACACGGGGTGACCCGCGTTACTGGCCTTGCCTATCCGTGTGATGGAGTACATGGTCGTGTACTCCATCTCGTGTCCGCGTACCCCCGGGATGCACGCCGAGTCCCGCATAGCCGCTTCTGCCAAGCTGTACATGCCGTGTCGCCTGAAGCCGTGTAGATCGTCCCGTGTCCCTGTACTACCCAAAGTACACGCCGAGCTTCGGGGAAAGTCCAACACGCCGTGTGACCGAGGTCATACGCCGTGTTATTCCTCTCTGACCCTGAAACCCTATCCGTCGCTGCCAGTACTACATGACGTGTTCTTCGGAAGTACACGTCGTGTATTCTGTAAATTTCCAGAAACACTGACCTCCACCGTCGCGCCTCCGGTGAGGATCAATTCATCGATCCGGCCACCTGATCACCATGAAACCTTCAGGTTTTGGTCGCCCCATCACCACAAAATCACTTCCGGTGTTTTCGGACCTCTGATCGGCTCTGAAAACGTGTTTTGATCTTCTCGCGCAAAAAACGCTCGAAGAACTCCCTTTCCTGATCCGGTCTGATTTGTCATCTGCCATCATCGTCGCACCTCTACAAGGTCGTTGCGGTGTCAAACCTTCGATTTGGGATCGTTGCGTTGTGGAATGGATGCGCAACGATCCGTTGTTCGTCGCCCCGTGAAGAACACACGAGAAAAGAAAAAGGGGGAGGAAATCCAATAAACAAAATCGAGGAACGAACCTCCGTTTTCGTTCGTCACGGCGTTGATCTGCTCCCGTTAATAGGTTTAAACAGATCAGAGATCAACATAAATAAAAGCATGGATTAATTCCCCAAAAATCATCCCAAAGAAAACTCTCCCGCAAGAACGTACGAATCCGCTGATCAGCTTGTTCGTGGTTGATCCGCGTTCGTCGTTTAAACTCAAAAACGGGGAAAAGGAATTGAAATAACAAACCCCTACATTTTGAAAGGATCGATCATTGACGAAGGTGTTGTGCTGCCGTTGTCGTCGAGAATTCTCTCCAACACCTCGCGGATTCGGCAGAGGTTCCTCTCAAACATCGCCAACGATCAACAATTGTTCAACCCATTAAAAAGGGAAACAAGATTGGCACTTAATTATGCGGCAGTATTAATAACGTCGACTTGCCATTTTGAAGTCATTATGACGCGCCATTAATTTAGGAAACAACTGCGTCATTTTCGCACTGTAGCGAATGTTTCCTTGAATGAAATAAAATAAACTTGTAAATTTATTTTATTTTATTTTACTTAAAACATCCGAAAATAAACTTTCTCCCTCAACCCACACTGGTCGACGTTAAGCTCGTTCTTAGGTAAAGTCGTCGTCCTAGACACAACGGTGCCCTCAGATTTTTAATCCAGGCATCCGTTTGGAAACTGTCACAACCGCGCACAAGCGCTGACTCACTTAACTAAAAAAAAGTTTAAACCACCATTCCGGGCTCACTGGACCTTGGAATGATGTGTCGTCTTCGCGCCCGGTCTCGAAATAGTTACATATAATATTTAAAAAATAATAAACAGAAAAATCTAAGACATTACAGGCATGGTCGCAGGGACATGAGTTGTCAGAGGTGTTGTGGCTTGGGTACCATTTTGGTGATTACCGCTCACCCGGAAACATTGAGTAGTGTGCACACAGAGAGACTCCGTGATGAGGTGGTTTTGACCACTCATGTGGGTAGAGGCCCCCGTTAGTTGCGGTTTAGGTACTTTTGGTTTGGGGGTGCTTTCCGTAAGAAGCCACGTGGAAGTTGAGGATCCTTCAGGGGATGACATTGAGGCTATCAGGTTGGGGGCAGAGGCTCACCATTATTTGAGGGCAGACATCGTTGTCCCTTCGGGTACTTTATTTGAGGGCAGACATTGTTGTCCCTTCAGTTACGTTATTTGAGGGAAGACATCTTTGTCCCTCTGGTTACTTATTTTAGGATAGACATCATTGTTCCTTCGGGTTACTACTGTTGGGTATGCCTTCGGGATGTCGGTACTTGAGACATGTGGTGTTAGGGGGCACATGGTGTCGGATTACATGACAGAGATTCCAGCATTGGCCGAAGCAGGTGACACTCCATAGTGGCTGCTGAGTACCAGTGGAGTTTGTGTTATTTGTACATCATTCTGTTTACTGATTTCCTTATAATTGCATGTCTGCTTAAACACTTATATTAGGTGCACATCGTTGGGTGGTATCCTACTGAGATTCGTCTTACACCATGCACGGTCCCTTCGGGACGCGTGCAGACTTTATGGATTTAAGTGCAGGAAAGAGGTCAACTTCAGGAGCTGTGCTGCATTAGCTGTTGCTTGGAGATGGTATGGACCTTGAGGTCTTGACTAGCTGTAGTTACCATGTTTTTCTTTATTCTTATATCAGTATGCTTACTTGTTTTGTAGCTACAGTTGGTTAGCCATTGACGCCCTTTTTATATTAAGATGTGTATGACCTGCTTTGGATGCATGTCTTATTGTTTAGTAGTAGTTACAAGTGATCAACATGATGTTGTTTTTATTTCTACTATTTTTGTTTACATTTATTGCTTTCGTTGTTTATTGATATTGAATGTGCTTCCGCTCTGCGGGTCTGGTTCGAGTCTGCTGAGTCATTTATTCTGTTGCATCTTTATTATTATACTTGGACCAGTACCATTATTATTATCCTCCGAGAGGGTATAGCCTCCCCACTATACCTATAAGACCTTCGCTGTTAGTCGACAACCTTTGGTGTTCATGGAGGTGCGCCTAAGGTAGTAGCACCCGACCCGTTTAGCACTGTTCAGGTGGCTGTTTGGGTTCGAGTCATTACACCCCCCCCCCCCCCTGGACACCACCCCACCCTCTGGACAGCCCCCCCCCCCCGACAGCCCCCCCTGGATAGTCCCCCCCCCACCACCCAGACTTCCCCCCCACCCCCACCCCCCCGGACACCCCAGCCCCCCGGACACCCCCACCCCTCTGGACACCCCTACCCCCCTTGGACAGCCACCCCAAACCCCTGAACAACTCCCCCCCAACCCCCTGAATTCTGAATTGAATTCTTTACGCATTTAATTAACTTATGAATTATGTGTTAATGGTGTATGAGTATACTTGTTGTATGTGTATACTTTATGCAATTACCTTGTGAATTATGTGTTAATTCGGTATGTGTGTAGAGGGTAATTAAATACAGAATTGGAGGTATTCAGATTTATGTTTGAGTTATGTGTTGGATGAATTCTGTATGAATTCATACAGAATTCTGTATGTATTATGCGAGTATACTTGTTAATGGTGTATTGTGTTACTTGTTGTATGTGTATGTATTATGCAGATATTCTGTTGTGTATGAATTTTGTAGGATTTCCGGTGGAATTGGTGCAGTTTTACAGGGGGAGGCCAGCAAGTCGGCTTGCTACTGCAGGTATAAAAAAATATTCCAACAGTTGTGAATCGTTGGCATATGTGTAAAACAATAACTTATAACAACGGTTTGTAAACCGTTGACATAGATAATTTTACTTGAGATTTACCAACAGTTTGTGGCGAAACGTTGGTAAAAGTCTATACCAATAGTTTACATAACTGTTGGTATAGAGATACTTCATGCTATTACTCACGGTTTAAAACCGTTGGTAAAAATTTATACCAACGGTTTACTAAAATCATTGGTATATACTGATATTTTCAGAAATATCCCAGCCTTTAACAACGGTTTTAAATCGTTGGTAAAACCAAAAATTTCCAGTAGTGATAATTAGTAAAATCTACTTCTGATTCTCGCTCAAATTTACCCAAGAGAAGAAGGTAACACGGTCCTTGTAGTTTAGCTTGGGTTATCGAATCCACAGAGACCTAAGAAGAAACCTATAGACACATACATTATATGGACTGTTTTCGGCTATGAAGTGAGCAAATTAGATTTATTTTGGATGGGTTTTAAATATATCTAACAGATTTAATTGAATTCAATTTAAAAGAATGAGTTGATCCTAGGTTATCGCTCGGGGTGGATTGGACGTATTTTCTTTTTAATGATTTCAATTTCTTAAATTTGAGATGGGTTCATTTAAGGAGATAAAACAACATCATCACTTACTGGTTTAATGTCTACACCCTTTAATACTAATCACCTATACACTTGAAGGATCAATGTTTTGATCACTTCAAGGTAAAGGTTCGTATTAGTACTTGAAGTGTGTGGCCTTAAATTCAACAAGGACGATGGAGTTTAAAAATCATCAAATAAAAATCCCAATTAAAGAAGTGATTATACATTAATTAGGTGATAAATAACATCCAATCCATCCCCTTGCTACTCCCTTGGATCAACCCATAAGTGGGTTAGCCCTCTATTAATCTCATGGTTTCAATGGAAGCGGAAAGTAGACTCATGAGGGAGGAAATGAAGAAGTAAAGAAAAAAACAAAAATAAAATGATCACTCCACCGTTGTGTGAATAATTTCACAAGGGTTGGTGTGAATAAATTCAAACCTTGATCCAAAGGTATCAAAGTGATATGAATAATAACAGAATAAAAGTATAAGAAGAACTTTTATTAAGAAACTAAAGTGAATTGAACAACTTACATGTGAAAGACAAATTTGAGGCAACAAAAATGCATCATAACATTACAATTGAACAAAGCATCCAAGATTACAAACTCCTTCATCACCACTACCTTAAATAGGTATTTTGGGAGCCTTGATTCGAGGTTCAAACAGTACAAATCATCTCAATTAATTTTGGTAGGCCATAGGTGGTGGAAAGCTTGTGGAATTTGAACTTTTCCACATTTGACCCGAGGTGGCAGCCAACTTTCCTTCACCGAACAGACGCATCTGGAAGACCTTCTAGACGGCAGAATCAGAGTGGGCCATAGAAGAAGAAAATTGATCTCAGGATGTCTTCTAACCTCCTGTAAAATTTGGGTCCATTTGGAGTTATGGATTCCGAGATATGATAAAATTATTGGACTGTTTTTCTGGGCCGCAGAATCTGGCCCAGAATTGTATCTCTAACTTGGGCTGCCTTAATTACCACCATAGAGGCCGAATTATCATTGTCTCATGAAGAGTTATTTGTTCCTATGCATGTCTTCTAGAATCCCACAAAATTTGGTATTCATTGGGCCTGTATGTTGGGCCCCATAGTCTCATCAGTGAGCTAGTGTCCAATCTGCCTTCTCTAGAATTGCTTCCTTTCATCACAAAATATCCCCATCTTCTTCCATGAATTATCCATTGATCCCTGAATGAAACATGTTCATATTGTAGTGTAGATCAATTTCCAAAAATATCAAATTAAAATATGTATAATCAGATGAATCATTGGGTACTTCAAATGATGTTCAAAAATGTACCACATAATAGTGCAATTTAAGAAGGTATTACAATCATAATGTGAAATGATGTTCAAAGTGTAAAATGCACTAAAATGGTGTTTATGAATAATAAGGCACATGAATATTATATATATTAACAAAGAATATTAGCCTCATTTAGTGGCTAATCACACCCCCCAACTTGAGTTTTGCTAGTCCCGAGCAAAATATATCTCAACAAAGTGAAATTCGAATTCCCTTTTCCAAAAACATTTTAATACACAATGATCACCAAAAAAACCTTATACCAAAAAATCATGAAACCCATCAAAATATTTTAATACAAGATATTTTCATAAGCAGATCCCAATCCCAATCCCATTCCTTTGTTCAAATTCATTGTCATATTTCATCCAATATCAATTAAGTATGAAGATGTGTTGTGTATCACAATAGACATGGGGGTTCATCTTTATTCAAGGGGAAAATTACGGAAGCGCTAGGTGGAATCACATTTCAATATTAAGATGAGTATTCATTTTTTTGTATAATTTTTTTGTTTTGTTTTGTTTTGTTTTGTTTTTCAATTTTGCCATGGTAATTGAAGTTGCACTCAAAAGAGTCAACCCCTGTAGCGAGACTTTGCCGATGACTCCCAAGCTCAAAGACCTTAGGGCACCAAGTGAATCCCACATACTCGGGCATCATCTCGAGTTAACTCAGTCAAAAACAAATTCAAATTACCAAAAATAGAGATAAAATTACTAACTCTGGGCCAGACAACTATGGAGTCACAATCCCCAAGTGTCGAAAGCCACGCATTATGTCATTTCATTGCTCTACGTGCAATTTTTTTTTTTAAATATTTTTTGAATACTCATATTAAACTAAAATTATCACCAAACCTATGCTATAAATTTAGGGGACCCCATGAACTTAAACTAATACCCCACTATCCAAATGACGTGCATTGTGAATTTTTTTTATTTGGATGAAAATATAAACGATGAAATATCACATTGGACAGCCACACTTTCCAAAATCTATGCTCATGAAATTATACAAGGATTAAAATTAGAATCAGGGTATGCTAAATTATTTGATATTCAGTTTCAAAGTGTGCAATGTGTATTACCATGTTTAAAGTTAAAGGAATTTTTCATTCCATTTAATTTTTTTTCAAATCATTCATTTTTTTTTGACACAAAAGCATTTTTTTTTATTTTATCTCTCCCCCCAACTTAAAACAACACTGTCCCCAGTGTTTGAAGAAATAAAAATTTAGAAGGAGTAGAGGCAGATAATGGAAGTTCAAAAAGGAAATTGAAACTGAGGATCATGGAATGAAATCACCTGGTGGTTGAAGCTGAAGTTCTTGATGCTCCAAATTAGTCCTTTGATCTCTTGGGGGATGTAGGAACCTCCTTGATTGAACATGTATCACCCAAAATAGTACCTAAACAAAAAGAAGAACAAACTAGACAAAACAAACAACACAACCACTTATTTAATTCCAAGTATCATCATTTTTATGGTTTTTCCTATTTTTTTATTTTTTATTTTTTTTAAATCAAACAAATGATACATTGTCTTCTTTTTAATTTTCTGGGTAAGGTATTACTCAGGGATCACACCGCGTGACACGGATGAATACGATGCTCCCCTTTCATACCCATCCATACTCATAATAGAAGAACAGGTCAATAGTCCTTTTTTTAAATGTAAAAATGATTAATTAATCCTATTTAAAATATAAAGTTTATTAAAACAACAAAATGATAAGAAACTTGAAAACCATGGGTTGCCTCCCATGCAGCGCTTTGTTTAACTTCGTTAGCCCAACATGGACCCTAAATCTATCAATTTTTTTCTTGTTCATAGGTTGGCTCAGTTAACTCAACCTCTATTTCCTGTTTATTGAATGATTCAATGAATGGTTTTAACCTTTGACCATTGACCTTGAAAATGTAACCACTTGTGGGATCTTGAATCTCTACTGGCCCATGGGGGTACACATAATGCACTATGAAAGGTCTTGACCATCTAGACCTTAACTTTCCTAGGTGTAAATGAAGTTTTGAACTATACAAGAGCACAAGTTTTCCTGGTTCAAAATGTTTGACCTTGATATTCCTAGATTGGTAGGCTTGAACTCTAGCTTTATTGATCCTTGAATTTTCATAAGCATCCATCCTTAGTTCCTCCAGTTCATTGAGATCTAATTTCCTTTTTGTTCCGGCCAATGAGAGGTCATAATCCATTTTCTTAATTGCCCAAAAGGCCTTATGCTCAATTTCAACAGGTAAATGGCATGCTTTTCCATAAACCAACCTATATGGTGACATTCATAGGATGGTTTTGAATGTTGTACGATATTCCCAAAGAGCATCCAAGAGTTTCTCGGACCAATCTTTCCTAGAAGGATTGACAGTTTTCTCAAGAATTTGCTTAATCTCCCTATTCGTTAACTCAGCTTGACCATTGGTTTGAGGATGGTATGCAGTGGACACTTTATGAGAAATACCATACTTAGACATGAGTGAAGAGAATGGGAGGTTGCAGAAATGGGTTCCTCGATCACTAATTATAGCCCTAGGAATTCCAAATCTTGAAAATATATTCTCTTTCAGAAATCGAATCACAACTTGATGATCATTGGACTTAGTGGGAATGGCCTCAACCCATTTTGAGACATAATCAACATCTAAGAGTATATAGAGGTATCCCTGAGAGTTTGGGAAGGGACCCATGAAATCAATTCCCCAACAGTCAAAGATTTCAACCACTAAGATGGGAGTGAGTGGCATTTGATTCCTTTTTGTGATGGACCCTACTTGTTGACACCTAGGACAACTTTGACAAAATGTGTAGGAGTCCCTTGAGAGGGTGGGACAGAAGAGACCACATTGAAGAATCTTAGAAAAAATTTTCTTAGAGGAAAAGTGACCTCCACATGCCTCACTATGACAGAATTTAAGGATGGAATCTTGTTCAGATTCTGGAACACACCTCCTAATGACTTGGTCAGGGCAGAACTTATAGAGGTATGGATCATCAAACACATAGTGTCTAACATCAGAAAGGAATTTCTTTCGATCTTGAGTCCTTAAGAATTTTTTAATGACTCCTATCACTAAGAAATTTGCTATGTCAGCATACCAAGGGTAGTCACTCACAGAGTATAAGTGTTCATCAAGAAACGAATCAGACACAGAAAGGTGATTTGAGTTGTCTTTGAATTCCATCCTAGAGAGGTGATCAGCTACAACATTTTAAACTCCATTTTTATCCTTGATTGTGAGGCCAAATTCTTGTAAGAGAAGGACCCACCTAATCAGTCTAGCCTTATCATCTTGTTTTTGGAAGAGTTATTTTAGTGCAGAATGGTCAGTGAACACAGTGATGGGTGATCCTAAGAGGTAGGACCTAAACTTCTATAAGGCAAACACAATAGCAAGTAACTCCTTTTCAGTGGTGGTGTAGTTTATTTGGGCATCATTTAAGGATTTCCTTGCATAAGCAATGACATAAGGAGTTTTATCACAACGTTGTCCTAACACAGCTCCAACAGCAAAGTCACTAGCATCACACATAAGTTCAAAAGGAAGGTTCTAATTTGGAGATTTCATAATGGGAGGAGAGGTGAGAGAGGATTTGAGGGTTGAGAATGAACCCTCGCAGCTTTCTGTCCAAACAAATGGAGCACCCTTTACTAAGAGAGCACAAAGGGGACGGGATATCCAACTAAAGTCTTTGATGAATCTTCTATAGAAACCAGCATGTCCTAAGAAAGACCTCACTTCCTTGATAGTTCTGGGTGATGGAAGGTGACGAATGATGTCAACCTTTGCTTTATCAACTTCAATCCCCCTACTCGAGACCAGATGGCCTAGAACAAGTCCCTCTTTAACCATGAAATGGCATTTTTCCCAGTTTAGGACCAGATTCTTTTCTTCAAATCTTGACAAGACTCTCTCCACATTCTGCAAACATCCCTCAAAAGTATCCCCAAACACAGAGAAGTCATCCATGAAGACCTCTAGAAAATCCCCTACCATGTCTGAGAAGATTCCCATCATGCACCGCTGGAAGGTTCCAGGGGCATTGCATAACCCGAAGGTCATGCATTTGAAGGCAAAGGTACCGAAAGGACATGTGAATGTAGTCTTCCCTTGATCCTCTAGGGAGACCTCAATTTGATTGTACCCCGAGTACCCATCTAAGAAACAGTAGAAGGCATGACCTTCCACTCTCTCAAGGACTTGGTCAATTAATGGTAAGGGGAAATGGTCCTTCTTGGTGAATGAGTTTAGTTTCCTATAGTCAATGCAGACCCTCCATCCACTACTCACCCTTGTTGGAAGAATCTCTCCATCCTCATTGGTTATCACTGTGATTCCAGCCTTTTTTGGAACCACTTGGATTGGGCTCACCCATTCACTCTCAGCTATGGAATATATGATACCAGCTTTCAACAATTTCAGAAGTTCTTTCCTTACTACCTCCATGAGATTAGGATTGAGTCGCCGTTGAGGTTGACGACATGGATTTGAATCAGATTTTAGAACAATCCTATGAGTCCCGATAAGTGGGCTAATCCCAGGAATATCAGAAAGGGTCCAACCAATGGATTTCTTATGCTTCCTAAGGACATCTAGAAGCATCCTCTCATGATTGGCTTCAAGAGAAGAAGAAATGACAATAGGATGTGTTTGGTTGTCCCCTAGAAAAGCATACTTGAGTGTAGTAGGAAGTTCCTTCAATTCAAGATCAGGTTGGTTTAGAATTTTAGCAGAATATTGGCACATTGGATCAAGATCAATTTCTTTTTTTAGAGTCTCAGATAGGATTGATTCCTCACATGTAGAAGTTTCAGCTACTAGATTGGCTTGATCAGATTTAGGGAAGGAATTTAGAGGGGTCTCTATGAAATTGGTTTCTTGAAAGGTTTCACTGATTGTTGGACCTAAGAATTCATCATAAGAGAAATTTGAAAATGATTCAAGCCAAGGAGATAAACTTCCTTTATATGAACAAATGAAATCAATCTCATCCTGACTTAAACATTCATTAAATATTCATTGATGTTCCATGGATTCATTATCAATGCTTCCTATCATGTTTACTTCATGAATGTCCTCATCATCCCCTATTTGTGAGCTTTCATTATAGATGTTCAAGTCTAGACTCATGTTCCCAAAGGTGATGGTCATGTTCCCATTTCAGACTCGAATAACAGAGTTGATTGTTGCAAGGAAAGGACGACCAAGGATGATTGGGGTTTGTTCCTTATTTCCTAAATTTGGATGGTTGTCAAGGACAATGAAATCAGCAGGGTAGATTAATTTTTCAACCTTTACCAGAACGTCCTTTAAAATTCCCTTTGGAACACTAATGCTACGATCAGCAAGCTGAAGTGTGAAAGATGTGGGTTGGAGTTCTTCTAGGCCTAACTGGCAGTACACAACATATGGGATGAGATTGACACTAGCACCTAAGTCACACAAGTCCTTGACAACTTTACTTTCTCTTAGTTCAACATTGATGTAAGGGCAACCTGGGTCTTTCAACTTAGGAGGAATGGTCCCTTGAATGGTGGTACTCACATTAGCAGCCAAAAGGACTTGGTTTTTATGTGAAAATTTTCTTTTAAAAGTGCACAAGTCCTTAAGGTACTTTGATTAGGAAGGTATGGTTTGGATTGCATCGAGAAGGGGTATGTTCAACTTGACTTGTGAAAATATTTCCCTCAATGTTTCATTCAGTTCAGGCTTGGGTTTCCCCCTCATGCGTTGAGGAAATGGTGCAGGTTGTGGGGTTGTTTGTTGAAGAGTTGTTTCCTTCACATTGTTATCAGTTTCCTTAGTTTTATCTTGCGGTTCATTTGAATTTTCATCCAAGTTTGAATCTTCGGGTGGGTTCTGAATTAGTTGTTCAGGTTTCTCAATTGATTTCCCACTTCTTAAAACAGTCACAGCCTTTAGTTGTTCATGAGTTGTTTGAGCACAACTTGACTCTCCCCTTGAAATTGAGGATGGCACCGCCTGAGTAGGCATGGGTGCCTTTCCAGTTTTGATGGTTTGAAGTTCTTGTTTTAGGGAAGATACCTCCGAGTTCATCCTCTCCATTTGTTTGCACAGTTGTTCTAATAGGCTTTGTGGAACAGTTTGGGCTGGTGCTTGAGAAGATTGGTTTATCCCAGGGGGATATTTTGGAAGTGGGATGGTTTGTTGAAAATGTATCGGTGGCTGTTGGTATTGGATAGGTTGGGTTTGGAACTGGTTATGGGTTTGATAGTTCTGATGGGGGTAAGGATTTTGTCCCTATGGTTGGATAGGTTGTTGGTTATCTTTCCAGCGGAAGCCTGGGTGGTCGTTATACCTTGGGTTGAAGGTGTTTTGGTATTGAGGCTTTTGAAAGTTCAAAGCATTTACTTCCGCTGGGGGTCCTCCTAAGAGAACATCCTTGATGGATGGAATGGTTGAGCAGTTGTCTGTCTTATGGTCATGTTTGTCACAAATTGTGCAAATAGGGTCAACAGTTTGGATTTCATGGACTTTCCTAAGGTCTATCTCTTCAACCTTCCTAGAGAGTGTTGCGAGTTTAGCCCTAAGGCTTTCCTCTTCTCTAAGTGTATGAATTCCAGTATTTCTTTGTGGCTTTTCAGAATAAGGTGAAGTTCCCCATGTTTGGTTTTGTTTAGAAAGGCTTTCTAGATACTCGTAAGCATCATTTGGGGCTTTGTTTTTAAAGGTTCCATTACACATCATGTCAATGAATTGTTTGTTCCCCGGACCCAACCCTTCATAGAAAATTCTCACTTGTTCAGGAATAGAAAAACCATGGTGTGGAACCATGTTTAGAGTGTCTTTGAACCTCTCCCATGTTTCATAGAATGACTCTCCCTCTTTTTCAAAAAAGTTTTGGATACTCTTTTTAAGTGCAATTGTTTTGTGGTGGGGAAAGTATTTTTTGTAGAATTCTCTTTGTAGTTGGTCCCAAGAGTTTATGGATGATGGTCTCAAATTGTTTAGCCAATTTTTAGATCGATCCTTTAAAGAAAAAGGAAATAGCCTCATCTTAGCAGATTCTAGTTGATGTGGGGGACACATGGTTTCTACAATGTCATTGAACTCCTTAATGTGTAGGTATGGCATCTCGGACTCCATTCCATGGAATGTGGGAAGGTGGTTTAGGACATGGGGTTTAAAGATGTAGTTGGCATCTCCTAGGGAATTGTGTCTAATGCATGAGGGGGCATTGTTCCAGGAAGGTGTGAGGTAGTCATTCATGGTTTGATCAATTGCATTCCCTAAGTTTGGGGCTGCCTCATTTGGGGTTTCCATTTTGGTTCCCACCCGGGTTTATGAGTTGGTTTCTTTGAAGACCTTCCATTGAAATTGGCTCAATTTTGGACTCTAGAGTATTAGGAAGATTAGGATCTAATGGAAAGAGTTCCCTTGGTGTACTTGACTCCCCAACCCCAGGACTATCCACCCTAATAAGACGGTTTGATTGATCGTGGGTGTAGGCGGACATGCGCCAAAAGAAAAAAAAAACGAGAAAGGGACAAGATAAGAGAATTTGGATGAGAAAAGAAGAAATGGAGGAGAATAGAATGGGTGTTTAGATGACTTACTTGGGTCCCCGGAAACTGCGCCAAAATTTGATTCTCGCTCAAATTTACCCTAGAGAAGAAGGTAAGACGGTCCTTGTAGTTTAGCTTGGGTTATCGAATCCATAGAGACCTAAGAAGAAACCTATAGACACGTACATTCTATGGACTGTTTTCAGCTATGAAGTGGCCAACTTGGATTGATTTTGGATGGGTTTTAAAGATATCTAATAGATTTAAGTGAATTCAATTTAAAAGAATGAGTTGATCCTAGGTTATCGCTCGGGGTGGATTGGACGTATTTTCTTTTTAATGATTTCAATTTATTAAATTTGAGATGGGTTCATTTAAGGAGATAAAACAACATCATCACTTACTGGTTTAATGTCTACACCCTTTAATACTAATCACCTATACACTTGAAGGATCAAAGTTTTGAGCACTTCAAGGTAAATGTTCGTATTAGTACTTGAAGTGTGTGGCCTTAAATTCAACAAGGACGATGGAGTTTAAAAATCATCAAATAAAAATCCCAATTAAAGAAGTGATTATACATTAATTAGGTGATAAATAACATCCAATCCAGCCTCTTGCTACTCTCTTGGATCAACCCATAAGTGGGTTATCCCTCTATTGATCTCATGATTTCAATGGAAGCGGAAAGTAGACTCATGAGGGAGGAAATGGAGAAGTAAAGAAAACAACAAAAATAAAATGATCACTCCACCGTTGTGTGAATAATTTCACAAGGGTTAGTGTGAATAAATTCAAACCTTGATCCAACGATATCAAAGTGATATGAAGAACAACAGAATAAGAGTAGAAGAAGAACTTTTATTAAGAAACTAAAGTGAATTGAACAACTTACATGTGAAAGACAAATTTGAGGCAACAAAAATGCAGCATAACATTACAATTGAACAAAGCATCCAATATTACAAACTCCTTTACCACCACTGCCTTAAATAGGCATTTTGGGAGCCTTGGGTCGAGCCTCAAATAGTACAAAGCATCTCAATTAATTTTGGTAGGCCATAGGTGGTGGAAAGCTTGTGGAATTTGAACTTTTCCACATTTGACCCGAGGTGGCAGCCAGCTTTCCTTCACCGAACAGACGCGTCTGGAAGACCTTCTAGACGGCCGAATCAAAGTGATCCATAGAAGAATAAAATGGAGTTACGGATGTCTTCTAACCGCCTGTAAAATTTGAGCCCATTTAGAGTTACGGATTCCGAGATATGATGAAATTAGTGGACTGTTTTTCTGGGCCGCAGAATCTGGCCCAAAATTGTATCTCTAACTTGGGCTGCCTTAATGACCACCATAGAGGCCGAATTAGCATTGGCTCATGAAGAGTTATTTGTTCTTATGCATGTCTTCTAGCATCCCACAAAATTTGGGATTCATTGGGCCTGTATTTTGGGCCCCATAGTCTCATCAGTGGGCTAGTGTCCAATTTGTCTTCTCTAGAATTGCTTCCTTTCATCACAAAATATCCCCATCTTCTTCCATGAATTCTCCATTGATCTCTGAATGAAACATGTTCATATTGTAGTGTATATCAATTTCCAAAAATATCAAATTAAAATATGTATAATCAGATGAATCATTGGGTACTTCAAATGATGTTCAAAAATGTACCACATAATAGTGCAATTTAAGAAGGTATTACAATCATAATGTGAAATGATGTTCAAAGTGTAAAATGCACTAAAATGGTGTTTATGAATAATAAGGCAAATGAATATTATATATATTAACAAAGAATATTAGCCTCATTTAGTGGCTAATCAACTTCAGTACTTCAATGTACGCCAAGTACACGGTGTTTATCATCTAACCACTTTGGGTGACATTATTTGATTCTTTTATTTTATGAATGATGTTTATCTCAACATCAACTACATCAGTTATTAACCAATCACATTCAGTCCGTGAAATCAAATAGAATTTTAGCAATCGTGAGTCATTATAGATCTATACGAGCTCATTATTTTTCTCACAGTAAAGGATTAAGAAAATCATATATTACTTTCAAAATTATAAAGAAGGAAAAATAAATATAACAATATCATACATATAAAATAAGACTCTCCTTTTGATGTAACTCTTTGAATGAGTGGAGTCTATGCACATGCGAAAGGGCATGCCAAAAGAAGGATGTCTGAAATGGATGAGACATACTTTTTTCATGTAAGAATTGCCGTATGTTGATGATAGCGTCGTCGTGATGCACAATGCGGAGAGGACGATCGTGTTGATAACGTGTTTTGAAATCGATTGAACGTTGATTGAAACAATGACAATTTTCAAAATCGGAAATGTAAGATTGATTGCGGGTGAAACACATCATTATCGAAAACATAATGTTGAATATTCATATGACAATGACAAACAATAACATTGATGCGAATAAATGAACAAGAGAAGTAGAGACAATGTATAGGGGGGCAAAAGTCATTACTATTTCACTAACACATCATCACTTGTATAGATTGCATGAGATTCAATCCCAAGGTTAAAATTCCAAAGGTTGGAGAATTTGGAAGATTGAACCATGTGAAGAGTTGTATTGAGAACAGAAGAGTTATCATCATTATCACCATTATTACATTCACATGTTAGTATTTCAAAACATTGTATTACTTTTGAAATAAAGTTGTTTTTTGATAATTTTTAATTTAATATGCCCAGATTAAAATAACCTGATTACATAGTATTTGAATATATTTTCACCTAAATTTGTTTGTTGTTGTGAAATCGATCGAACGCCGATTAAAACCGTAAAGATTTTCAAAACAAAAAATGTAAAACCGATCGCAGACGAAACACATCGTTGACGAAAAGAGTGTTTAATCCGCAAATGGTGATGACGAAGATAAATAGAAATACAAATATAAGAGAAATACATGAATTAAAGAAAAGAACACCATAACCAAAAGTTATCACAATTTCATTAACATGTCATCACACATATAGAGTATGAAAGGTGGAATTCCAATGGTTGAAGAATATGGAATGTTGACTATTACGAGGAAAAATTATTGGAAATTGAGGAGTATCATTATTATCATAATTATGACATCCATTTACCAAAACAAAAAAAAAACAATACAGATTTACCGTTAAATGTTCTAAATTAAAAAACAATGATGAAAAAAGGAATCCTGAACAATCAATTTGTGGTCCCGTCACAGATTTGGTTTACTTAACGTAAAAGATAAAAAATAAAAATAAAGAGACATTCGCCACGTCATCAATCCGCGATCCTCGAACTCCCGTGTCAACACACTACAGCCGTCCGTAGCAGTCAAGATATCAACGGTCCCGATCATTCCACCACTCTCGCCCTATAATTTCAAAATCCCTATTTAGGGGCTCTCGAACCCGAATCTCCTACCATTCCAGAGGTCCCGTGAATTTGTTGCTTTCCGATCCAAATACAACACTCGATGGCGCGGACGAAGCAAACTGCCCGCAAGTCCACCGGCGGGAAGGCGCCGAGGAAGCAGCTCGCCACCAAGGCCGCCCGGAAGTCCGCTCCCGCCACCGGCGGGGTGAAGAAGCCCCATCGTTTCCGTCCCGGAACCGTCGCCCTCCGGGAGATCCGCAAGTACCAGAAGAGTACCGAGCTTCTGCTTCGCAAGCTTCCTTTCCAACGCCTTGTCCGTGAAATCGCCCAGGATTTCAAGACTGATCTGAGGTTCCAGAGCTCTGCTGTGGCGGCACTTCAGGAGGCGGCTGAGGCGTACTTAGTGGGACTGTTCGAGGACACCAACCTGTGCGCCATCCATGCGAAGAGGGTGACGATCATGCCCAAGGATATTCAGCTGGCGAGGAGGATTCGCGGTGAGAGGGTTTGAATGCTCTGTACTGCTTGACGGGGTTTCATTTCTGTATCATTTGTTGTGTCATGAAGCACGTGAAGGTTTGCAGAACTTCTGTGTTGGTATTAATTATCATTTAGTAGTTCAGTTTTATATTGATAGATCATGTCCAGTTTCCCCATAGGATTCACATGTCTATCACTTCATTTAAACCGCAGACGTTTTTAAATCAGTATCCATACTCTAATTTCTCTTTCTCATGTTATTCATGGTATAATTTTCCTCCAATGCAAGTCCAAAGGCTCATTCATGATATAGAATCAACCTACAAAATGTTAGATTGAGAAGATGCTTTATCTACAGTTACAAAGAATAATTTGAATGGAAGGCTGTCGATCAATTAATATGCGCGGTTGATTCAAAGGATCCTTCGGACCTTTGGGACATCTTGGGGATGGGTATGGCCATTTGTTTTTTTGTTGCATAAATTTTTCATTTTATGTTATAAAGATATGATGGCATAGCCAATTGAGATTGAGAAGCTAAATACAAAGAAGCTTCAATGGAAAAGAAGGGAGGAAATCCCTTACTAAATTTGACACAATAATGGTTCATAACATTGACTAATAAAAATGCATAATGGGATTGAATTGAGGTATCCTATTGATAAAACCCTACTTGAGTAGTAGAGGGAAGATTGTAAGTGCAGGAAAAGAAATAAGTTTTGGCATTAAGTGAACTCATAAAAAAGTGGCACTAGAATTAAAAAGTTGGAGACGAGAATTTCCCTTAAGGGTTGTGTCCTAAATCGTATAGGGGGCAACCTTAGAACTTTGGAGACACTTTCGGGTTGACTTGTATTTGAGTGGAGAGGCAGGGATAAGTGTAGTATTTATACATGAGAGCCATGTTTTTAAGCGATTAAATATTAGTTATTTTACAATATAAGCCTACAATTTGTGATATCTATTGGACCATTAAAGAGTGGGAGAGGGTGGGTGGATTTTCAAGGTCTTCCTAAATCAACAAATACCTTCCAAACCTCCTAATTAATACACACAAATCAAAAATATTTTTTGTATTTAAAATTTTATTTTTTGGTTCTAAAATTCAAGGTATAAATTTTTAAACTAAAATTAATATTTTTAAAATCATTTTTATACTTATTAAATGCTATTTTGATTAAATAAAATGTTCCATAAATTTTTAGTCATGATGATATAGTAGTCATGTAATGAAATCACAGCGGCAATTTTCATTTTCACCAAAAAGATTGTCAGAAAATTCTAAAAAAATCAACATAATCTAATTTTAATGTGTTGAGTCAAAAAATGTAATTTATTTCATTAAAATCATTCTATGAGTATGAGAATTTTAATTTTCAAGTCAATCATTATTTTAATGGAAATTAACCATTTAATAGAAAAAAATATTTTGACCATTATAAAAATTACTTTGGGCTTCATTAAAATATATTATCAATTTTAAAAGCATTTGATAAGATTATTTCATGAAATGAAGTTTTATTTAATACTTGTATATAAAACATATTTTAATAAAATGTGTTTATAGTCTATTAATATAATACAATTTGATTATATCATTAAATAATCCCAACAATCATTTAAATGCATCTACGTAACCAATTTATTGACTAATGATCATAATCTCGACCAACCATATGAGTTGAAAAATATAAAAGTAGTTGATCATATTTACCTTTAAACACACTATCGTTCTTACACTTCATCATTCACTTAGATTCTATCAAGGTTCTATATCGTTTTGAGAATGAATATTGTATTACTAACTCAGGTTGTTAAATTCTTCCCCCTTAAAGAAATCACGTCCTCATAATTTTCTCTTATTGATTGATAACTTTAGTTCAAAATATCAGTATCGTTGTTAATGTTGCTGATGTTTAATTCATCCTTCAATATGAAGTCCGCAAGTCTAATATAGAAATGGTCAAGCCCTAGGTGACGTTTCCTTTGTCGAAATAGATTATATAATTGAGCTTTTGAAATCATCTTGTAAAGACACCATGCTACATAGAAATTACGAAGAAATAAAAATGTGTTGGATATATCAAATAGTTACTTGCAAGTGAGTTGAATATCTGAAAAACTTCTGAAATCATTCAAACTAGCCTTTGTAATATTATTGATGATCAAATCATCTAAAAGGGATAAGAATGTTATACACAATTTCTTTCCTTTCATCTAATAAGTGATCTATTGAAAAGAAAAAGTTAAAACATAAAATTAATTATCTGTAACTAAATGATAACGTGTTTAATTACCTCCTATCTCTATCCATTGACTAAAAAGGAAAACTTAAATATGAAGAAGGATACCTTTAATAATAAAAAATTTTCACTAGAGGAGATATAATATGATTTGTAAGAAGTACATTCTCATTAACTTTAACATGTGATACAATAATCATAAACAGTTCCCCCCGATGAAATCAACTCATTTCGACCATGACTCGACAATTTTAGAAAACATCTCATAGAAACTAGAAAAACAAAACTCTAGAGCAGTGGATCATAATCATCATAGTGTAGTCCCAATGTTGTTCCCTTGGTTTAGAGATTACATGTTCTTATCATCCTTATTCGCCATTGGAATAGGGCATTGACTTGGAGAATGCCCAAGTTCCCCACATCTACAACATAGAACTGTCAATGGTACCTTATGTTGACCCTTCCCCCCCTTCATTATCTTCTGATTTAGACATTGGTTAACGAAATGACCAAGTTCCCCGCACTTGAAGCATCACACGACAAGTTGTGCTTTCACCATCTTCCCTTTTTCATTGGAATTTAGATGCCGATGCTTTACATCTCCATGAAAGTTTTGAGCTGTATGACCATCTCTTCCACACCTGTAGCACTTTCCACTTCCTTTTAAATAATTCCCCAAATGTTTCTTCTAACATTTGTTGTATGTGGGGCGTTGTACTTTCTTCTTTTTTTTTGAAAGGTAGCGTGACCAAAACACCAAAATTTATTGATAAAAAAGATAACATAAGTCTGAAATAAGGAATTTTGTTAACATCCCTAACATAGAGAGGGAGTAATTCAGGCAGAAGATCGTCCCTCCAAGTCATAGCATGAGAAACACCCATATTGGCAAGCCCGTCAGCAATCCTGTTAGCTTCACGGTAGGTGTTAGTGACGATGAAGTTGATCCCAGAGAGCGAGTTTAAACAATCAATCCAGAGAGCAGTGAGCGGCCAAGCAAGATGAATGGTCCCACTCCAAATGGCCTGGATAATAGTAGAGTCACTCTCAATCCAGATGTTGTTCCAGTTGCGGCGCCTTACAAAAGAGATAACATGGATAACACTCAGCATCTCTGCTTTCAGCACAGAAGTAGTGCCACAACATCCATAAAAGCATCCAAGAGTCTGATCCAGGTGATTCCTGAAAATAGCACCACAACCCGCTGGTCCAGGGTTGCCTTTTGAGGCACCATCAATGTTAACTTTAATCCATCCTGGGGGAGGAGGAAGCCAGAACACTTCAAAGGTAGACTTCGGACGAGGATAATTCCCATTCACTTCAATCCGACGAAGGATCCCAAAATCACGAACCGAGTTGCTGCATTGATCCTTTTGAATCGAGGCCGCCTCACGGATGGCCATGAGAATTTTAATTTTACCTGCATTAATCTGGAATGATTTATTACGAAAGATAAAATCGTTACGACCATACCAGATTACATAAAGAAGCTCTGCCACCACTGCAAGGAGAAAGTTTTTGATCTGTTGGGTCAGAAATGTCCATGCATCGTTGCAACTGTAGAGTAATAGAACTATGTTGACATCTACGACATAGAACTGTCAATGGTACCTTACGTTGACCCTTTCCCCCCTTCATTATCTTCTGATTTAGACATTGGTTAACGAAATGACCAAGTTCCCCGCACTTGAAGCATCACACGACAAGTTGTGCTTTCACCATCTTCCATTTTTCATTGGAATTTAGATGCTGAGGCTTTACATCTCCATGAAAGTTTTGAGATGTATGACCAATTCTTCCACACTTGTAACACTTTCCACTTCCTTTTAAACAATTCCCCAAATGTTTCTTGTAACATTTGTTGTATGTGGGGCGTTGTACTTTCTTCTTGTTTGTATTCTTCCCAAAGTTTTGTTCCAACCTTCTCTTCTTTGTTATGTTTGAAAATTCATTTTTATTCTAGTTGTTAATCGTAATACATGATAGCTAGTTTGGCATAAAAATAAGAAGCCTTACTCCAACCCCCCAATATTGGGATGGTCATCAATGCTTTGTTGCATTTGTTGTTTGCACAAGTCCTTTTATTTCATACCATTTTTTTCTAGAAGGAGAAAACCTAAGTGAGAAATTTGTTACTATTGGGAATCTTATAATAACAATTCTAAAGGAAATCTTAATCTTAAATTTTTCTAATATCAGGATTCTAGGATGACATACTTCAATCTTAATAGATGTTTTACACTATCTTTATATCCTTTACAATGGTTTGTATAAGCTTGTGATTAACCAAAGAATACCCCTTGGGAGTGTCAAATTAGGTGTGCAGTAAGCCCCACTGTCATGGGCCAATTCCCGATCAAGTTTAGCTCAATACGGTGTTTTCGAGTGTTATCCCTAGGTACATCTATGCTAGATCCACATCCACTTGTAGTATCCAGACATAGATGCATTTTCCTGGAAACCATTTACTTAATACTCACTAAAATACCAAGATGTTTTCCAATATTTTGACTTATCCTTAGGGTTTATAATAATGTTTTATATTCCTAATTTCCACAAATAACTAAACCATCCCCTGATACCAACTATGGTGACCCGCCTTTTTTTACATAAATCTTTCATTTCATGATACAACATTTAACAATTTGGAAAATCTTTTGGGGTTTAGTGTCTTGGAATTAGGAACATAATATATAAAAAAGACATAAACATAAACATGAACATATAAATTCTTCTAATCCACTTTCTAGACTTCTTCATAGGTTATTCCTAGTTTACTATTATTACATCTCATATCCTAGGGGCATACATCAAAAAAGGGATGATCATAAAGCCCAACAAGGGAATAAACATAGGAAACACTTAGCATGTGAGAAAGAGGAATATGAATAAGACATGATTATATAAACATGAGGCATATTATAATAGAAAGAACATGAATTATAACATGGAAACGTGGATACAACATAAAAATGAGACATTCATAAACATATCACCAAGGTTTATCACCAGCGTGTCATAAATCATAATTACAAAGGTTGTTCACCAAGGTATTGTAAAACATGTCATCTCTAGAGATTAATTATTTACCCAATGCATTGGAGTTCTATTAGGGTTAAACTTTCATATCTATTAAATCATGTGAGACGCATTGAACATAAATGAAATCATTTCATCAATAACCCATGGAAATAAATAACAAGTTTCATATCAAAATCATTACATACAAAGTGCTTAAATTCTTGAACATAACATCATTTTTAAACCAAGAAAATGGAACATGGGTTTTATATATGTAAATCCTAGAATCAATAAGATATTTATACATCTAGGCGAAATATCCATGGAAATAGAAGAGGTTTGGGTATTCACAATATGAGAATATTTTATGAAAAAGAGAAAAATTGATGAAATGATTTCATCAACATAATAGTATACAACATGGATTATGGGAAAATCATGATGAGAGATAATGGAGGTTTTACATTGGTAAAAAATAATTTTTGAAGTACAGGTAAGATAAAAAATTGTATAAAAAGTAAGAATCTTTGACATTTAAAAGACTCACAAAAGAGGAGTACTTGAATGAAAAAGGGAGAAGAGGAGAATTCTCTTACTTCGACATAGTAACAACATAAGAATATGTTATAATGAGAGGGGATAAATGATATCTCATCCTTAGAACATAAATTGGACAGTAAAGGGATATCTATAAAGACATAGAAACATAGCCAATTGAGATTCAAAAGCTAAATACAAAGAAGAAGCTTGAATGAAAAAAAGAGAGGGAGATCCCTTACTAAAATCTGTTAGCATAAAAGTACATAACATTGACTAAGAAAAAAGAGTAATGGGAGAGAATTGAGGTATCCCATTGATAAAAAACTACTTTGGTAGTATAGTTAATACCAAAAGTGCATTAGAAGAAAGAATCTTTGACATTAAGTAAACTCACAAAAAGGAGGCACTTGAATGAAAAAGAGTAAGATGAAAATTTCCCTTACTTGAAGAGTTGCTTCCTAAATCATGGAGGGGGAAAACTTAGGAACTTGAAGACAACTTGGAGGATATTTAGAGAGGGAATATGGTCAGAAATTTGAGGATAATCAATTTTTAGTGGAGAGTAGTGGATAAAGGGTGGTATTTATATACACGAGGAGGGACAAGTTTTACGGTGATTAAATATTGGTTATTTTACTATATAAACCAAGCACTTGTAAGATCAATCAATTAAAACAATATTTCTAGACCATTAAAGAGAGTTAGAGGGTGGGTGGACATTAAAGTCCTTTCTAAACCGAAATATACCTTCCAAACCACCCAATTAATGCACAAAAATCAAAAATAAATTTTATCTTTAAAATTCCAATTTTTGGTTCCAAAATGCAAGGTATAAATTTATAAATTAAAATTAATATTTTCAAAATCATTTTTTATACTTATTAAATTATATTTTTATTAAATAAAATGTTCCATAAATTTTTAGTCATGATGACATAATAATGATGTCATAAAATCACAGTGCTTTGTAAAGTGGTAATTTTCACTTTTTCACAAAAAATTGGGCTTTGTTAGAAAATTCCCTGTAATGTATCAGATTTTCCATATATTACTTTTAAATATTATATGTAATTATTATGAGACCAGTATTTTTGATGGTGTGCGATTCCAAGGCCTGGAGTGCCCATAATAAATGTTTGAACTAAATTAAACTTTTAAATAGCACGCACGAACGATTTACTTGATAAAACAAAATAAATTTTAAACAGGTGTTTGGACTAGAAATCCAAGGGCACATTTGTGTTTAGATCAGAGACTTTACCTAAGGAGAGGCCTAACATCGACCAGTGCGAGTCGACAACAAAAGTTAGTTTTTGGACGTTTTAAAGGAAATAAAATAAATTAGTAATTTATTTTATTTTAAACATTTCCATAATGTAGTGACATGTTATTTGGTTTTAAATAACCAGGAGCCTAGGGTTAGGCTCATAACCCTGGAAACTTTCCTTGGACACTCTAGAACTTTGGGGAGGAGCCACCTCAGAGAATTCCCAACGAACGACCACAAATGATGACGCGTGGATCATTGCGCATCAAGATCGAATCCTGACCAAAGACCGCCCTCCCTCTTCATCAATGATCAAGGTAGGGGTTGTTGTTTTGATTTCATTTTCCCCCATTCTTAAATTAAACAATGAATGCAGATCAACCCATGAACAGGTTGACCAGCGAATCGTTCATTCTCGCGAGAGGGTCTTTTATCGGGTTTATTTTGGGGAATTGATCCATGTTGGTTTGATTTATATTTGATTTGATCCATTTGATCCTTTTAACAGGATTGGATCAAATCCATGATGAACTAAGACATAGGTTCGTTCCTCAATTCATTATTTGGATTTCTTCTCCACTTTTTGACGCTGCGTTCTTCGCGTTCTTTACGGGGTTATGAATAACTGATCATTGCGCATCTGTTTCACAAACTTAATGACCCCAAACCGTAGATCTGACATCGCGATAACCTAGAGGAAGTGCGACGATGATGGTGGCAGATGAATCAAAATGGTTTGGGAGAAATCTTATTTTGACCATTCTTTGTGTGGATAATCGAAACAGGTTTTCAGGGCCGATCGAACACCCAGAACCTACCGATTCAGTGTTACCATGGAGGGGAGACTCCAAATCTTCAATTTTGAGGTGAGTAAATGGCTGGATCAAATATTTGAGGATCATTTGAAGTGTCAGTGAAGAACCAACGATTTCTATAAAATCGTGATGAACACAACATGTAGTTTGGACTACACGGTATGTGGGCCCCATTGAGCAGGGACTAGGGTTTCAGGTGACATAAAGGTTTAACACGATGTGTGATAGCTGTCACATGACATGTGGGGCCTTACCCAGGACTCAGCATGTATCTTGGACGATACACGAACACAGGGTGGAGTATACGACATGTACTTCACCACATAGCCAGACCAGGCCGGTTATACAGGTTATCCCATGTACCGATACACGGGTTGGAAGACACAGGTTGAAGCCATGTATGGGCACACAACTAGCATACACGGAGTATCCCCCAGATAGCCAGACACGATGTGTCACTCTCTTACATGCCGTGAATATCTCTCTCTACACGACATGCTCTTCGACAAGGGCCATTGTACACGAGAAGTACTCGGGGTCATAGGACATAGTGTGTGACCTTTCTACATGCTGTGTACTTTTCTACACATGGATTGATCTTCTTGTCTACCGTTCCTTGGACAAGTTTTGTTTGGGTTTAGTGATCCCTTTGCTCATCCCTTGAAGGTTAGGTATCATTTCTATCCATAGGAGTATGAACCCCTTTAGCAGGACTTTCGGGATAGAGTAGGAATCCCTTTGAGAGGCCCAAAGTGATATCATCTACCCATTCTTGGCCCTAGGTAAAGTCAAGTATTGACATGAAAAATCCTATAGGACAATGATTCTCTACTTAGTAGGTGAATCCAGATGAGTCATGGTATATGACAAGGCCCTAACAGTGATCCTCATATGTGTATCCTGATATTTCCCCACTTAGGAGTGAGTTCTACTATAATAAGTATATTTGTTCCCTCTTCATATCTATCAGTGCACCTATCTCTGTTGTGACACTTCTCGATGAATGTATTTCTCAGACATATGTCATCAGAGCTATCTGACTTATGGAGTGAGTTCTCCTAGATGAGTGCTTCATGGAATCTTCAAAATGAATCCCTAGTGTAGGTATACAGTCGTTGTGACTTACCTATAGACTATGGGTCTAGGTTTCAAGTATATATAGATATGTTTATCTTGTTATATGTTCTGTAGACATACACTATGTATAGATGACTATACCTTTACTTGTGCATTTCTTTTTGATTTTGGGAATCCACTATTGAGTATTGTTATACTCACCCCTGCACGGGATTTTCCCACACATGTCATGTCTTGTGCAGATGAGCGATCTTTTGATGGAGTCCAAGGTGGACTAGGACCAAACCAAACTTTGTGAGCCTCCTTATAGACCGAGGTTTTCCTACGACTACGAGCAGTAGTCCTAGTACCTTTTTATTGCTTATAGGTTGGAATTTGTAGTTTGCAGACTCTTTTCTTTGGTGTGATTGTATTCTGGACTAGTTTACTTTCCGCACTTTACTTTCCATTGTACTCTGTTGGTTGGATTTAGTTTTATGCATGCATTTTGTTCCTTAGTATTTTTTTTACATTTCAACATTTTTGGGCTTGGAGATGTGTGTGTGTGTATAAAGGTACTTAGGTAATACCTCCCATGTTAGTGATATGACTACTCGTGCTAGTCACCAGTCCCTGGCCTATTGAAGGCGATCTTAGAAAGTCATGACATGAGACCCACTGGGATGGGTCGTGATAGAGTGGTATTAGAGGTGGTCGGTTCTACCTTAGGACCAAGAGTCAATGAGACTGGTTTGGGGCAACAATGTTAAGTGTTTCAAGTTTTGATTTCAGGTTAGGGACTCTAGTGTCGGTGCGGGTGACCGATGTATCCATACACTAGGACTCTGATAACCTTTTTTTCAACTTGGTACATGAGAACACTAGTTGCAGGGAAAAAAATGGTACATGCATCATATAGGAATGGGTTGTGTTTTCCATGTCATTTAGTGTCATCTATCCATATATACTCTTTGACCATGGTACATATTGTTTCCTTAATGGATGTCTCCATGATGCATAACCATTAGGATTCAACGACTCGATCATGAGGATGACCCCCTTTGTGAAGAGGCTTCGATTCAGGGACCAGTTCCCCAGGCGTTACCTCTAGGTGGTGCACCTGCTATACCACCACCAGTGGAGTAGTACGTGGTACCTGTAGTACCAACAAATGAGGAGCGTAGGATGAGCGAACTCCATGATTTTTAGAGACAAAGACCCCTCAGGTTCCGAGGCAGTCCGACCCTCAGGCGGTTGAAGACTAGCTTGAGCCAGTGACCAGAATTTTCCATCTAGTGAGGAAACCAATAGACCTGATGGTGATACTAGGAGCGAGCATTCTTTAGGGTTTGGAGGGATGATGGTGGAGTTTGACCATGTAGACTCACGACGAGGAGTCTCTTTTGTGGATGAAGTTTGAGAAACTCTTTAAAGAGGAGTTCTCTCCAGTTATGTTGAGAACAATGCGTATCCAGGATCTTCTTCAGCTCCAGTAAGGTAGTTTAATAGTATTTTACTATTCATCGAGGTTCACGAACCTCACTAGGTACTCAATGGATATGGTCAGAGACTAGTACTTCTGAGTTTGGACCTTCAAGAGAGGTCTACGATGGGACATATGAGCTAGTGTAGTGCCTCTATGCATTTCAACTTATGCAGGAGTGCTCGAGAAAGCATTGGTGGTTGAGATCTTCTTGTATAAGTAAAGAAAGCCAGTGGTAGTCAGCAGTAGGAAGACAGGTGCAGAGACCTCATCAGTAGGTAACCGATGTCAGACACATGGATCAAGATGTGGGAGATGTCACAGGAGGACCCAAGATAGAGGAATTGCAGTCTAGGGCTCTCAGGCTGGATCCAATCAGCCTTGGGAGAGATAATGCTACTAATGTGACATCAGTGGACATCTCACTAGAGACTATCCAACCTATCGAGCTGCTGATAGGGACATGGTGGATGGACCACCGAGTTAGAGTTAGAGAGTGGTGTAGACAGACCCGCCAGGCGGTAGACGTGGTAAAGGAGAAGGGAGATCTGTAGGAGGTGGTAGATGCTTTGACCTACTTCCATCACCCTAGGAGTTCTGCACTAGGCTTAGGGAGCTGGGGGATAAGAGCAGGGGCATCTACATGCGGTTGAGGCGTACGACCCAAGGACTCCAGGGATGATCCAAGGCACGATATGTGTATTTTTTACCTTATCTACCATACTTATAGACACAGGGTCTAGTCATTATTTCATCTCCATATGTCTTGTGCAAAACCTTGAGATTCTGGTTGATCCGTTGACTCGACCCGTACACTTGGAGGCACCTACGGAAGGAGACTCGATGATCACACATCTTTGCTGAAAGTGTGATATTACCCCTAGAGGTGAGAGTTTCAGTTGGAACTTCTTGGTGGTAGAGTCAGGGCCTTATGATATCATTCTCAGTATGGATTGGTTATCTTTGGTCCATTCCCAGACTGACTGCTTTAGGAAAAGAGTGTAGTGTGTTTGTAGTGATGGAATGAGGTTTTCCTTTGTTGGTGAAAAGGAAACCCAAGTAGCACAAAATGGGATCATGCTTAGGAGGGTGCATCCGATCACTCATGAGTTGGCCAAACTTACTCTCGAAGCTGTAGATGTTGTGAGATTTCAGTTACCAACGGTGGTGGCAGAGTACGAGGATGTATTTTTAGAAGATATTCCAAGATTACCTTCCCATCAGAAGATTGACTTCTGCATAGACATACACCCCAGGATGACACTGATATCCTCATCAACATATTATATGGCTCCTATAGAGATTCATGATCCGAGGGTGCAATTGGAGGATTTTTAGAGGAATGGATTCATAGGACTCAGTGTTTCACACTAGGCGTCCCCAGTTTTGTTTGCAAATAAGGCAGATGGGAGTTTGAGGTTGTGCATGGATTACCAATGCCTGAATTAGGTAATGGTGAAGAAAAAGTATCCACTATCAAGGATCGATGACCTCTTCAATCATTTAAGAGGGGCACAATGGTTCTTGAAGATTGAACTTTGATTGGGTTTCCACCAGTTACAAGTATGAGACGAGGATATATCAAAGACTACTTTCATACGTAGCTATGGTCACTATGAGTACTTGGTGATGCCTTTCGGCATGATGAAAGACACTACAATGTTCATGGGACTTATGAACCGGATCTTCCAATCGCACTAAGACCAGTTTTTAGTGGTCATTATCGATGAAATCCTTGTGTACTCTGCGTCAGAGGAGGATCACGCGAGACACCTGTGGATGATTTTAGACATACTCTGAGAGCTCCATCTTTATGGGAAGCTCTCGAAGTGCCAGTTATGGATATAGGAGGTCCACTTTCTAGGACATTTTATCTTAATAGATGAATTATCATTGGGCCCAACCATGGTCGAGGTAGTGTTAGCATGGGATCCACCCCCTGAGTGTGATAGAGGTGATGAGATTCTTTGGGTTGGGAGGATACTATTGGAGATTTATCCCTGATTTCTCTCGAATATCAACACTGATGACAACCTTGACCTAGAAGGGGAATCCTTTCATATAGATGGAGAAGTTCCAGTAGGATTTCCAGCAGTTGAGGTAGAGTTTGAAGAGCACACCTATCTTGAGATTTCTAGAAGAGGGTATCAAGTACGTAGTTTTTTGTGATGCATTAGGGACCAATCTTGGCTGTGTCCTGATGCAGAGGTAGGAAGTTATTTCTTATGGTTCGAGCCAGCTAAGGCCGTATGAGAAGAAAAACACAACCCATTATCTTGATTTGGAAGTGGCAGTCTTCGCATTGAAGATGTGTTGACACTACCTGATGGGAAAACAATTTATCATCTACTCAGAACACAAGAGCCTCAATTACATATTCTTGAAAAGGATCTGAATCTGAGGTAGATGCAATGGTTGGAGTTCCTCTAGGATTATGACTTTGAGATCATCTATAATCCTGGGAAGGGAAATGTAGTAGTTGATGATCTCAGTCGAAGATCGAGTTCACAGCTACTGAGTGAGGCATCAGAGCAGTGGCCCCATTATAGTTATCCTTCATGGATAGAGATGGTTCAACTTATCTCCATTTTATGGTTGTTACCCCTCCAATCTTACAACGAGTCATGAAGGCACAACTAGGGGATATTGACTGTGGGACTTTACATGCTCAGTTATCCATAGGATAAGCTTTTGATGGATATTTTCAAGGTGGGGAGAATGTCGTCCTTTTTAGAGGATGCGAAGTTGTGCCAGTGGAATTGAGGGAGGAGGTTCTGAGGGAGTTTTATACATCCCCCTTGGAGGTACATCCTAGAGTGGAAAAAATTTACTAAGACCTCCGGTGTCTGTTCTGGTAGACAGGTATGCAGAAGGTAGTAACATAGTTTGTTTCTCAATGCCTTACATGCCAGTGGGTAAAGACTGAGCACCAGGTTCCAGCAAAGTTAGCTCACCCCTTGGAAGTGCCGGAGTGGTAGTGGGATGAAATATCGATGGAATTCATGATGAGATTACTATAAACATCTAGGGGACACGATTCCATCTGGGTGATCTTTGACCAACTCACCAAGTCAGCCCACTTCCTAGCTACCAAGGAGTATAGTCTCGTAGAGAGCTTGGGACGCCTCTACATGCATGAGATAGTTCGGCTTCATGGTGTCCCTTCGAAGATAGTCTTAGATCGCGATGCACATTTCACATCCCTATTGTGGAAGGGATTTCATGAGGCGTTTGGAACTCAGCTATGCTTGAGCACAATGTTCCATCCCCAGATAGATGGTTAGATGGAGAGAACTATTCAGGTTATGGAGGATATGTTGTGGGTCTGTATCTTGGATTTTGGTCATAGTTTGGAGGACCACCTACCACTAGTGGAGTTTACGTATAACAACAACTACCACTGCACCATCGAAATGGCACCATTTGAGGCTTTATATGGGTGACCCTTCTGGTCACCAATTTGCTGGACTGACCCGAGAGAGTCGACACTCATGGGTCTAGAGTTGGTGTGAGATACCACTGAAAAGGTGAAGATCATCTAGGAGAGGATGAAGACTGGAAATAGTTGATAGAAGTCTTATGATAATAGATGACAAAGACCTCTAGAGTTTGAATAGGGAGACTATGTCTTCCTTCGGGTCTCACCTCGATGAGGGTTGCATAGATTTGGATGGGGCGACAAGTTCTCTCTAAGTTTCATCATCCCTTTTTAGATACTGCATAGAGTTGGTGAGGTGGCGTACCGCTTAGCTCTACCACCACAGTTACACCGAGTAAATGATGTCTTCCATGTGTCGCAACTGAGGAGGTACGTGCATGACCCATCACACGTCATCGACTGGGGTGAGCTGGACATCACAGATGAAGCGACCTTCGCAGAGTACCCAGTGGAGATCAATGATAGATAGGAGAGGATCCTTTGTGGGAAAGAAATTCCCTTAACATGTGTTTAGTGGCTTCACAAGAACCTTCAGGAGAGTACATGGGAGCGGGAGGCTCAGATCCATACATAGTACCCAAATCTATTTGATTAGCCTTTTATTTTGGCTTTTCAAGGACCACTACTACAAATATGGCCTTTATCAGTGCTAGAAAAGGGGATTAATAGTGCTAAAAAAGCACTATTAATAGAGGTGAAGATAGGGGGGGGGGTCCCTTTTATCAGTGCTTAGAAAATAACTGATAAAGGTCCCTTTTATCAGTGCTAAAAAAAGCGCTAATAAAAGGGGTCTTTTATCAGTACTGATAAAAGTCAAAAAAATTTAAAAAAAAGTTAAAAAGAATATATAATGCGGGGGGGGGGGGGGGGGGGGGTCTTTTAACAGCGCTTGACCCCCCCATTAGCGCTAGGTGGACCCCTCACACTCTCCCGCATGCTTCCCTTGCCCGTGCCATCCCCCACATGCCCGCGCACCCCTCCTTGCTTCCACCCGAACTCGAACCCGCGACCTCCCCCCTTGCGCGCCTGCACCTTTACCACTAATCCATTTCGTTTTTTCTCTATTTAATGATATATCTATTTAGATATATATAGTTATATTTATTCATGTATTAATATAGATTCATATTAATATAAATATATTTAGTTATATTAATACATATATATTTATTCATATAGTAATATATATATATATATATTTATTAGTATATTAATATATATATAGTTATATTTATTCATATATTAATATAGATTCACATTAATATAAATATATTTAGTTATATTAATACATATATATTTATTCATATATTAATATATATATTTACTCATATATTAATATATATTTATATTTATTTATATATGTATATATAGTTATATTTATTCGTATATTAATATAGATTCATATTAATATAAATATATTTAGTTATATTAATAAATATATATTTATTCATATATTAGTATATATATATTTATTTTCATATTAATTTATATTTATATTTATTTATATATATATATTTAGTTATAATTTTTTATCCGTATATTTATTGTATATTAATATATATTTATAAGATTAGTTTTAAATACATTTATAAAATATTCTTTTTCATGTGTGTTTATAAATAAATAAATAAATAAATACATGCATATATACAGCACACACACACACACGCATTTACGAATAAATACATATATATATATATGTGTATTTGAAAAGCCAAAGAATGTCAAAACGACCATAACTTCTAATCCAGAAGTCCGTTTCAACTCCACAACCAGTCAAATAGAAGAAAATGAAACAATATTCGATATGATATGTGGTACAAGCCTAGAAGACTTCTGGATCAGAAGTTATATTAGTTTGAATGTTAAAAAATTAGGATATCCTGACTAAAAACTTAGTTTTGGAGGTCTTCTAGGACTTTTTGGGCCTCAAAAAATGTGATAGAAGGTTCTCTTGGGTCACTAGTACGTAGAGATCGTCACAAGATTCAATTTGATATGCTTTAGAACACAAACGGACACTCGGATCAAAAGTTATGCCCGTTTGAAGTTTGAGTTACATTTTCAACTTATTTTAGATTATTATTATTATTATTTTGATTTTTTGAGTCTTCAAATTGTTATTAAATGATTATTAATCGATGATAATTAAAAAATTATTAATTAATAACATTTTTTAAATTATTTTAAAGCCATTTTCACTAAATTTCTTATATATTAAATGTAATAGTGTACTTATACTTATCTAAAACATATTTAAAAAATATATATTATATTTATATCAATATAAATATACTTATATAAAAATATATTATTTTTCATGATTTTTTTTGAAATATAAACTTTATCTGTGCTAGGAAAAAGTGCTGATAAAGGGGTCCCCTTTATCATCGCTACTAAAAAAAGCGCTGATAAATGGGTCCCCTTTAACAGTGCTAAAAAAAAGAACTGATGGGGGGGGTATTAGCGCTAAAAAAAAGCGTCGATAAAGGGTCACTTTTAACAGAGTTTTTTTAGCGCTATTAAAAGTTCCCTTTATCGATGCTTTTTTTAGGACTGATAAAGGCCCCCCTTTATCAGCACTTTTTTTAGCATTGTTAAAGGGTGGCGCTGCGAAAACCCAGTTTTGTGGTAGTGGATGCAAAGACCTATGGTGGGGAGAATGTAATATTTCAGATTTTATATGTATTATTTTTAAATATTATATGGAATTATTATGAGACCAGGCTTTATGACGACATGCGATTCCGAGGCCTATAGTGCTCAGAATAAATGTTTGAAATAAGTTAAACTTTTAAATAGCGCACACAAATGATTTTCCTGAAAAAGTGCAATAAATTTTAAACACATGCCCATAACAGAAATTTGAGGGCACCGTTATGTTTAGAGCAATGACTTTACCAAAGGTGAGACCTAACATCGACCGATGCGGGTCGGTATCAGAAGTTAGTTTTTGGATGTTTTAAAGGAAATAAAATAAATTAATAATTTATTTTATTTTAAATGTTTCAATAACACAGCGACACGTTATTTGGTTTTAAATAACCAGGATCCCAGGGTTAGGCTCATAACCCTGGAAAAATTCCTTAGACACTCTGGAACTTTGGGGAGGAGCCGCCCCAGAGAATTCTCGACGAACGACCACAAACGATGACATGTGGATTGTTTCACAACAAGATTGAATCCCAACCGATGAGTGATCTCCCTCTTCATCAATGATTTAGGTAGAAGTTGTTGTTTTGATTTCATTTTACCCATTCTTGGATTAAACAATGAACACAGATAAACCCACGAACAGGTTGACCCACAAATCGTTTGTTCTTGCGGGAGGGTCTTTTATCGGGTTTATTTTGGGGGAATCGATCCATTTTGGTTTGATTTATTTTTTATATTCTCTTTTTGATCCTTCTAATAGGATCAGATCAATACTGTGATGAACGAAGGTGGAGGTTTTTTCCTCAATTCTTTATTTGGACTTCTTCCCCACTTTTTGACCCCACGTTCTTCACGTTCTTCATGGGGTTGTGAACAAAGGATTGTTGCACGTCTGTTTCATAAACGCAAAAATCCAAAATCATAGACCCGACATCGTGATGACCTAGTGGAGGTGCAATGATTATTGTAGCGAATGAATCAACATGGTTTGAGAGAAATCTTCCTTCGAGCATTCTTCGTGCGGATAATCGAAACAGGTTTTTGGGGCCGATTGAACACTCGAAACCTACCAATTCGGTGTTACCATGGTGGGGAGACTCCAAAGATTCAATTTCGAGGAAAATAAACAGTTGGATCAAAGATTTGAGGATCATCCAAAGCATCGGTGAAGAACCAATGATTTCTAGAAAATCGTAATGAATGCGGCGTGTAGTTCAGACTACATGGCATGTGGGTCCCATTGACCGACGACTAGGGTTTTGGGAGACATAAAGGTTTAACATGGTGTGTGATAACCGTCACATGACATGTGGGGCCTTAATCGAGACTCAGTGTATATCTCAGATGATAAACAAACATGGGGTAGAGTACACAACATGTACTCCACCACACGGCCAGACCAAGCCGGTTACATGGGTTATCCTGTGTACTGGTACATGGGTTGGCAGATACGGGTTAAAGCTGTGTACTAGAACACGACAGGAGTACATGGAGTGGCCCTTGGATAGTAGGAAACGATGTTTCACACTCTTACACACCATGTATATCTCCCTCTACATGAAATGCTCTTCGACAAGGGTCATTGTACACAGGCAGTACCCGGGGTCATAAGACACGACGTGTGACCTTTCTATACACCGTGTACTTTTCTGCACATGGATTGATCTTCTTGTCCATCGTTCCTTGGAAAAGTTTCATTTGGGGTTAGTGCCCCATTTTCTCATTCCCCTTAAGGCTGTGTATTTGTTTCTATCCACATAAGTACGACCCCCTTCAGTAGGACTTTCTGGATAGAGTAGGAATCCCTTTGAGAGGCCTGAAGTAAGATCCTCTACCCATTCTTGGACCTAGGTAGAGTCAGGTATTGACGTGACCAATCCTATAAGACACTAATTCTCTACCTATCAGGTGAATTCAGATGAGTCGTGGTATACATCAAGGCCCTGACAATGATCCTCATCTGTGTATCATGATCTTTCCCCACTCAGGAGTGAGTTCTCCCAGAATGAGTGTATTCGTTTTCTCTTCAGATCTATCAATGCGCCTATCTCTCTTTTGACACTTCCCAACGAATTTACTTCTCGGACTAATTTCATCAGAGATATTAGACTCTTGGATTGAGTTCTCCTGGATGAGTTCTTCATGGAATCTTCGAACCGAATCCCTAGTGTGGTTATGTGGTCATTGTGACTTACCTCTAGACTACAGGTCTGGGTTTCGAGTATATCTAGATATGTTTCTCTTATTATATATTCTGTAGACATATAATGTATAAATATGACTGTACCTTTACTTGTCTATTTCTTTGTGGTTTTTGGGGTCCTCTACTGAGTATTGTTATACTCACCCCTGTATGGGATTTTCCCACACATGTCGTGTCTTGTGCATACGAGCAACCTTTTGACGGATTCTAGGATGGACCAAGACTTGACCCGATATTTGTGAGATTCCTTATAGGCAGATGTGTTCCTACAACTATGAGTAGTAGTCCTGATACCTTTTTCTTGCTTACAGGTTGGACTTTGTAGTTTGCAGACTCTTTTCTTTGGTGGGATTGTATTCTATCCTAGTTTACTTTCCACACTTTACTTTCCATTGTACTATGTTGGTTGGGTTTAGTTGTATGCAAACATTTTGTTCCTTAATGTTTTTTTACATTTCACCATTTGTGGTATTGGAGATGTGTGTGTGTACAAGTACTTAGGCAATGCCCCCATGTTAGTGATGTGCCTACTCGGTGCTAGTCACCAGTCCCTGGCTAATTGGAGGCGGGCTTGGGGAGTCGTGGCACGAGCCCCACTGGGATGGGTCATGACATTCCCAAAACATATCCCTGAGCTAATTTTGATGTGATGGGTCAAAAAATTTAATTTATTTCATTAAAATAATTCTATGAGTATGATAATTTTATTTTTCAAGTAACTCATTATTTTAATGGAAATTAACCATTTTATAGAAAAAAATATTCTGACCATTATAAAAATTACTTAGGGCTTTATTAAAATATATTATCATTTAAAAAGAATTTTATAAGATTATTTCATGAAATAAATTTTTATTTAATACTTATACATAAAACATATTTTAATAAAATGTGTTTATAGAGTCTGAAAATAATACAATTTGATTATATCATTAAATAATCCTAATAATCATTTAAATGAATCTACGTAACCATCAATAATAGTGACTGACTATTTTATTAACTAATGGACATAATGTTGACCAACCATATCAGTTGAAAAACATAAAGTTAGTTGATCATATTTACCTATAAATACACTATTATTACACTTCATCATTCACTGAGATTCTATCAAGGTTCGAAATCATTGCAAGAATGAATTTTGTATTACTAACTCTCTGTTTCTTTGCTATAGCACTATTCATGGGTGGGATGATTCTAGGAGATCAAGGCGATCCAAATTTTTATATTTTACTTTATTTATTCTCTATTAGTATTCCCATTGTAATATTAGGATTAATAATTAGAATTGTTGCAGACTGAATGCAACATTCTTAAATAAAGGAATAAAGTGTTTTTAGTTTTATAGTAAGTGTTTTTTATCCTTTTTCTATTCCTGATTGTAAAATTTTATATTAACCTATGATGTAAATAGTTATCATAAAATATAAAATCCATTATATGTGATTCTATTGTAAAATATAATATAAAGTTGCTAGGAGGAAATAGATCTATTAATAAAAGAATAAAAGTTATCGGGTCGTTACATGGAGAATTATTAGAAAGGTATAAACAAAGATAAGAAGGCTTAAAGAAAATTATAAATGAACAAAGACCCAAACATATGGGTAAAAGTGGAGTTGGTTGTGATGTTGAGACATCAAAATTTGGAATAGTGATAGACCAAAATAAAGGGAAGCATAAAGTTGATTATTTTGGCCCCAATACTGGGGAACCGATAGCATAAATAATGATCACTCTAAACAAATGAATATATAGGGTTGGAAAAAATTATTAATACCTGAGGGATAATAAAAAATGATGAATTTTGAAAGGCTGGATACATGTGGAGGAACAAAAGTGAGAATATATTTACTCTAATTAAGTGTCAATTTTGTAGTTATCTTAGTCACACCATGTTCTATTGTGAAGAGGTGAGGAGCTATTTTAATGGAGACACATTAACAAATTAAAAAAGAATAATGAGACTATATCCTTTATCTCATAGAATAAATTATTTATATGGATAATACTTTCATTGTTATAATTTCAGGAATAAAGCTATTGAATGTAAATAAAGAATAAATAAAAATAACCACCAGGGAAGTCAAAAGTGGATGGATACAATGCAACCCAACCTGATACCTATCAGGGAATGTGAGAATCATTTTCTAACTGAGGAAGATAAGATCACCAGAAAGAGAATCTCTGGTAGCCAATTTTTCTATCATTGGATGGGATGATATAATGACATCATTGGAAGTCAAGTTCTTCAGAAGTCACATACGACATCCAAGAAAGTGAATCTAAACAAAACACAAGAAGTTCAGTCACTGAATGTTATACCAAGAATGTATCTTGAAAAATTATTAGAAGTAGGGAACACTTTACCAGATGATTTAGTTAAGGTGGTGAGAGCCTTTGACGAAACAAAGGATCGTTTGTGATGATCAAATTAGGTGGATTATAACACGTGAAGATTGAATGACGGTGGTGACCAAAAGAACTAGATGTGCACTACTACATTAGTAGGGTGTGATAACATTATGATAAAGGAACTAACTTGAATAACTTACTTTATTGTGATTACCCTTATCTACTCTTGAATCAAAGTAAATCAACATTCCCTTGTGGATTAGGATGTAAGTCTAAACCAAGTAATATTTTATGTCATTTACTACTACAAATAGGAATTTTAAAAGTGCTAAAAACCACCTTTAACAGTGATAGAAAAGAACTATTAATCACGATGAAGATAGGGGGGGGGTCCCCTTTAACAACGCTAAAAAAGCACTGATAAAGGGTGCCCTTTATCCGCGCTAAAAAATGCTGATAAAGGTCCCCCTTTACCAGCACCTTTTTAGGGCGGATAAAGGGACACCTTTATTAGTGATATTTTGAGCATTGATAAAGGTCCAATTTATCAGTGCTATTTTGAGCACTGATTAAGTCCCAATTTATCAGCACTTAATTAGAACTGATAAAGACCAAGTTTCCTGATTAATCCCAGCACCTGCACACCTGCACACCTACACACCTTCACACCTTCACACAAACAACACCTGCACACATATCATAAAACATCACCTGCACACATAGCACAAAACAGAACACCTAAAAACAAACAAAGCATAGAAGAACAGAACAACGCACACAAGAGTTTCAAAAAAAATGCTATATACATTTACTTGAAATCATGAATACAAAAAAACACACTACTATATACATTTCAAACAATGTTTTTTATGGTTACAATTAAAATTATCCAATAAATAGTTAAAAGCATTAATGTTTCATCCTTTTTTGCATCTGTGATCCCCTCTCAAAAATTGTCATCCATGGTATTAGATGCCGAACAAAGCATCCAAACTCAATAAAAAAATTCCACCTATATAAGAAAACAAATATTATGTTATTAATACAATAATGAAATAAATTAAACATTAATATGAAATAATACATTAATAAAATGTTGATTTTTAATAAAAAAGACACATTTGGGTAGGTAGGGGGCCATAAGAATAGATGATACTTGATACCTGACCTTGATATGGGTAGGTAAGTGGCCTTGAGACCAAATGTTGTGTGACATGGTGTGGTAAGGGAGTATAAGGGTGGTGAGATGTGTTACTTGTTACAACCTTTTCTATTGGCGATATTTGTATATATACAATGATATGGCTATCTGACCATCATGAGATGTGTTACCTATTACAACCTTTCCATGTCCATATTTCCTTGGATTGAATTAATATTTTAGAAGAGGCTCAACATGATTCATTGACTTATAAATATATTTTTGTTAAGATTACATGGATGAGAAAAGAAGAGGAAGAAATGTCAACAACAACATGGAATCCAAAAGGTTTCATTTATTGACAATAAAAAAGGGAGGAATCTCCATAGTCTAGAGTCTCTCCCATAACTCCCCAAATATGGGGGTAGGATAAAGTTAGAATACTCAAAATAGTATGTGATTAGAATACCCCCTCTAGATTTGCTATCCAATGCTCTAGAGTAGCTATGGATTAGTACAAATGATCAACTGATTTAGTTTCCACATCTACACCCTATTTTAGTGCCTCTTCCCTGCTAGCAGCATCAAATCTGGACTTTTCTACCACATTGATAAGATTATACTACTCTATCATTGTTTTCTCTACAACATTGAGAATTTATTATAGGTGATACAATTCATGTTAGAGGATGTCTATCTCATACCTCCCATCAATGACTAAATTTTTATGAGCTTCTACTTCTATTGTACACATGGATGCTTCATTCAAGTCCTCATTGTGATGTCGAATGTATGAATTTTATGCCTCCACCATCGATAATCTCAGCTCAATGAACCTATTTTTCTCCCTCATGGTGACCACCTCCTTCACACTAGCATGGAGTTATTGATAATATAACTCACTATAATTAGAGCATATCCCCTACTGACCGGAACTTCTTTCACGGGAACCCCATACATTGTTACCAAATCCGTTGGCACCCTCCTTGTTGATGGTGTTGGATCTAAGTGCCTCATTTGATTCTAAGACATCTAGAGAGTTGTGGGTCTTTTGGAAGATGTTTTTTTGTCTGGAATCTAACTTTTTGATGATTCCAGAGCCCCTGTGTCCTCCTCCTCATCCACTATTAGAAGATCTATGTGCTTTATCACCAATGGATCCAACTGACCATTCGGGTATGATCAGACCAAGGTATCTACATAATCCTTGAAGAGGCCAAAACCCACACTATCCAGAGGGAAGGTCACTCGAACCTAATTTTCCTATCAGGTGAACATTATCCACAATTTATGAGCCACCAGGGGATGCATTTATGAATGAATGTGGGGAAGAGTGGGGAATTTCATCTAAATTGCCTCAACTATCTCCCAAAGTGGTATGATTCATACCACTCATAGAATATATTTCAGTTAATTCAAGTGGATAAAACACCCTCACATATGGCTAAAATATAGGCTTAGGCTACACGACCACCCTTTACATTATTGATAATTTCACAGGTTGGTGCTCCGTATGGTATAAAAAAACTGATCATATTGGTTTACTTTTCTATTGATCTCCTAGTTATTTAGTGTGATAATCCAGACCCCATTAATAATTTATAGAAATTTATTTAACTGGTAACTTGGAATGCTGTGAGTATTAAGTAACTCATATCCACCATGTGGGCCCCCATCCAACCCCACCGCAGTTGGAAGGGTCTGAATATTATGAACGGGGCATACCCCTATAGATGGGGTGAAGTTGAAAATATAACTTAGCCAACATGGGAACAAACAAGATGATAATCTTACCACCTTAAATCAAATCTACCATCATTAAGGTGGAGACCATAACTCCACTTTTTTTTTTCATTGTGAATAAGTACCCGCTTAGGTACATTGCTAAGAAGCTTACTAGATGAAGAAGGCGATGGTCCTGGGAGGTGACTGACCATACCTATTCATTTAATTGACACTCTTAAACTATTTTAAAGTGATAACCCGCTTCCCCATAGGATTCTCATGATGTCTAAGACTTGGGATTCTTATTCAGACACTCATACTGAGTCTTCTTGATGAAAAAGTCAGCCCACTTCTTGAAGGGGATGTCAACCCCTGGATATGGGTCCTTCCCAAGGGATGTTCTGGAAAAATTGATGAGATACTTTATAATGGGAGGATTCTATTCCATGTAATCCCAAATATATGGGGGATGAATTTACTCATCATACTTGTCTCCGAAAATCATCGCACCAGAGACCATCTTAATGTCCCATATACTAATGTCGAACTCACCATACATAAAATTTCTGTAATTTAAGAAACAGTGTCTTAAAGACCCCCAAATAAAATAATAAATTAAACTGTAGTGAATTTATATTAAAGTAGAGGTTCTGTTAGATTCTCAAGGGATTGATTAATTCCCAGTTAATCAACACAAGAGTGTGTGATTATCTTTTGAAACTAACTTACTAATCTACAATTAACATAAACACTTGCTAATTTAATTATCAAAGTAACTTTAAAAACAGTATTGGTTTTAAAATGATTAGCAGCGGAATAAAACTTTGAAAGAGATTGCACAACAGATGTAACCAAGAGGTTCAGTCTCAAGCCGAGACTTAGTCCTCTCAAAAGTTTATATAAAAATGATCCACACCCTGGATCGGGGTTCAACAGTTTACAACTGTCCAGGTCCAAGACCTCTACCACTGTTCTTCGTGGGAAACAGTACAACAGCAACCAGCTGTCCAGGTCCAAGACCTCTACCACTGTTATTTGTGGGAAAGAAAGAATGAAGGAGTTTGGTAAGGATTTACAAATCCTTCAGTTTGAGTACAGGAGACAGTGTATGTGTTAGATACAGCAGATAACACACACTGCTCGAAATGAATGGTAATAAATCACAGAACATGAGATGTAGAGTTTAGAGATGGTTCTGGTGATTTCAGTATGGCTCTGGACTCCTTTGGATTCGACTAGAAGTGAGTCTGAGTCCTCTTCTTGTTTCTGTTTGAGAAACAGAGTGTCGTATGCTCCAGGTTCACAGGTAGTGAGAATGTAGTCGATGAAGTTCTTCAGTGTTCTTCTTGTATGCACAGAACACTTCTCGAGTATGCTTGATTGTTTATGAGCTTCTCTGTGTTCTTGATGGAACTCCCTTTTCTCTTCTTGTGTTTCTGGTATATATCATCCACCACGCGCTTCTCTAGTTTTTCTTGTGTTTTGGGCAGCGTAGTCTTCTCGTATTTATCTCCCGACAGGGGACAGAAAAGATTTCTTTTCAGAAGGTACGAGGTACGGGTTCCTGACATCCGACAACCTTTATCAGATATTTGACAAATCATCAAAATGTATGATATGACCGTTAGATAGATTAAATATAGGAAATAAAGAAATTCAAACAGTGAGTCGAGTGATCGGTAGGTAATCAGCATCGGTAGCTTGAACATCGGTAGCTTGAACATCGGTAGCTCAATGTCCTTAGTTGCTTTGACTCTATCGGTGGCTCTATGCGTCGGTTGGTACATGCTTGTATCAGTGACTTTGTTTATCGGTAGCTCCATGCGTCGGTAGCTCCATGCATCGGTAGCTCTATGCATCAGTAGCTCCATGCGTCGGTAGCTCCATGCATCGGTAGCTCTATGCATCAGTAGCTCCATGCGTCGGTAGCTGTGAGTCTGTCAGTAGCTTCGTCCATCGGTGACTCTTATTCCATCAGTAGCTATTTATACTTACACTGGTAGCTATAAGTTTGTATCGGTAGCTGTCTGTAAGCACATCGGTAGCTATGTGTTAAGTGTATCGGTAGCTCTGTGTTAAGTCTATCGGTAGCTGTCTGTTGTTAGACTAAGTCTATCGGTAGACTGGTTACCGGTAGCTCTTTATCAGTAGCTATAGACAGATTACTTATCTGTTTTATGCAGAATACATCCGATTGTGTTAGAATCAATTTATAACTGGTATGAACATGGATAAATGAGGATTAACATATTCCAAAGATTATTTTCAAAATTATTATTGGTTTGATCACAGATTTGAAAGAATTAAAGTATAGATCAATGATACTTAACAATATCATAGAGAATGAAAACATAATTGGGATTTTCAACACATATGAATACATGATTGAGATTATCAAAACAGGTGAGGTCAACAATGGGGGATGAATTTACTCATCATACTTGTCTCCGAAAATCATCGCACCAGAGACCATCTTAATGTCCCATATACTAATGTCGAACTCACCATACATAAAATGAAATGTGTTCAGGTATTTACTCTATAAACTGAACAAGTCTACCATTAGATTTTTGTTTCAATAAGTAAGGGTTTGTTAAGCCTAAATAGATTCATAAAATCCTATCTTTTTCAGCTCATCCACAAACTCTATGGCAGTACACTAAACCAAGAAGGGACAACCCCGTTTCATCCCAAAGCTTCCACCTGATCGAATAACCTAGCCAAATAACCACCAAAACTTCTAATTTGATATATAATTATACATTTTTGATCTGTAAATATGGGTTTTAAGCTCCAAATCATGTTAGAACCCTTTAAAATAAATCCACATAGGCTTCAAAATTAACCATTAGAGATGTCTTCTTTGGAGATGAAATTACCCACATATGAGATGTTCTCCCTAAACATATTATTAGTCTTAAGGATGTAGGAGGGAGGCATGATCCCTTTATGAGGTGGAGAGATCATAATATCATTTAAAATAACAAAACCATATAAGGGAAACTAATTAAAAAATTTAAAATCCAAGATATTAGTTCCCATAAATCTTTTAAGATGCTCGTGAGTGGACTGAATGACTATGCACTAGTCGACTTCCATACTATCGACCATTGTAGTCCAATGAACTATAGCATCATCAGCTTCAATTCTTGAATTAATTTGTATCATAAGAAATAGAAAATTTAGATTAATTATGAAAATGTAGGATTTTGGGTTAAAAAATGGACTTGAGTAAGAAAGGGGCACATGACTAATTAGAAATATCATATTAAGTTCATGACTTGTTCAAAGTCATGTGATCACATGACTATAATAGGATCACATGATCAAATGAATTTGGGATATTTATATGATTATACGAACCTTGAAGCTTTATGCGATCATTTAAATAAGACAAGGATACACGAATCATGGTTCAATTGAATTACCTTAATTGATTATATGATTTGATCATGTGATGAGATCACACGATCAGTTCACATAAAGCATTCATACAAAGGAGCTTATGTGACACAATCATTGATGTGATGCAGGTTCTATATGAGGTGTGTATGCTTCTAGGCATTGATGTGATACAGGTTCTAATGAGGTGCGTAGGCACCCAGATTTTGATGGGCATGCATATGTATATATGATGCGGGTTTATTTGAGAAATTGTTGATATTCAAGATCTATGGAAAATGATTTCACTGTGAAAACATCAAGATTACCTCTATGATTGAGAAGACACAATGTCATTTCTCTTCCTGAAAAGGCATGTCACATTGACAGAAATCTTCTAAAATAAACGAACCCTACAAGGAATAATGAAAATAAAATCAACGTTTCATTATATAATTTTTCATTAAAATAGACATATTATATCATAACATTACCTTTACATATTTCCAAAGGGTTTCTTTAGTCCATATATAAGCTAATAACAAAACTAATGATTCTTTGTGCACTTTACTATTGTTGGTTAACTACCGCTTAACATAGCATATGATCTAAACTTCTGATATGGCATCCTCATGATGCTCACATCTGGCACCATCTCTATGATATCATCATTCACCATTCACTTTTCCTTCTCTTCCTGCACCCATTTACCTAGTAAATGGGTGCAGGAAGAGAAGGAAAAGTGAAAACTGAATGATGATATCATAGAGATGGTTTCAGATGAGAGCATCAGGGGGAAACCAGATTGGAAGTTCAGATCAGATGGTATGCTAAGCAGTAGTTAATCAACAGTAGTGAATAATCCTTTGTTTTGTTATTAAATTTGTGAGTGCTGCACAACCAATATTCTTCCAACAAACTGTATCAGTAGAAACAATTGTATAAATGACCAAAATATAGAATATAAATGATCCATTCCATAATAGTTTAGGTCTAGTGCTTTTGGAAACATGGAAACATAAAGAACTAGTTCATAAGAGTCTCTCATTAAGTTATTCTATACTATAAATACAAATCATTTCTAAAACCATTATTCATAACCTAAGGATATAAAACATAATAAAGGGTGATCATATATGCTCAATAAGTGTAAAAAATGGATATATCAATGATAATATAAGGATAACATAAGTAGTAGGAATTCACCTTCATCCTATTTGTGTACAATCTTCTATCAGATATGCTGCCCATTCATTTCTAAACACATCTATATCATCTTGTGAATATGAGTTTTTGCGACAGTCATAGTAGTACTGAAAAATATAAATACAAAAAGGATTAATAAATATTTTAAATGAACTTGTAATTATTTTCGAAAATACCTATTCAGGGATGCTAGTTTTTTGTTGAAATATGATCTCTTTCATAAATTTACAAACATAATAATCACAGTATTTTCCATTTGTTTGTTTTGGACATTGCAGAAACATCGAGAAAAATAAGTAATTTTTTTGATATGTGTTTAGATAGTGAAATCTTATTATATATACCAGGATACTTGTCCAGTTGTAGATCTTATAGGTGTTCTTGTCCTTAGGCCCTGGATTCATTCCATGAAGTAGACGATATTGATGCACCACCCTATTATAATAGAATCCTCATTAAAAGATAATATAAATTATATAACTAGATGTTTAGTTCTAAAATGTTGGATATAGTGTATTACAAATCGACAAACACCATCATGCATGGTCGGTTTGTTTCATATCCATGAATTGAATCTAAGAAATAAATCTTTGGAGTATCCAAAATGACTTCAATCAGCATCCAATGCTACCTAAAAACACAAAAAGGAATAAGTAATGAAAGAAATAAAAATATAGTTGATATGATTAAATTGTAGAGTTTTACCCCTGAATATTTGGTATTAAAAAGAGTGTATCATCTGTAATTTTGTTTTCAAATGATTTGAGTAGGGATGAAATTATTTCATCCTCTTTTTCATAATCTATTTCTTATTTTTAAGAGGTGATGTGAGGACTAATGAGTCCAAATTTTTGTTCATGGGGAAATTCCTTCAATTGTTTTTCATATATATGCCTGCGAAAAATATGAAATGTATTTATTCATAATTATCATAGTATATCAGATTTTGTAAAATCAAATCATGAAAACATACCCCATGTATACATTTACAACTTAGGCACCTAGCCATTCATACTTGAGGATTTCATTTACATTTTCATCACTAATGAAATATGATTTTTCTTCTCCGTACATATTTTTTTTCCGAAATAAACTGTGTGAGCATTTCCGTCTATCAACTTTGTATCCACATGAGCCTACAATGATATTAAATGTGGATATAGAATGAGCTGGGTGAATGTGCTCTCAGTATATCATTTCAATAGGTTGGTTGATCCTTGAGATAGTTTTGAGCTGATCTTTCATTTCACCCCCTTCTCTTTGTCATTCTGTAATAAAATTCATCAGTTTAGACCTTTTTTCATTAAATGTTAAAGGTTCAGCTTGAAAAATAAATTGGAAATGGATACCTCCTTGTCGTCATGCTTTTTACAAGAATTAATGGCCATGAAATGAATGTTCTAACAGCTTTTTCGACCATATAAATGTCATCATCATCATTTGGGAAAGGTAGCTCGACACTCGACTCATTAGATACGTTAATCAACACTCTTACATGATCTGTTAGAAGTTGTCTACTATGCAGCATGTCATTCTATATGTTGAACACCACAACCCTCACTATAATGAGATAGGTGGGAGTTGATAGATATAAATCACAGTCATTTTCACCCTGTAGAATATTAGTACAGGAAAGGTATCAGTGTCTATGTGATTCACATTTCACAGAAACAATTATTATAACATTTATTACCTCAGCTAAGTCAGTTTTTTAGGGGAATGGCTCACCTCAAAGCTAGTGGGGGGTGGGGCGGGATCTTCACACACGGGTTGTTGTTGAGTTGTTTCTTATCTTTTCCTCCCCCATCAAACTTGCTATCATCTATCTCTGGTATTGTAATTATTCTTGAAACATAGTTATTGTTTCTCTCATCTTTTTCATTTCCTCAATTTGATCCTCCTCTTATTTTTCTTTTTGAAAATATGTTCAGAGTGTCACCCCAAAACCTGCAGCACTGGCACGACCATACTGTTTAGGATGATTCAAGGTCATTGAAATTATTTCTGCATCTGGTGCATGTATTGTTGATTCTTGTGACTATTTTAGATAGAAAATATAGGACAACAAGTAGTCATTGTTATGTAATAGAAATTTAAAGCAAATAAAATTTATATTATGTCATACTTACACATGTTTCCCACACTTTTTTTGTGTTTTCATCTATCAGTATCCCCTCTTTATTTACAAGATCCTCCTTCCATAACACATGGTGTTGGATTGAAGTGGATTTTGATTTCGATTCATCAATCTACATATAAATGGAGGAACATGGTTATGGTGTTGTTTTATGTCACATAAAAGTATTATGGTAGATTTAAAAAACATATCAATTTTTTCTCAAGTGAAGTGTACCCCATCCTTGCTTTACGGTAGGAGTATGTTGGTTTTGTTGCTCGTTCTTTATTTTCAGCACTTAGTTGCTGTTTCATAAATAAAAAACTATCAATAAAAGTGATGAATACAAGAAACGTCAAATAATGTATTACCAGACACTGTACCTGAAAAGTCTTCTCCCCACGACGGTTTCTAAACGCATCCCATGCTCCTTGGGATATCAAGTGTGTATAAAGAGGAGGTGGGTGCTGCTTGATTTTCCCTTTAGCATCTTTAAGATGATATTTCGTTAAAATTATGCGGAAGCCTCTATAAATCCTTCCTGCAACTCTTAATACATATTCCTTGTGCGAGACATCTACAATAAATGAACTCTATAATGGATGATGAAGAGTAATTCAATGTTTCAGTATTTTATTTTATTTTAATAAATTAAATAAATGATATTATAATTTTATCGTAATCTCTTCCCACATTAGTTTCTTAAGCCCGGTGACAACATGGTGCCAAGACTACACATCAATTGGCACATGTTTCCGAGTGAAGATTCCAATGAAGCTACTAAAGATGGATTTGTTGGGGTTAACATGTTTCCCTCACTTATTCCATCCCACCTCAAATTTGATGCCTTTTCTTTTGCCTTAAAGATTTTGGATAACACTTTTAAACTACAACGCTCTTGTTTTTTTGCACCTTCAGGGTTTCATTTCCTACCATTTACTTAGAAGCATCATAATTATGTTTTTATAGAGTGCTAGCATCGACATTGGGACTAGAATCAACAGGTTGAGAAACCTATTGTACCTCGGCACTGGGACCAGCAACAACAGGTTGAGAAACCTGTTGTTGGTCTGCACTGGGACCAACAACAGCAGGGTGAGAGACCTATTGTGCCTCGGAATTGGGCGCATTAGTAGGTGTATAAGTCATTATCTATAAAAGTGGTTTAGCATTTAATTTAGATTACATAAAAGTAGAAATGAATAGATAATAACATAAAGTAGCACAATGTATATTACAATAAACAAATAACATAATTATTGAACTATTTTTTTAAAGGCTAAAGAGATTTGACCCCTCTATCGACTATGTAAATCCCTTCATTGTGGTCTCCTCTAACATACAAAAATATGTCTACATTGGGACCGCTGCGAAATGATTGCGAAGTCCCAATGAAAGGTTCATCCTACATTGAACTTTCATCTAACTCTTCGGTTGTTTTGGTCGATAACAGAACAATTGACCGGTTTCAGTTTGCTGGATCTGGAACATAAAATACTTGTACTGCCTATGATGCAATTATAAATGGTTCATATTTCTCCCCTTACTAAAATCAACTTTCACAAATCCCAATTCATCTATTTTAACAACACTCTTGTTATCAACCCACTTGCATCGAAAAATCGGCACTTGGAATTTCGTATAATCCAACTCCCATATTTGTTTGATGATGAAAAAGTATGAAATATTCACATAAATTGGATTTTTTTTCTTAGCACCGAAAACATGCATCACTTCAGCCACAAGTGTAACCCCACTATTCTGTATGGTACTATCTTCATCATGTTCATTAGTATAGAATTTATAACCATTAAATATATAAGCATTGGAATATAATACGTACACATTTTCTCCTCCGGCTATCCATCAAAGTCGTTCTGAAATTGAGTATAGATTTTCATCTAAGTTCTTAAAAATATGGTCCCCAAACCATCCTATAAACTGTCAATTATGTGTATCTAATATCCATTTTCAGCCCTAGATGGATTCAAATGCCTAATAATTTATTTTTGGGTATGAACATATGGGTCAATGTCGAAACTATTATACAAAACGTAAAGGTGGACCTTCTCCTGATCTGTAATATTGATCGTGACAACCTCTCTTCCAGAAATTCCTTCACCCTCAAGCCACCCAGTGTGATGAGATTTTGGTAGGCCAATGTTTTTCACACCATATAGGTATTTGGTACAGAATTCAATGGCCTCCTCAACAATATATTTCTCTGCAATACAACCCTCTAACTGACTTTGATTTTTGACATACCCTTTTCAAAATATTCATATAACGTTCAATGGGGTACATCCATCTATAATGTACAGGACCACATAGTTGAATATCTCTCACCAAATGAACCATAAAATGAACCATTATATCAAAGAATGTTTGCAGGAAGAACATTTCCAATTCACATAATATGATGAAAAATTCTCTTTCCATAGTTAGAATTTTTTTTGGGTCTATAACTTTGCTATATATAACTTTGAAGAAGAAAGAAAGATTCATCATTAATGTATGGCGTACATTCTTGGAAAAAATGCAACATAAATCTATAGGAATTAGATCTTGAATCAAAAAATGGAAATCATGTGATTTCAGACCCTTTAACTTTAAATCACTTACTAACATGATGTTCTTGATATTTGATGAATACCCCTCTGGAACCTTTACGCCATTCAAGTAGTTTCAAAACCGATATGTCTCATACCTAGAAAGAGTGTAAGCTGCAAGAGGAAGAAATGTTCGTTTTTCACCCTTCACTAGTTCCAACTCTTCTCATATTCCCATCTCAACCATGTCCAATCTAGCCTTAATTCCATCCTTTGTTTTTCCGGGTGCATTTAGAAACATGACGATGACACTATCACATACATTTTTTTCAACATGCATAACATCAAGAAAATGTCTGACATACAAACAATTCCAGTATGGTAATTCAAAAAAAATTGATCTCCTTTTCTAAACAGTTTTTGTAAGGTTTTTTTGAAAATGGTTTACCAAAATTAGTGTTCACATATTTTAATTTCTCAAACAATTGATCACCTATTAGTGAAGACAATGCTATACATTCTTCTGAACTTCCATCGAATAATGTTATCTAAGATCAGTACTTATTCTGTCGAGATAGAAATCTGTGATGTCCTAGAAATACAGTTTTCGATGAATGTTTCAACCTAATTGACTATGTACCTTGTTCGAAAATGGGACACCCTTGAGTTCCTTTAATTATATATACTGAAAAATTTCCATAAGTAGGAAAGTAATTTATCGTCTCGTACAACATGGCTCTCAAAGTGAAATCTTAATTTTTGTAAGCATCATACAACGTAAACCTAAATCCCACAATAATTTCAAATCCTTGATCAATGGATCCAAATAAACATCAATATCATTATCTAGTTGTTTTGGTCCTGATATAATCATAGATAACATGATGTATTTTCGTTTCATGCATAACCACTATGGTAAGTTATAATTTACCAACATAACCGGCCATGTACTGTGACTGCTGCTTTAAAAACCAAAAGGATTCACTCCATATGTAGATAATGCAAGACAAAGGTTTCTCGTATTGTTTCCAAATTCAGGATACTCATGATCAATTCTCTTCCACTGAGGAGATTTTACCAGGTGACATAGTTTCCCATCTTTAATTTTTGTATCTGAATGCCATGTCAATTATCCTGCAGTCTCATCACTTCCATATAGGTTCCTAAACCTTGGAATGATTGGAAAGTACCATACAACTTTCATAGGACTAGGTTCATCTTTCTTGTATCGAGAAGCACCACACTTTGGGAATTCTTTAAGTGATTTGTGGTCCTTGCGAAATAATATACAGTCATTCAGGGAGGTGTGTATTCTTTTAGAGATCATACCCATAGAGCATAACATTCATTTGGCATCATAAGTTCGGCTTGAGAGCTCATTATCTTCTAGGATCATGTCATTTAGGATAGAAAGTAGTTCTGTAAAACTGGAATCACTCCACCCATTTACTTATTTCAAATTATACAGCTTCAGTACGACTAACAATGCTGTATATTTAGCGCAACTAGCATACAATGGTGTCTTTTCACAACTCTTTAATTTCTCAAACAATTTTGGGAAATCATGAATTTAATCTTCAACTATCCTTGTAATTTCCTCAATATGATCTTCATTAGAATTCACATCTATAATTAAATCCTCTATATGATCATATTCATTATTCATGCTTGTAATCATATCAAATGATCCATAAAATGCAGTGCTATCCCAACCACTACCTGCATTCATTTTTCCCTATGTTTATTCCAACATGTATAACTTCAATCTATTCTGTGACAAATCAGGTGTTTTTCCAACTCCTTTGGACTAATTTGTCTTGAATAATAATAGTGTAAACATGAACAAAGGATTTGAGAAGGGTCATATGCATGATCTTTTGCAAACTTGATAAACTCTTTCATACCATCTTCATACTCTTTTGTCAACTGATTGACATTCATCCATTATTCATTCATATTCATCCTATTTGATACATTAATATTAATATTTAACAAAACAATTACACAAAAGATGTTCAACTAGGGTCATCATCCAACTATAATCAATGGAACTAGCTATGGTAAACAATACCCTTACCTCTCTATGCATTACTCATGACCAAAGTAGATCACACCCATCTTCCCAACCACCTGATCAATATAACTAGCTATGAGAATCCCTTTCACTAGAATGTTTTAGTATCCCACATGTGATCTATATGCATTGTTGTATACCGATTTTTTAGGGTTTTTATAGAAACATAATGTCTATAGTCATGAACTATGGTACTAAACTAATAGATGGTATGATTTTCAATAGAGTTCTTGTGTGTGTAAGGATTCATTACATGTGTTGTTATAGTTATTTGACTAGGGTGCCCATAAGGTGTCTCATAGAGTCCTCTAGTGAAGTTGTTTTCTAAGATTCAATGGAATTGCATTACCAACAAAGTGGCGTTTCCATTGAAATGGGTAAAGTTTGGATTGATATTAAATAGTGGAAGAACTAAAAAAATGAAAAAATGGCATACCAATCATGCCAACAACCGCAACACCATACAAACACATAATCGCGCTCACAATCACAAAACCATAAAAATCAAACAATCACAATTTCAAATTTTAAAAAGCATCCCTTATTCAATTCCATTTGTTAATTCAGGGGTTATCATAGAAGTTTTATCATCCTAGGGAATTCATTCATTAGTCAAGTATACATAAATTACCAATTTTTATATTCAAATGTTCAACAGGAATCAACCAACATGCAATTCATTTAGTGTGAAAACAAGGACCACCAACAACCACAATTTTTAGCGGGGCATTTAGGCCATACATTTCTCAACATAACTATAAATATAAAATAGTAATAATAGAAGAAGAATAGGAAAACAATGAGTAAGAAGAGAAAAATCACCGTGAAGGTGTTGTTCAGTACGCGACAGAGGTGCATTCACATCCGAGGAGAGGCGCGCGACAAAGGAGATTTCCAACTGAAAAGAAAACATAAAATGATAACTCACATGTTAAACAATTTTATTGTTCAATAATGGGATTTTATTTTCCATTTATGATATCTTCTTTCTGTTTATTTATTTTTTGCGCATCTACTATTTTACTAGATGTTCAACTTATGAATGAGACATGTATGATTTTTAGGAGAAAGATAATTTTTAATTTACTCTAATTTAGGGGTAAAATATTCCACATTAATTGTATTTTTTCCCAGGGGATCGTTTCTATCCTGTAGGGATCATGAATTCATCTTAGGTTAGTGGAAAGTCAGGTTAGTTGTTGGTTATGATATCAGCCTGGGCCGTATCATTACATTTCTAATTGTAATTGACCCATGTTCATTTAAATATAGGTTTGGGGGGGGGGGGGGGGGGTCAGACACTAATATATAGAAGGAATAAGAGAGGTAAAAATTATCCTAGGATCTCCAATACAAGTGATGAAAGATGAAATATACACCGGGTGAGGGAGAACCACCTAAGAGGAGAGGAGGGGGAGGGTGGCGTAGCGCGGAGGGGTTTTGGATGAGAAAAGGGAAAAAATCTAGTAAAACATAAAAGGTTCAAAGGGTAAGGGGGTGTGCTATCCAAGGAAGGGGTGTGGGGGGCTTTAGGGGTGTGGGGGAGGGGGGTGTGGGCTGTCTAGGGAGGGGGGGAGTGGGCTGTCGAGGTGGGGGGGGGGCTATTAAGGTGTGGGCTGTCCAGTGGGGATGCGTTGTCCACTATGAAATGACCGTTAGGGATCTTAAAGAGTGAATTATGAGAGGGGAAAATTATGGGGAAGGGGGGTTTGTGTGACAGGGTCGAGTAGCTAATAAAGAATTGGGGAACCTCATTAAAAATACTAAAAAAATCTCTTTTCATTTCAAGAATAGGGTACATTATGGTGTAGCCTAAGGGTCTATTTCATAGTGCACCCTATGATGTCATATTGTTTAATTACCACAAGTTATACACTGCAACACTCATCCCCTAGGTAGAACCATTAAATATTGATCATGAATTGTGATGTGACTATATGCCTCGTGGAATAGCATCCACCCCCCCAAAAAACAGTATGGAGGGAATAACATAGCCAACCTCCCACATGATCCAAACCATCAACATAAGGCAGGTCCCATGGATAAACTCAGATACATAAAGGAAAACCTAAAGAGGAATAACCAATCTAACCTCTAACATAATCTAAATCACTAATACAAGGTATTCTGCATGGCTAATAAGATATACTAGAAGTGGATCGTGAGAAGGTCATAAAAGAGCCAACTTACTGCCTGAGAAGGAATACCAATGTAAGATAGATCCCTTGACTAAATGAACATACATAAAGCAGATCCTAGGGAGGGTATAACATAACTAACCTTCAACACAATCTGAACCACTAAAATAATTTATGTTTTGTGGAAAATTACATAAACCCCATGATATATAGCCAACCATAAACTTTAAAAAATTTCAAAGAATGTTAACCATGGTGGAGTATCTCTACATTGAAATCCCAAGGTCTCTAGGCCTAATCCTCATTATAGATATATAATAACGATTAAGATATAATGAACAAGCATAGAAGATAATCCTCATCCTAGATCTTAGCTAGACAATGATTGATACCTAGCATCGAGCAAGAGGCTATTACATAAGAAGATCATAATTGACCCATCCTAAGAATACTCACTAAACGTATCCATCATTAGCATATCCTATAGTTAAAAAATATATCATGATGATCCCATGTCCTATAGGTAAAAATATATCAACAAGAAATCTCTTTATTCATATTTAGTTACCAACCTACACCACCCCATGTGTGGATTTCTCTACCCTTAAGGCCACAAGGAGTCCACATTATCATTTTTACTAACATCATAATCAACCCCTTTCCATGTAATATACCTATAAGGATTCTAAGGGAGATGTCACAATTTCATATATCCATGATAAATATTTTTTGTGGGATAATCAATACAAACCATGTACTCAACATGATATAATATTTAAAATAATCCTTGATATATATCACACAACAACCTACCCACTAGTTATTCCATCACTAGTACCCACCAAGGCATCCCCCTAATCACACTATGCAGTACTACCACAAAGGACCACAACTCAGGATAGCCAAATCTCTAGTAAAGGCATGGTCATTACCAATAAATTTCACATCACTATCACTCTACCCCAATTAACAATCCATATAAAGACCCTTTTCATGTGATTACCATAATTCTTCCCTTATAGAAACCTCCACCGATGAACCTTATAACATGATTGATCATAATACCATACATATAGTTTCATCCTAGGCTATTAGTAATTAATAACATGAACCAATACCATAATAGGGTCCATTAGACCCAACTTTGCACACCAACTGTCTTTCTAATGTAGAAGAGTAAAAATTCATTATATAAGAGACTCACTGGGGGGGAATCTGTACGCAGTAGAGGAGGCTGTCGGGATGGTTGTTGGATGAGGAGGGCGCGCCAGAGCAGGTCATGTGGATAAGGGGACCGCACAAGGAAGAGGAGGAGAAGGAGGTTATGACGATCCTACTTTTATTACAAACTTAAACATGATTTATTACATAAAACTTCACTTGATACAAAAAAGAAGATCAAGAGGTTTAGTATCTTTGGGGCTTAGTATCATTACATAAAAACTTGAAACATGAAATAAAACATCTTTATTGAAAACTTCCTTTACATGACCACTACATTCCCTCGTACTTAGCATTGCATGGGATAACCTGAGGACATGCATAAGAAAAGGGTGAGCTATAAAGCTCAGTAAGGGAATATACATGGAATAACATGAGAAGTAAAATACATGTTAGACATTAGTCATATGAATAGATCATAAGAGAAACATGAACATAAAGGCATGATAAAGCATGATAATCATAGCATGGAAATGTGGCAACAACACTTAACATGAAATTAGCATGAGCCAAGGCTCATTGCACATAGAGCATGAGTAAATCCTCATTGCACATGAAGCACGAGTAAAACCTCGTTACAATTGAATTAGAATGAGTAAACACTCATTGCACATGAAGTATCATGATACTATACTTTACCCAATGCATTGGAGCGCTATAAGGTCACACCCTTCTTAAACATTTCATTTCATGCATAAGTGTGCCACATGGATCATAAAACATGGATTCATAAAACATAATCATTTATTCCACGATGAAGGAATTTGAAATTCATTTCTTGAAACTTTATAATCAATAAGTAAATGTTCATAAAGGTGAATACCCTTGATTGAGAAATGGGCATGGTATCCACTACACAATGGCATTGGCTTAGAAAATCGGTGCGATTTTGACAGCGTAACAGCATGACATAAGAATTCATAAAAATGGTTGATGAGGGAGAAAGGGGTTCCTCATCATATTTACATGTAATTTATAGTAATTAGTTCATATAGATACATTTCCCAACAATTTTAATGGAATTTAGATTCATGATACAAAATTATTGCTTGAATGTAAATGAGGAGAGAGAAGTTCCTTTCGGAATTTCGGCATAGTAACAGGTGTACATGGGAGGAATTTAATGAGAGAGAAAGGGGTTTACATCATTCAAACATAAATAGGGCAGTATGAGGGAGTTTAGAAACCATACCCCAACATTCATAATTGAAATTAAAAGGGAAAAACAACTTAAAGAAAATTGGACAAAAATGAGAAAGGAAGAAAAACCCTTACTTGGAAGTATGCTTCCAATGGCTTGAGAGAGGATTGAGAGAGGATTCTTGGGAGCTTGGGAAACATTGGGAGGATTCTAGAGAGAGTAGGTCAGAGGTTGGACGAACTCTAAAGGATTTGAGTGAGGAGGAAGTGGGAGCTTGGGTGGGTTTATATAGGAAAGGTGAGGGAATTATTTATTATTTAGGTTTGGGACCCCTTATATTAAATTAATCCAAACCACAAACCATACCATGGTTTTTGGAAAAGGGAAGAGGAAAAAAATATTTTATAAGGCCAAAGTCCGAACTTCTTAAAATAATAGGGTTTCTTATGTGGAGGTGAGTCACACTCCCATGGAAAACAATTTAAAAAGACAAGGTGTTTAATAAGTCCTGAAGGGTCCATTAATGCTTTTAAAAGTAAGTCAAAAAAACCCAAAATCACATTATTTTAATGTTAAAACATATATTGGCCGAACATAAAGCTTTTAGTATTTTATTAAATCACTATTGGGTCATTATGATGTCATAAAACACATTATATATTTAAACAGTATTTAATTTTTACCCAAAAAATTGACTGTTTCAGAAAATTATGAAAAATTCACTATGGAATAATTTCAACGTCCTGATTCCAGAAATAAAATTTATTTTATCTAAATAATTTAATAAATATGTTAATTTTCACTTTTAAAATAAAAAATAACATTTATCGAAAATTCACGGGTTTTGACAACAATGGCTTTCAAACCTTAATAAAAATTACAATTGCATTCATAAAATTATATGATCATTTATATATAATAAAATTAATTTAATAATAATAATAATAATAATAATATTTTATTAAAATATTATTTAATTCAAAAATCCCTTAATTTAATAAAATATAATTCTTAATTAAATAATAACTAAAAACACTATTTGCACCTTAAAAACTATTTACAATGTATCAATAATGAAAAGAAAGTATATTCATTATTATATACAAAAAAAATAATGTACATGAACATAGTACTAGTGATTTGTTACATAACCCCTTAAAACAGCCGCATAAGACCTAAGGGTAAGGTGTGCGATGGTGACAGACTCTTGGGGGGGCTCAGATAACATCACTCGAGTGGTAATCTCTATCAACTTCCACTTTTCTCATAGACGGTAACCTTCGAGATTGACATGATGGAGCTCAGCTTGGTCTTGGTTAAGAGTGAATCCCAAAGACGCCACCTCTTTTCCGAGCTCCAACAAATGGGCTTTGTATGGAGCAATTCTACTGGATGAGGCCATCGCTTCATTTGTGTGAGTAAATTGGGTTTTCTAAAGCCTTATATTTATACTAATCATGTGATCACTATTCAACGACTATAAAATCAACGGTCACAATTCTTAACATAAAACCAAAGAAGTTGACATTTTATACAAACATTTTACATAACGAGACATTTAATTAGATCAAGAGGGATTTACATTAATGAAACTTTGGGTCGTTACAATATTCCCCCCTTAATAAATTTCACCCTCAAAATTTCCTTTTCCCACACTAAAACAGACGTGGGTAACTCAGCTTCATCATTTCCTCCAATTCCCAAGTCGCTTCTTCAAACTTGTGGTTTCGCCACAACACCTTGACTAGGGGCATTGTCTTATTTTGTAGAAATTTTTCTCTACAATCTAAGATCTTCACTGGTTGCTCCTCATAAGAAAGATCATCCCCCAACTTACCACCTCAGAAGAGAGTACATGTGAAGGGTCTGGTACGTACTTCCTTAAGAGGTATACATGAAAGACATCATGTACTTTGTCCATGGTAGGTGGAAGTTCTAGTCGATAGGCCACAACCCCGACACGATCAAGAATCTTGAAGGAGCCGATGTACCTTGGAATTAACTTCCCTTTCTTTCCAAATATCATGACCTTCTTCCATGGAGATATGCGTAGAAAAACCATATCTCCAACTTTAAACTCAAGGTCTCATCGACGATTATCTGCATAACTCTTCTGTCGACTCTGGGATGCCTTCATATGCTGCTGAATGGTTTTCACCTTCTCCACCATTTACTCAACCATTTCTGGTCCAAGCAGCTTACGTTCACCGACCTCATCCCAACATGCCGGTGTTCTGAACCTTTTCCCATACAGGGCTTCATATGGTGCCATTTGGATGCTCGAGTGGAAACTGTTATTATAAGAGAACTCAACCAGAGGAAGATGTTGATCCCATCCTCCTTTAAAGTCTATTGGGCACAATCTCAACATATCCTCAAGTGTTTAGTTAGTCCGCTCGGATTGGCCATCCGTTTGAGGATGATAGGCCGTACTGAAGTTCAGTTCAGTATTCATAGCTTTTTGAAGACTCTTCCAAAACTTAGATGTGAATCTTGGATCTTGGTCAGACACAATAGATAGTGGCACTCCATGCAGCCTTACCACTTCCCTGATATATATCCATGCCAGTTGATCCAAAGAGAAATCCTCTCAAATAGAAATGAAGTGTGCAGTCTTTGTAAGACGATCCACAAAAACCCAGATTGCATTGTTGCCTTTGGATGTCCTTGGAAGTCTGGTGACAAAGTCCATGGTGATGTTCTCCCATTTTCATTATGTTATGGGCAATGGTTGCATCATCCCCTTAGACTTCTGCCTCTCTGCCTTCACTTGCTGGCACACCAGGCACTTTGATGTATATTCAGCGATCTCTTTTTTCATATTATCCCACCAAAAGTTTTCTCGGAGATCTCGATACATCTTTGTGCTCGCTGGGTGAATAGAGAAATTTGAACTATGTTCATCATCCAAAAGTTCCTTCTTCAGCTCCGGATGTGATGGAACACATAGCCTTTTCCCAAATCGCACAATTCCTTCTTCATTAACATTAAAATCCAAGGATTTCCATTTTTTGATAGCTTCCACTTTTTCCTAAATTCCCACATTATCCTTTTGATCATCCTTTAACCTTTCAAAAAGAGATGGTTGATCAATCATTTGTGAAAGGATTGATGATGTTCCCTTCTTTATGATTCCCATGTCCATCTTCATCAAGTCTATGAAGATTATATCCTTCTCAATTCTCATCATTGATATAATTGCTGGGTCCTTTCTACTTAGGGCATATTCCACCTTGACCGCTTTCCCAGGGTGGTAATGTATTGAATAGTCATAATCCTTGATGAGCTCTATCCATCTTCTTTGGTTCATATTAAGCTCTTTCTGTGTGAATATATATTTAAGACTCTGGTGGTCAGTATATATCTCACATTTCTCCTCATAGAGATAATGCTGCTAGATTTTCAAGGCAAAGATCACCGCCGCCAACTCCAGATCATGCATTGGATAGTTTCGCTCATGGATTTTCAACTGCCTTGAGGCATAGAATATCACTTTATCATTCTGCATCAGCACACAACCTAATCCCTTCTTCTAAGAATCACTGAATACCACAAAAATTTCCCCACTTGTGGGTAAAGTGAGCACAAGCCCAGTGATAAGCCTCCTTTTCAACTCCTTGAAGCTTTCTTTGCATTCATCACTCCAAGCAAACTTTACTCCCTTTCGAGTTAGCTTGGTAAGAGGGTTGGACAATCGTGATAAATTTCTCACAAATCCTCGATAATATCCAGCTAACCCCAAGAATCTACGGATATCCGTTACTGATGTTGGCCTTGAACATTCCTCAATTGCATCTATTTTAGAGGGATCCACAGATATCCCATTGCTTGTGATGATATGGCCCAAGAATGAGACTTCCTTCAACCAGAACTCACACTTTCTGTACTTTTCATGGAGCTTCTCCTTGCACAAAGTCTCCAGTACAGTTCTTAAATTCTCCTCATGATCCTCATTGGTTTTGGAGTATATTAGAATATAATCTATAAAGACTACAAAAATTTTTCTAGGTAATCTCTAAAGACTCTATTCATCAAGTCCATGAAGATTGCTGAAGCATTGGTGAGTCCAAAAGGCATTACTATGAATTCATAGTGCTCGTATCTTTTATGAAAAGTAGTCTTGGGGACATATTCCTTTTTCACCCTTACTTCATAATATCCCGACCTTAAATCTACCTTGGAGAAGTATTGTGATCCACGTAGCTGATCGAATAAGTCATCGATCTGTGGCAGGGGATACTTGTTCTTTATCTTGATTTTGTTAAGTTCATGACAATCGATGCAAAGCCGCATTGACCCATCCTTATTCTTAACGAAGAGGACTGGTGCACCCCATGGTGAAGCACTTGGGCGTATAAACACTTTATCCAGATTCTCCTGTAGTTGTTTCTTTATCTCTTCAAGCTCCACGACAGCCATTCTATATGGAGTCTTGGATATTGGTATCACCCCTGGTATAAGTTCAATTGATAATTCAACATCTCTTCTAGGAGGAAGACCGAGAAGTTCCTCGGGAAACACTTCAGCGAATTCCCTCACAATAGGCATTTCTTCAAGGATGGTTTCTTCCTTGGACTCAATAATCTGAGCCAGATACGCATGCTCATAGGGCAGTAATATCCATGCTTGAGATGATGGAGCTAAAGGAGATTCATCTTCCTCCTTACACTTGTAAATAATTGGGGGTTTACTCTCCATATGGAGTGTTATTTCCATCTCCCGACAATTTATGTTGGCTCTATATAAGGAAAGCCAATCCATGCCAAGAATTGCATCAAATTCCACCAGAGGGAGTATGAAGAGGTTCGCTGGGAAATTCAATCCACAGATTATAACAGGGGAGGACTTATATTCATGGGATGCAATGATTTCCCCATTTATCATACTCACCGACATCTTCACTTACATGGTTTTTGGTGGTACTGGGATTGTTCTACTAAACTTTCGAGATATAAAAGAATGCATAAAACTTGAATCAAAAAGTACGTTCGCTATCCTTGAATGAATAACTACCGTACCTATCACCACTTCGTTGTCGGGGTTCACTTTGGCAGAAGTGATGGAAAAATCTCTTCCTTGCTGCCTTGGAGGTTGTTGGTTGCCTCCGAAAACCTTTGGATTAGGGCACTGATTTGCAAGATGCCCCGGTTCTTTGAATTTGTAGCAATGGAAACGCGTTGAGGTTCCAACGGAGTGTTCCTGTCCTCTATCGTAGCCATGGGTCTTTCTTTCCAACAGTTAATATCTAGGTGCCCTTATCTTCCACACCTAAAGCATTTCCTCGTCCCCTTGAGGCAATTTCCAGGGTGCTTCTTTCCGCAATTTTGGCAAGTGGAGTGCTGGATCTTCTTTGCACCATCGGATTTATCCATCGGACCACCATCATTGAAGTCCACCTTATGCTTCTTGTCCCCATGATACCCCTATGATTCCCAGATCTCCATTTCGACCTTGAGGGAACATCAGACAATTTCCTCATAGTTGTCGAAGTCACGGATCACTAATGCATTCCACAGGCTAGGCTTCAGCCCACCAAAGAAGCGGTCAACCTTGCATTCGGGGGTAAAGACAAAGCCGGAAGTGTATCGTGCAAGCCTTGTGAAGTTTTCCTCGTAAGATCCAACAGATTATTCTTCTTTTTTCTTGAGGTAAAGGAAGTCCCTTTCCATCTTAAGACATAGGGTGCGCGGAAAATATTTATCGAAAAACATCTTCCGGAAATCCTTCCATTCCAACACCTCGATCTCCTCCTTAGGCTTCGTATTTTTGATCAACGTCCACCATTGATCATCTTTACCCTCCATACAATAATCCTTTAGGAGAACCTTCTCTTGTTCAGAACATTAAAGGATGGAGAATATCTTTTCAATGGAGTTGATCCATTGTTCAACGATCGTGGGATCAGATGATCCACTAAAAGTAGGAGGCCTTTGTCTCATAAAGCTCTCGATAGCGACTTGTTCCTTATTAGGGGGGTTTAGACATTCCTCTTGACCCGTGTTTTTATTCAAAGCTTGAGTTAGCTGAGAGAGAAGCGTGAAAAAGTTCACGATTCCTGCTCCCATTGGATTATCCATCTCATTAGTACAATCATCACACTGATCTTCACACCAGTTGTTAGCCCGAGTCCTCCTATTACCGGCCATTGGATGGAATAAAAGGAAAGTTAGGGGGTAACACATAAAGGGTAATCCAAAGACAAAAGTTGATGACTTAAAAATAAACTTTTATTTCCTTAACTCATGAGTCTATAGGCTTCAACCTAGGCTTTTCATGATCTACTTTCTAACATATAATCTCAGGGGAATTTTTTTAATTCCCTTAATAAGGTTTCATATTAAGCTTGTGAATTTATCAAAACATATCCCCCGGGAGTTTCGTAACGAAGAGTGTAGCAAGTCCCATTGTCGTGCACCAGTTTCCATTCTAGTCTAGCTCAAAGCGGTGTTTTCGGGTTTTACCCCTAGGATACATCTATACCAGAGCTGCCTCTACCTACTCGTATCCAGACAGGGATGTATTTGTTTGATAAACCACTTACTCAGTACTTACCAAAACTTAGGGATGTTTTTATTATACTTAGTCTTGTCTCTAAGGCCTTACTAGGGTTTTCTAATCTTAATCCCAAAAATAACTAAACCTATCCTCTGATACCAACAATGACAATCCTGCTTTTATTACAAACTTAAACATGATTTATTACATAAAACTTCACTTGATAAAACAAAGAAGATCAAGAGGTTTAGTGTATTTGGGGATTAGGATCATTACATAAAAACTTGAAACATGAAATACAACATCTTTATTGAAAACTTCCTTTACATGACCACTACATTTCCTCGTACTTAGCATTGCATGGGATAACCTGAGGACATGCATAAGAAAAGGGTGAGCTATAAAGCTCAGTAAGGGAATATACATGGAATAACATGAGAAGTAAAATACATGTTAGACATTAGTCATATCAATAGATCATAAGAGAAACATGAACATAAAGGCATGATAAAGCATGATAATCATAACATGGAAATGTGGCAACAACACTTAACATGAAATTAGCATGAGCCAAGGCTCATTGCACATAGAGCATGAGTAAATCCTCATTGCACATGAAGCACGAGTAAAACCTCATTTCAATTGAATTAGAATGAGTAAACACTCATTGAACATGAAGTATCATGATACTATACTTTACCCAATGCATTGAAGCGCTATAAGGTCACACCCTTCTTAAACATTTCATTTCATGCATAACTGTGCCACGTGGATCATAAAACATGGATTCATAAAACAGAATCATTTATTCCACGATGAAGGAATTTGGAATTAATTTCTTGGAACTTTATAATCAATAAGTAAATGTTCATAAAGGTGAATACCCTTTATTGAGAAATGGGCATGGTATCCACTACACAATGGCATTGTCTTAGAAAATCGGTGCGATTTTGACAGCGTAACAGCGTGACATAAGAATTCATAAAAATGGTTGATGAGGGAGAAAGGGGTTCCTCATCATATTTACATGTAATTTATAGTAATGAGTTCATATAGATACATTTCCCAACAATTTTAATGATATTTAGATTCATGATACAAAAGTATTGCTTGAATGTAAATGAGGAGAGAGAAGTTCCTTTCGGAATTTCGGCATAGTAACAGGTGTACATGGGAGGAATTTAATGAGAGAGAAAGAGGTTTAACATCATTCAAACATAAATAGGGCAGTATGAGGGAGTTTAGAAACCATACCCCAACATTCATAATTGAAATTAAAAGGGTAAAACAACTTAAAGAAAATTGGACAAAAATGAGAAAGGAAGAAAAACCCTTACTTGGAAGTATGCTTACAATGGCTTGAGAGAGGATTGAGAGAGGCTTCTTGGGAGATTGGGGAACCTTGGGAGGATTCTAGAGATAGTAGGTCAGAGGTTGGACGAACTCTAAAGGATTTGAGTGAGGAGGAAGTGGGAGCTTGGGTGGGTTTATATAGGAAAGGTGAGGGAATTATTTATTATTTAGGTTTGGGACCCCTTATATTAAATTAATCCAAACCACAAACCATACCATGGTTTTTGGAAAAGGGAAGAGGAAAAAAATATTTTATAAGGCCAAATTCTGAACTTCTTAAAATAATAGGGTTGCTTATGTGGAGGTGAGTCACACTCCCATGGAAAACAATTTAAAAAGACAAGGTGTTTAATAAGTCTTGAAGGGTCCATTAATGCTTTTAAAAGTAAGTCAAAAAAACCCAAAATCAAATTATTTTAATGTTAAAACATATATTTTCCGAACATAAAGCTTTTAGTATTTTATTAAATCACTATTGGGTCATTATGATGTCATAAAACACATTATATATTTAAACAGTATTTAATTTTTACCCAAAAAATTGATTGTTTCAGAAAATTATGAAAAATTCACTATTGGATAATTTCAACGTCCTGATTCCAGAAATAAAATTTATTTTATCTAAATAATTTAATAAATATGTTAATTTTCACTTTTAAAATAAAAACTAACATTTATCGAAAATTCACAGGTTTTGACAACAATGGCTTTCAAACATTAATAAAAATTACAATTGCATTCATAAAATTATATGATCATTTATATATAATAAAATTAATTTAATAATAATAATAATAATAATAATATTTTATTAAAATATTATTTAATTCAAAAATCCCTTAATTTAATAAAATATAATTCTTAATTAAATAATAACTAAAAACACTATTTGCACCATAAAAACTATTTACAATGTATTAATAATGACAAGAAAGTATATTCATTATTATATACAAAAAAAATAATGTACATGAACATAGTACTAGTGATTTGTTACATAACCCCTTAAAACAGCCGCATAAGACCTAAGGGTAAGGTGTGCAATGGTGACAGACTCTTGGGGGGGCTCAGATAACATCACTCGAGTGGTAATCTCTATCAACTTCCACTTTTATCGTAGACGGTAACATTTGAGATTGACATGATGGAGCTCATCTTGGGCTTGGTCAAGAGTGAATCCCAAAGACGCCACCTCTTTTCCGAGCTCCGACAAATGGGATTTGTATGGAGCAATTCTACTGGATGAGGCCATCGCTTCCTTTGTGTGAGTAAATTGGGTTTGCTAAAGCCTTATATTTATACTAGTCATGTGATCACTATTCAACGACTATAAAATCAACGGTCACAATTCTTAACATAAAACCAAAGAAGTTGACATTTTATACAAACATTTTACATAACGAGACATTTAATTAGATCAAGTGGGATTTACATTAATGAAACTTTGGGTCGTTACAATATCCCCCCCTTAATAAATTTCACCCTCAAAATTTCCTTTTCCCACACTAAAACAGATGTGGGTAACTCAGCCTCATCATTTCCTCCAATTCCCAAGTCGCTTCTTCAAACTTGTGGTTTCGCCACAACACCTTGACTAGGGGCATTGTCTTATTTTGTAGAAATTTTTCTCTACAATCTAAGATCTTCACTGGTTGCTCCTCATAAGAAAGATCATCCCCCAACTTACCACCTCAAAAGAGAGTACATGTGAAGGGTCTGGTATGTACTTCTTTAAGAGGTATACATGAAAGACATCATATACTTTGGCCATGGTAGGTGGAAGTTCTAGTCGATAGGCCACAGCCCCGACGCGATCAAGAATCTTGAAGGGGCCGATGTACCTTGGACTTAACTTCCCTTTCTTTCCAAATCTCATGACCTTCTTCCATGGAGATATGCGTAGAAAAACCATATCTCGAACTTTAAACTCAAGGTCTCATCGACGATTATCTGCATAACTCTTCTGTCGACTCTGGGATGCCTTGATATGCTGCTTAATGGTTTTCACCTTCTCCACCATTTACTCAACCATTTCTGGTCCAAGCAGCTTAAGTTCACCGACCTCATCCCAACATGCCGGTGTTCTGCACCTTTTCCCATACAGGGCTTCATATGGTGCCATTTGGATGATCAAGTGGAAACTGTTATTATAAGAGAACTCAACCAGAGGAAGATGTTGATCCCATCCTCCTTTAAAGTCTATTGAGCACAATCTCAACATACCCTAAAGTGTTTGGATAGTCCGCTCAGATTGGCAATCCGTTTGAGGATGATAGGCCGTACTGAAGTTCAGTTCAGTATTCATAGATTTTTAGAGACTCTTCCAAAACTTAGATGTGAATCTTGGATCTTGGTCAGACACAACAGATAGTGGCACTCCATGCAGCCTTACCACTTCCCTGATATATATCCATGCCAGTTGATCCAAAGAGAAATCCTCTCAAATAGCAATGAAGTGTGTAGTCTTTGTAAGACGATCCACAAAAACCCAGATTGCATTGTTGCCTTTGGATGTCCTCATAAGTCTGGTGACAAAGTCCATGGTGATGTTCTCCCATTTTCATTATGGTATGGGCAATGGTTGCATCATCCCCTTAGACTTCTGCCTCTCTGCCTTCACTTGCTGGCACACCAGGCACTTTGATGTATATTCAGCAATCTCTTTTTTCATATTATCCCACCAAAAGTTTTCTCAGAGATCTCGATACATCTTTGTGCTCCCTGTGTGAATAGAGAAATTTGAACTATGTGCATCATCCAAAAGTTCCTTCTTCAGCTCCGGACGTGATGGAACACATAGCCTTTTCCCAAATCGCACAATTCCTTCTTCATTAACATTAAAATCCAAAGATTTCCCTTTTTTGATAGCTTCCACCTTTTCCTAAATTCCCACATTATCCTTTTGATCATCCTTTAACCTTTCAAAAAGAGATGGTTGATCAATCATTTGTGAAAGGATTGATGATGTTCCCTTCTTTATGATTCCCATGTCCATCTTCATCAAGTCTATGAAGATTAGATCCTTCTCAATTCTCATCATTGATATAATTGCTGGGTCCTTTCTACTTAGGGCATATTCCACCTTGTTCGCTTTCCCAGGGTGGAAATGTATTGAATAGTCATAATCCTTGATGAGCTCTATCCATCTTCTTTGGTGCATATTAAGCTCTTTCTGTGTGAATATATATTTAAGACTCTGGTGGTCAGTATATATCTCACATTTCTCCTCATAGAGATAATGCCGCTAGATTTTCAAGGCAAAGATCACCTCCGCCAACTCCAGATCATGCGTTGGATAGTTTCGATCATGGATTTTCAACTGCCTTGAGGCATAGAATATCACTTTATCATTATGCATCAGCACACAACCTAATCCCTTCTTCTAAGAATCACTGAATACCACAAAAATTTCCCCACTTGTGGGTAAAGTGAGCACAAGCCTAGTGATAAGCCTCCTTTTCAACTCCTTGAAGCTTTCTTTGCATTCATCACTCCAAGCAAACTTTACTCCTTTTCGAGTTAGCTTGGTAAGAGGGTTGGACAATCGTGATAAATTTCTCACAAATCGTCGATAATATCCAGCTAACCCCAAGAATCTACGGATATCTGTTACTGATGTTGGCCTCGAACATCCCTCAATTGCTTGTATTTTAGAGGGATCCCCATATATCCCATTGCTTGTGACGATATGGCCCAAGAATGAGACTTCCTTCAACCAGAACTCACACTTTTTGTACTTTTCATGGAGCTTCTCCTTGCACAAAGTCTCCAGTACAGTTCTTAAATGCTCCTCATGATCCTCCTTGGTTTTGGAGTATATTAGAATATAATCTATAAAGACTACAAAAATTTTTCTAGGTAATCTCTAAAGAATCTATTCATCAAGTCCATGAAGATTGCTGAAGCATTGGTGAGTCTGAAAGGCATTACTATGAATTCATAGTGCTCGTATCTTTTACGAAAAGTAGTCTTGGGGACATATTTTTCACCCTTACTTCATAATATCCCGACCTTAAATCTACCTTGGAGAAGTATTGTGATCCACGTAGCTGATCGAACAAGTCATCGATCTGTGGAAGGGGATACTTGTTATTTATCTTGATTTTGTTAAGTTCATGACAATCGATGCAAATCCGCATTGACCCATCCTTATTCTTAACGAAGAGGACTGGTGCACCCCATGGTGAAGCACTTGGGCGTATAAACACTTTATCCAGATTCTCCTGTAGTTGTTTCTTTATCTCTTCAAGATCCACGACAGCCATTCTATATGGAGTCTTGGATATTGGTATCACCCCTGGTATAAGTTCAATTGATAATTCAACATCTCTTCTAGGAGGAAGACCGGGAAGTTCCTCGGGAAACACTTCAGCGAATTCCCTCACAATAGGCATTTCTTCAAGGATGGTTTCTTCCTTGGACTCAATAATCTGAGCCAGATACGCATGCTCATAGGGCAGTAATATCCATGCTTGAGATGATGGAGCTAAAGGAGATTCATCTTCCTCCTTACACTTGTAAATAATTGGGGGTTGACTCTCCATATGGAGTGTTATTTCCATCTCCCGACAATTTATGTTGGCTCTATATAAGGAAATCCAATCCATGCCAAGAATTGCATCAAATTCCACCAGAGGGAGTATGAAGAGGTTCGCTGGGAAATTCAATCCACATATTATAACAGGGGAGGACTTATATTCATGGGATGCAATGATTGCCCCATTTATCATACTCACCGACATCTTCACTTACATGGTTTTTGGTGGTACTGGGATTGTTCTACTAAACTTTCGAGATATAAAAGAATGCATAAAACTTGAATCAAAAAGTACGTTCGGTATCCTTGAATGAATAACTAGCATACCTATCACCACTTCGTTGTCGGGGTTCACTTTGGCAGAAGAGATGGAAAAAGCTCTTCCTTGCTGCCTTGGAGGTTGTTGGTTGCCTCCGAAAACCTTTGGATTAGGGCACTGATTTGCAAGATGCCCCGGTTCTTTGCATTTGTAGCAATGGAAACGCGTTGAGGTTCCATCGGAGTGTTCCTATCCTCTGTCGTAGCCATGGGTCTTTCTTTCCGACAGTTAATAGCTAGGTGCCCTTATCTTCCACACCTAAAGCATTTCCTCGTCCCCTTGAGGCAATTTCCAGGGTGCTTCTTTCCGCAATTTTGGCAAGTGGAGTGCTGGATCTTCTTAGCACCATCAGATTTATCCATCGGACCACCAGCATTGAAGTCCACCTTATGCTTCTTGTCCCCATGATACCCCCATGATTCCCATATCTCCATTTCGACCTTGAGGGAACATCAGACAGTTTCCTCATAGTTGTCGAAGTCACGGATCACTAATGCATTCCGCAGGCTAGGCTTCAACCCACCAAAGAAGCGGTCAACCTTGCATTAGGGGGTAAAGACAAAGCCGGAAGTGTATCGTGCAAGCCTTGTGAAGTTTTCCTTGTAAGATCCAACAGATTATTCTTCTTTTTTCTTGAGGTAAAGGAAGTCCCTTTCCATCTTAAGACATAGGGTGTGCGGAAAATATTTATCGAAAAACATCTTCCGGAAATCCTTCCATTCCAACACCTCGATCTCCTCCTTAGGCTTCGTATTTTTGATCAACGTCCACCATTGATCATCTTTACCCTCCATACAATAATACTCTAGGAGAACCTTCTCTTGTTCAGAACATTGAAGGATGGAGAATATCTTTTCAATGGAGTTGATCCATTGTTCAACGATCGTGGGATCAGATGATCCACTAAAAGTAGGAGGCCTTTGTCTCATAAAGCACTCGATAGCGACTTTTTCCTTATTAGGGGGGTTTAGACATTCCTCTTGACCCGTGTTTTTATTAAAATCTTGAGTTAGCTGAGAGAGAAGCGTGAAAAAGTTCACGATTCCTGCTCCCATTGGATTGGCCATCTCATTAGTACAATCATCACACTGATCTTCACACCAGTTGTTAGCCCGAGTCCTCCTATTACCGGCCATTGGCTGGAATAAAAGGAAAGTTAGGGGGTAACACATAAAGGGTAATCCAAAGACAAAAGTTTATGACTTAAAAATAAACTTTTATTTCCTTAACTCATGAGTCTATAGGCTTCAACCTAGGCTTTTCATGATCTACTTTCTAACATATAATCTCAGGGGAATTTTTTTTAATTCCCTTAATAAGGGTTCATATTAAGATTGTGAATTTATCAAAACATATCCCATGGGAGTTTCGTAACCAAGAGTGTAGCAAGTCCCATTGTCGTGCACCAGTTCCCATTCTAGTCTAGCTCAAAGCGGTGTTTTCGGGTTTTACCCCTAGGATACATCTGTACCAGAGCTGCCTCTACCTGCTCGTATCCAGACAGGGATGTATTTGTTTGATAAACCACTTACTCAGTACTTACCAAAACTTAGGGATGTTTTTATTATACCTAGTCTTGTCTCTAAGGCCTTACTAGGGTTTTCTAATCTTATTCCCAAAAATAACTAAACCTATCCTCTGATACCAACAATGACAATCCTGCTTTTATTACAAACTTAAACATGATTTATTACATAAAACTTCACTTGATAAAACAAAGAAGATCGAGAGGTTTAGTGTATTTGGGGATTAGGATCATTACATAAAAACTTGAAACATGAAATACAACATCTTTATTGAAAACTTTCTTTACATGACCACTACATTTCCTCGTACTTAGCATTGCATGGGATAACCTGAGGACATGCATAAGAAAAGGGTGAGCTATAAAGCCTAGTAAGGGAATACATATGGAATAAAATTAGGAGTACAATACATGTTAGACATTAGGTATATCAATAGAGCACAAGAGAAACATGAACATAAAGGCATGATAAATCATGATAATCATAACATGGAAATGTGGCAACAACACTTAACATGAAATTAGCATGAGCCAAGGCTCATTGCACATAGAGCGTGAGTAAATCCTCATTGAAGATGAAGCACGAGTAAAACCTAGTTTCACTTGAATTAGCATGAGTAAAAACTCATTTCACATGACGTATCATGATACTATACTTTACCCAATGCATTGGAGCGCTATAAGGGTGCACCCTTCTTAAACATTTCATTTCATGCATAAGTGTGCCACATGGATTATAAAACATGGATTCATAAAACATAATAATTTATTACATTATGAAGGAATGCGGAATTAATACATGAAAGTTTATAATCAATAATTAAATTTTAATAAAGGTGAATACCCTTGATGGAGAAATGGGCATGGTATTCACTACACAATGACATTGGCTTAGAAAATCGGTGTGATTTCGGCAGCGTAACAGCGTGACATAAGAATTCATAAAAATGGTTGATGAGGGAGAAAGGGGTTCCTCATCATATTTACATGTAATGGATAGTAATGAGGTAATATAGATACATGTCCCAACAATTGTAATGGAATTTAGATTCATGATACAAAAGTATTACTTGAATGTAAATGAGGAGAGAGAAGTTCCTTTTAGAATTTCGGCATAGTAACGGGTGTACATGGGAGGAATTTAATGAGAGAGAAAGGGGTCTCCCATAATTAAAAAATCAAGAGGGAAGTATGAGAGAGGTGATAAACCATACCCCAATATTCATAATTGAAATTAAAAGGGCAAAACAACTTAAAGAAAATTGGACAAAAATGAGAAAGGAAGAAAAACCCTTACTTTGAAGTGTGCTTCCAAAGGCTTGAGAGAGGCTTGAGAGAGGCTTCTTGGGAGCTTGGGGAACCTTGGGAGGATTATAGAGAGAGTAAGATAGAGGTTTGATGAACTCTAAAGGCTTTGAGTGAGGATGAAGTGGGATCTTGGGTGGGTTTATATAGGAAAGGTGAGGGAATTATTTATTATTTAGGTTTGGGACCCCTTATATTAAATTAATCCAAACCACAAACCATCCCCTGATTTTTTCCCATGGTTTTTGGAAAAGGGAAGAGGAAAACAATATTTTGTAAGTCCAAAGTCGGAAATTCTTAAAATAATAGGGTTGCTTATGTGGAGGTGAGTCACACTCCCATGGAAAACAATTTAAAAAGACAAGGTGTTTAATAAGTCTTGAAGGGTCCATTAATGCTTTGAAAAGTAAGTCAAACAAACCCAAAATCACATTATTTTAATGTTAAAACATATATTAGCCGAACATAAATATTTTAGTATTTTATTACATCACTATTGGGTCATTATGATTTCATAAAACACATTATATATTTAAACAATATTCAATTTTTACCCAAAAAATTGACTTTTTCAGAAAATTATGAAAAATTCACCATTGGATAATTTCGATGTCCTGATTACAGAAATAAAATTTATTTTATCTAAATAATTTTCTAAATATGTTAATTTTCACTTTTAAAATAAAAACCGACATTTATAAAAAATTCACAGGTTTTGACAAGAATGGCTTTAAATCATAAAATTATATGATCATTTATATATAATAAAATTAATTTAATAATAATAATAATATTTAATTAAAATATATTTAATTCAAAAATCCATTAATTTAATAAAATATAATTCTTAATTAAATAATAACTAAAAACACTATTTTCACCTTAAAAACTATTTACAATGTATCAATAATGACAAAAAGTATATTCCTTATTATATACAAAAAAATAATGTACATGAACATAGTACTAGTGATTTGTTACATAACCCCTTAAAACAGCCGCATAAGACCTAAGGGTAAGGTGTGCGATGGTGATAGACTCTTAGGGAGAGGGGGGGGGGGGGGCTCAGATAACATCGCTTGAGTGGTAATCTCTATCAAATTCCAATTTTCCCGTAGATGGTCACGTTTGAGCTTGAAATGATGGAGCTCAGCTTAGGCTTGGTCAAGATCGAAGCCCAAAGACACCACCTCTTTTCCGAGCTCCGACAAATGGGCTTCGTATGGAGCAATTCTACTGGATGAGGCCATCGCTTCCTTTGTCTGAGTAAATTGGGTTTGTTAAAGCCTTATATTTATACTAATCATGTGATCACTGTTCAACGGCTATAAAAGCAACGGTCACAATTCTTAACATAAAACCAAAGAAGCTGACATTTTATATAAACATTTTACATAACGATACATTTAATTAGATCAAGAGAGATTTCCACTAATGAAACTTTGAGTCGTTACAGAGGTGGAGGAGGAGGAGGAGGTTGCCACGGCATAGGAGGATGAGTTGGTGACCAAAGGAGGAGGAGGAGGAGGATGCAATAGTGGCGGTGATAGAGGAGAAGTAGGGTCGCGACGGAGGAGGGATCGTGACAGCGGAGGAGGAGAAGGCAGCAGCGGCGGCGGAGAACGATCATAGTGGAGGAGGAGGAAAAGGCAGTAATGGAGGAGGAGGAGGAGGAGGTGGAGGAGGGGTCACGATAGAGGAGAGGTCGATGGAACAGGGTTCAGCTTCCTTGAAGGCTTGAACAGGTGTAAGGGAGGAGGGGCCTGTTAGGGTCATTTTATAAAAAGTGCTGGAACCTTTATCAGCACTAGTTAAAATCACTGATAAAGGTATGTTTTATCAGCGCTAAAATAAAAGCACTGATAAAACATACCTTTATCAGCATTTTTTGAACACTGATAAAACACATATTTATCAGTGCTAAAATTATAGCGCTCATAAATACTTATTTTACTAGTCCTTTTTAGGGATGATAAATATATTCCTTTATCAGCGCTAAAAAAGCGCTGATAAGGGTATAATTTTAATAATTTATTTATATTCTTATATATTAATATAAAATTATATATAGGATAAATATATATATATTTATTAATAATTATAACTATAAATAGTATATATTTATAAATATTGGTATATAATTGTTAATATATTTATATTAATAAAATTATAACTACAAATGTGTTTGAAAAGTATTTATATATATCATTAAAAATATAATAAAATATATTTAATATCATTTTATAAGTACATTTTTTAGAACATATATAGTTCATATGGGTAACATTAAGAATTAATCAATATACCGCATCATGTAATGTACAAATGAACATTCATGCATATGATATATAACATATACACATATATTTGTTGACCAAATTCATTGGAAAACACACATATATTCAATAATTTAATTATAAATATAAAAAGTATTACATATTTATAAATAAAATAAATAAAATAAATATATTAAATATAAAAAATATAATAAATAAAATGAATTAATCTAATAAATATAATAAATCTATAATAATTATAATAAATATAATAAATATATTTATTATTTAATGTAATTTATTATAATATTATAATTATTTAATTATATATATATATATAATTATAATCTTATAAATAATTTTTTTTCATTTAAAACATCATATATATATTTTTGAATTATTAAAAATTATATATTAATTATAAAAATTTGTTTTTTATTTAATGTATTCAAATAAAAATTATTTTTGAATATAAATATAAAAATTTTATATAAATTAATAATAAAAACTTTTATCAGTGCTAAAAAAGTGCTGATACATGGTACATTTATCAATGCTTTTAGCTAGCGCTGATAAAGGCCCACCCCTTTATCAACGCTTTCTATTTAGCACTGATAAAGGGCAGTGCTTCTCTTGCCCTGTTTTGTGGTAGTGATTCTTGTGCCTCATTTATTTTTTGATCATTACAATCAATAGTTCTTGTTTGAGTCTTTCGAAGGTTGTGAATTATAGTAGGGTGACTTGGGTGAGAGTTTTTATTCTAAGTTATATCCATCATAGTACGGGTTCACAATCCAGAAACTTGTTTTTTCATATTAAGTTTTGGTGGCATATCATCTTGCGGTTTAACTGGATGGTGAATATAGACCCAACAAGTGGAATCAGATCACAAGGTTAGAGTGTTTTTAGACACCCAAGCCATGATGGAGGTGTTTTAGAGCTAAGTTAAATAGTAATATTCTACCCTCACCAGTAGAAAAATTTGATCTGGTGTTAACGTTTTAACATTATCTCTTATAGAACAAACATTAAAACCCACATGAGAAATCTTTTAATTCCAATTTTATTAAAACAAATGTAAAAAGATTATCAAGCAAGATTTTAACATCAGTTCTCAATGAACCAACTTTAAAAATCATCTTTTAACATTGGTTCATTGAGAACTGATGTTAAAATTCATTTTTAACACCAGTTGATTGAGAATCGAAATTTAAACCTTAAAAAAAATTATTTCCCTCATGTTATCTATGTTTTCCTCATTCTTTGACTCCTATTGTTTTAAAACCCTAGGCTGCATGACTCCCAAATATAAGGATATATAACTTGAAGTCTAATATCTATTTGATACATATAAGCTATTTTTTATTTCATACAAATTATGATTTTCATGCATGGGGTGTATCATTTCATGCAACCTATGTAATTCCATGACCCCAGAAGCCTAGATTTGATGTATTATTTTAATACATTGACATGATACAAGGAATCATGTCCTGAAGGACCAATCAATTTAGTAGTCTTGTAAAATAGATTACATTCATCAACCATACATTACCATTCAAAACATAAACTACAACATAAATAATCTTTTGAGAATACCATTATTCCACTAGATTAACCCTACATATCAATCATAAAACACTTCTTGGCATCTTGGTAAAATAAAACATAAGAAAGGGGCGAGCTCAGATGCTCAGTAAAAATAAACAATATAGAAAAAGCTATCATAAATAGGCATAAACGTTTAAGAAAGGGTACAAAACTAAAACACAAGCCTTTTAAAACATTATCTTCAGTATAATATAGCAAGAATAAGTCAAATAATTCCATTTAAACATTCACATGGATATTCTACTAGTCGAATAATCACATGTAAAATCAATAACTAATCTCATAATGAGGGAATGCATAATGCGATACATCTTAACCACTACGTCAAGGCCTCGTGCCAAGACCATTCACAAATATTCTATCAAGGCCTTGTGCCAAGACACAAGTTTATCTCATGAGACCTACATATGCATCAAGGGGATATAATAGGCCCCACCCATCACTTATTAAGTCCAATGCATTCCTCATATGAAAATTGTGTAACATAACATAATCATTCATATTAAAACTAGCATAAAAAATGTTAATACTTCAATCATAAACCATGAATGGTATAAAAATAACACATCCATAGTCAAACATATCATAACTCATTCAATACAATATGGAATATTGTATTATAATAAATCAACCTCAATAAAGAATAATATCTAATAAAGGATATTGACATAGATGAAAATAATCAATAAAACTCTTTGAGAGAAATATCCCTTTTTTCTTGAAATCATTTAAAACTCACACAATTTATAAAGGAAGTCATTTAAAAGATATTTTTGAATCAAAGTGTCACATACCAATTTGAAACATTTTAAAGGAATTAACATTTTAAAATAATCACGTCTATATAAATAAATCCTTAAAATCATTTTGAAAACATGGACATTAATTAAAAAGATTTAGAAAAATAAATCTTTAACACATTTAAAATGATGATCTAGTTAAAGAGTACCATACATAAAACCATAAAATATTCCTTTTGAATAAATTTTTATGAAATATGTACATGGATGATAAATATGTCTTATAAAATACTTACACATAAACAATCTTGGATAATAATGAGATTGAGGAATTAACCCTTACCTCAGGTCCGATACTCTCCGCACGTGTCCGAAACTCCTGTATAAAATTTTTAAACATATTATTAACTTATATAAGAATCATAATAATATTTATGATATCATATATTATTCTTTTATGACTTTATATTATCCATTTATTAACAATTCCAAGTTAATGCAACATTTCGGGTAATAATCTTTTTGTTTATCGTACGTGTTTTGACATGTTATTCTTGATCATATTAATTAGATCATGATTTAATTACTTATATAATGTATAATATGATTTATATATCATATATATTTATAATATAAATTTATATAATAGATAGATATATGAAATGGAATACACCGTTCATGGAGACGATAGGCCGTACATACGCATGAACATTGTTTCCATTTTCTTTTCGTATTAAATGGAAGTAAGTGAATGACATATATGTACGTACGTACATATATATATAATTCAATTAGACTTATTATTTAATATATTTCATACTTATTAATAATATTTATTCTTATAATCATTCTTGGATGGTGAACGTGGAAGATGAGTCTTATCGCGTCGTGGCGACGGTAAGACGTACATACGCACGAGCGATGATATCATTTACTTAATGTTTAAATGGTATGGAATTGGATAGAATATTAATTTTATAGAAAAAATATCATTCCATATTTATTATTTACATACATTATATTTATCTTTATACCCATATAAATAAAGTGTACATGAAAAATAATTTACACCACAACGTTGAGACGGTAAGCCGTACGCACGCATGCATGGTGATAATGTTTTTCATAGGATGGGTAAAAGAGGAATATGGTTTTACCATAATTATAATAACATATCAGAATGTGGAAGGTATTGGATTTATTATTTTATTATAGAAACAACAAATAAATAGAAAGTATAAGAAGAAAAGAACTTTGAAAGAGGTGATAAAACAATTACCTCTTTTTGGGTGTCTCCTTTTGATTTTCAAAAAAGGACTCCTTAGGATGGATTTATGCCCAAAGTGTAGCCTCTATAGTGATATGAGGGATGTTGGAAGAGAAAATGGGTAGGTCTTGGCCTATCCAAAAGGATTTAGAGGTGTGAGATAAAGAGACAGGGAAGTGCCCTTTTATAAGAGAGGTGATGGGCACTTTAGGAAAAATCTTGAAATATTAATTTATTATAAAATGATTTTCAATTTATAATAGATCCAAATTGATTTATTTAAAGTATAATATGAGTATGGGTCTAAATTCTCTCAAAAAATAGGTTTTAGACATGTTTAGGTCCTAAAATTAACCTTATCTTTTAGATTTAACCCTTAGATAAATAGTTTAACTCTTACCATGTCTTCTTGTATTTTTATACTACATGATTAATATAGTTACTATAAATTGCCAATAGAAACTAAAGTGGATCATTTATGAAATCTGCATCACTATCCAAGTTATTTGGCCGAACTTTAGATTTTTATAAATTTTATATCATTTAATAAAATAGTATTTATTTTAAAATCTCATCTATGTCAATTTTGACACTATTTAATACTTGATTTTTTGTTAAAGTCATAACAACCTGATTCCTTAAAAAAAAATGCATTAACTCAAAGGTAACATTTCATAGTCATCCAGAAAATTTGCGGATGACATAAAAATTTTAAAATTACATTTATTTTAATATTTATAATATCATTTATTTGAATATTTCATAAATAAGGTAATCACTACATCATCATTGTGTTATAAATAATTTATTTATTTAATTTATAAAAATTATACATAAAATACCATTATGTAGTAATTTTTTTATATTTCTAATGAATATTTATATTCTAATTTATCTTATGTATAACCCTATATTAAAAATGGTTTAGTTTCTAAAATTTGAATATGACATTTTTAACTATTCTTTAAATAAAATATAATAAATGACATAATCCAACACAAGTGGCTTAAAAGGATCAAATTTTCGACCTAAGAGTTATTTTGGTCTAAATATACTTATCCAATCAAATTATGACATGTCTTAGGGTAATTTTATATTATTATAATATTATTTTTACCTTTAATTACCCTATTTACCTTTAACTATGGTAAATAAAATTCAAAAATTAATATTCACCAAAAATTATTTTGATCATATTAAACTATATTTTTCATCTTTATTACAACCATGTATCTCGGATTTTCAAAACTCAATTCACAGAAGTGGTGAAATTACGTTTAATGCTAATCTTCTAATGTGGCTAGAAGGCGGGTAAAAAGACGTTAAAAATGTTCAATGAATTTTTATATCTAATTATATTATAAAAATGATTTCAATGAATTAAATTAGACTAATATATGTATTATGTATCTATTTTTACTTTAAAATAAATTTAAATTAAAATAAATATTTAAATGAAAAAGTCAGTTTTTATCTACAACGCAGAGTTTTTCACTATTCATCAAAAATTGAAAGTTTTAAAAAAATACCAAAAATTCACCCAAAGATAATTTTGATATTATGAATTCAAAAATGACTTCTATTTTACCAAATTCAAAACATATAAGTTGCATTAATTAATTTAAAATTAATTCCCGTTGTCAAAACGAGAAAGCAGGTTTTTGAGAAGTAAAAACTATCAAAAGATTGACATGTTTTTATGTCCAATTTAAATTTGAAATTGATTACATTGACCAAAATTGTATTAAATGATAAAAACATAATCCAATTACACTTTAAAATCAATTAAAAATATAATCTAACTATATTAATAAATTAGATGAAAAGGCAGTTTTGAATTAAAATGTAGTATTTTCACTACTCATTTAAAAATGAACGTTATCAGAAAAATACCAAAATTTTTACAAAAGTAAATTTATATGTCCAACTTCGAAATAGTAAGACTATTTTTTCAAATATAACATATAAAAGTGTCAAATTTTGGATTTAAAAAGGCTTCCCCATTAAAAGGCGGTAAAACTGCATTTTTTTTGAAAAATACTTTTTTTATCTAAAAAATTGAATTTGTTTTTATATTATGTATAAGAAACAAATAATATGGATGTTAGAATTATATGGAATATATAAAATTCAAAATTTGGTTAATACTATTAATAACCACTTTTTAAACGGCTAGTTTGGTAAGTCGTGGTGCACTCGAACTCGGTGTTGTGTGTAGCGCAAGTTATTGAATTCCTTAAAATGAAGCATACTGTAGAATCTTGGGGAGTTTAATTATCCCCTACTTCAATAAATTGTGTCCACTCAATTTAAACTCAGGATTGAAAATTGGGGGTTTGACATTTCAATATATCTTTGTTGAAATCCCACATCAAAAAATGGATTAATGAGATCTCTATTTTAAAATAAAGAAAGGGAAGTATGATGGTTATTGGAAATGACACATACTATGGTTACATGTAGTAAAACATGGAAATGAAAGAAAATACAACCATCAAGTTCTGATGGAGAGTGATAGAGAACATTATTCAGAGAAAGTTAATAACCAGAAAGCTATAAATCTGTGATGATCTAAGGGACCATTTGATTCATCGCAAAAGAAAGTAGTAGGAAAATATTTTTGGTTTTATGATCCTTTCCCTAAATTTTAAGAATTTCATAGAATAATAAAAAAAGGAATAATTCTTACTTGACAAGTATAGTTCCATCCTTTAACTAATTTCTACCACAAACTCACCTTTCTTTCCAAATGATAATAAAACTCAAAAATATTCTATTTATCTTAATAATATATGGTTAAAAAAATGAATTTATACTTCATATATAATACCATAAAAAACTTTTTTTATACAAACCAGAACATCACGTAGGCTAGTTGTATGTGATGCACCCTTGTCACCCTTCAGTTGTGGGTTCAAGTCATGCAGCCTTGCCGGACGCGACAGAATGTCGCCCGACTTGCGGGTTTTCCTTTTATTAAAAGTATAACATTCCAAAAAAATAATCTTTAGAAATTTTTTAACCTTAAACAATAGTATCTAATGTCTAACTTAATCCATTACAACCTTTAGTCTTATCCAAAATACTTCTGTCCATACTAACAGTTCAAAAATTTATAAAGAAGGTCACATAACATACATGTGAATACCTTCATCATGTATTCAATAAAAACATGGTAATAACATCAATTAATAAAAAACATTATTTAATACATTAATTCTTAATTATTTATTATGTAAAACATAGAATACTAGATGTACACCTTAAATCCAAAAATGTTGAAAACTCCCAATAATGATGGTATAAACTGCTTTTTAAACAAACCATTAATCAGTTCTAAGTATGTAAATAATATCCAATATACTTTATCTAAATCAATTATATCTTATTCTGAAATCATTATCTTAGTATCTGAAACATATTAAGGGTCATCTTTCCCTTAACCATATATTTTCCAAAAAGTTTAACTTGCATCTGTGTCACTTTACTTGGTACCATACAATCTCAAATCCTTAATCAAAACTCTTATGCTTACAAATCCTTAAAGAAGAAGTAATATAGTAAAATATTTATATATCTCATGAATCTTATAACCATAGAACCATTGATGTAATAAATCATGATTCCAAGTACAAAAATAACCTAAATCACTCCAATTTACTTTTAAATCATTAAATATGCTTCAAAATCTTATTCCTTAATACCTCATTCATCTTATTTTTCTTTTGTAATCTCTTCATCACCAGAAATATAACCATTACATATATAACCTTACTGATTATAACCATTACATATAGGATCTATAAATGTTTCCATTTTCTTCATAATCCATAATTCCATAAGATTAACCTAGGTTATGCATTACTAAATCTAAAGGATGATATCTTATACTTAGAATTATCCTCAAAGTCATTCATAGGGTTATTATTTCTAATCTATGTTTTCTAAATCTAATTTCCAAGGTTGTTTTTAAAATTCCTTTGATACCAACTGTAATACCCCAACCCCAGAAGACCAAAGCCAGTGCATTATTTTAATGCATTGGCATGATACAAGGAATCATGTCCCGAAGTAACGATCAGTTTAGAAATCCTGTAAAATATATTACATTCATCAACCTTACATTATAATTCAAAACATAAAATACAACATAGATAATCTTTTGATAATGCCATTATTCCCCTAGCTTAACTCTGCATATCAATCATAAAACACTTCTTGGCATTCTGGGAAAATAAAACATAATAAATGGGTGAGATTAGATGCTCATTAAGGATAAATAATATAGCGGAAGCTATCATAAATAGGAATAAACTTTTAAGGTAAGGTACACAAGTAAAACACAACTCTTTTAAAACATTATCTTTAGCATAATATGGAAAGAATAAATCAAATAATTTCATTTAAACATTCACATGGATATTCTACTAGTTGAATAATCACATGTAAAATCAATAACTAATCTCATAACGAGGTAATGCATAACACGGGACATCTTAACCACTACATCAAGGCCTTGTGAAAAGACCATACAAAAATATTCTATTAAGGCCTTGTGCCAAGAAACTATTTTGTCTCATGATACCTATAGATGCATCGAGGGGATATAGCGGGTCCTTCCTGTCACTTACTAAGTCCAATGCATCCCTCATATGAAATGTTGAAATAGTGGGTGCCCTAAACCCAAATATTCAGTGCTTTTGATTACCATATCGTGTATACAGTTATCTATACATAATTTAATCTTGCCATTATAATGTAGAATTTTCTGTGTCCACTATTGAAATGGTAATGTCCAAAGGTTAATTGTCATATCGAAAGGTTATAACAGTTCCTAGACTATAATGAGAACCTCTAGATACTATGAAATTAATCTTAAATATATGTTCTATGGTCTAGATACATCTTACTGACTGGACACATTAGATGTTTGACCATCTGGTGTTGGGGGATCATAAGCATTGAGACTTCTTCTCTAGAAGTTCACACTTGGTGATCTCTAGTAGTGAGATCATGAGGGCTAACCCGCCAATAGGAACACCACATGTTTCGGGTGTCATTGGATGTTCCTATCTACAATCATGCGTAATGGTATCCTGACTTGAGATCATTACCAATGTATGTCATTTGATTGTGTACTTTGATTCAAGATGAAAACCATGACAATGAAGTCGTGGAGAGTTAGTTTGTGTTGGGTGCGTCATTGGTGGCATGACATTGGTTGAATGGTCAAGAAAGGATTTGTTGCTTCTGGGTTATGGAAGTAATATATCTCAAGACATTTTGATATGGATGATAGTACCTTTAAAAGACCATGGCCATGGAAGTCGAGGGTAAATCCATCCAGTTACATCAAAAAACAATAAAGAAAGAAAAGGGCGATGATACAAGAGTGCGTCATACTTTATGAGATATTATTGACAAAGAGATTGTATTACACAGTGTGTGTTCATAGGTTGGTTGTCACTGCTGTGACAATACTTATCTCTTCATGGGCCATGATGGGTTGCTAAATCCCACTCTTAGTCTGTGAATACTATTCATTGCTGTCGAGATAAGGGCATAGAGGGTCACACACAATAGCATATTCAAGAATCCACCCTATTCCGTTGAATACGAGTTTTGGACATAGCGGGCCCCGCCACTGGGGTCTGGGATTTGTCCAAAGTTAAACAATCACCAATGAAATAAATAAATTCATATTATTCGATTTTAGAATAATGAGTATTGAATTTATTTATTAAATGTATTTACGAGTTTTAAGTAAATACATGAAAAATATTAATTGATGAATATTAAATTATTCAAGGTTCAATTAATATTTATGGGAGCGACGAGTCGAGTTAATGACTCAATTATTATCACGTAATATATTTTAATATATTACAAGTGAGTGATAATAATATTTATGACTCAGATTAGTAGTTATAAAATGTCGTTGATAGTACGTTAAGTATCTGGGTCCGGTGAGGCTATACCGATTATTTTAATTAAGCACTATAAATAGAAGAGGAGGGGAATTTTCCAAACACTATTAATGGAGATTATCTCTCCTCTCCTCTCTTCCACACTCTAGAGAGAGATGATCTGGATCCAAGGATCTCAAATGGAGCTCTCTCTCCGGCATCGCTAGCAAAATGATGCAGTGATCATTGGAACATTGAAGGCATCATCGGTATTCCGCGCTAGCACTCGAACTATGATGAATGACGCTTCCACAGATTCCTTGAAGCATGTGTGGACAATCTAGAGTAATTCAGCTTCGGATTCTTCGAGCAGTGATCACCAATGATGAGCAGACTTCGTGCGCAACTTTAGAATTAAACCAGGTATTTTACAATTTATTTTGTGCTTAAAATCCTTCACGCGTGGTCCTCGGCTTTGACCAGGCTGATCTTCACAAATTTTGAAAAGTTCATGTTGAACATTGGTGATTTTTTTTAAAAACCCACCTTTTTGGGGCTTCCACTGCACACCTGGTTCCAACATGTAAATGGTGTAATATAACATAATCATTTGTATTAAAACTAGCATACAAAATGTCAATAATTCAACCATAAACCATGAATGGTATAAAAATATCACATACACAATCAAACATATCATAAACCATTTAATACAATATGGAATATTGTATTATAATAAATCAACCTCAATAAAGAATAATATCTAATAATGGATTTTTACATAGATGAAAATAATCAGTAAAACTCTTTGAGAGAAATATCCCTTTTTTCTTGAAATCATTTAAAAGTTGTACAATTTATAAAAGAAGTCATTTAAAAAAGATTTTTGAATCAAAGTGTCACATACCACTTTTAAACTTTTGAAAGGAATTAAAAAATCATGTCTATATAAATAAATCCTTAAAATCATTTTGAAAACATGGACATTAATTAAAAAGATTTTGAAAAATAGATCTTTAAAAAATTTAAAATGATGATCTAGTTAAAGAGTCCCTTCCAAAAAACCTTAAAATATTCCTTTTGAAATGATTTTTATGAAACATGGACATGGATTATAAATATTTTCCAGTAAATACTTACATATAAACAAGCTCGAATAGTAATGAGATTGAGGAATTAACCCTTACCTTAGGTCCGATACTCTCCAAACGTATCCAAAACTCCTGTATAATATTTTTAAACATATTATTAACTTATATAAGAATAATAATTATATTTATGATATCATATATGATTATTTTATGACTTTATATTACTCGTTTATTAACAATTCCAAGTTAATGCAACATTTTGGGTAATAATCACTTTGTTTATCGTACGTGTTTTGACTTATTATTCTTGATCATATTACTTAGATCATGATTTACTTACTTATAGAATGTATAATATGATTTCTATATCATATATATTCATAATATAAATATATATAATATATAGATATATGAAATGTAATACACCGTTCATGGAGATGGTAGGCCGTACGTATGCATGAACGTTGTTTCTGTTTTCTTATCATATTGAATAAAAGTAAGTGAATGACATACACACACACACACACATACATATATATATCATTAAAATATACTTATTATTTCTTATATTTCATACTTATTAGTAATATTTATTTTTATAATCTTTCTTGGATGGTGAACATGGAAGATGAGTCTCATCACGTCGTGGAGACGGTAAGCCGTACGTACGCATGAACGACGATATCATTTCCTTAATGGTTAAATGGTATGTAATTGGATGGAATATAAATTTTATAGAAACAATATAATTTTATATTTAAGATTTACATCCATTATATTCATCGTTATACCCATATAAATAAAGTGTACATAAAAAACAATTTACACCAAGATGTGGAGACAGTAAGCCGTACGTACGCACGCATGGTGATATTGTTTTTCTTAGGATGGGTAAAAGGAGGAATATGGTTGTACCATAATTATAATAAAATATAATCATGTTTAAGGTATTTGAGTTATTATTTTAGTATGAAAATAATAGAGAAATAGGAAGTAGAAGAAGTAAAGAACTTTGAAAGAGGTGATAAAACAATTACCTCTTTTTGGGTGTCTCATTTTGATTTGCACAAAAGGACTACTTAGGATGGATTTTTTCCCAAATTGTAGACTCTATAATGATATTAGGGATTTTGGGAGAGTAAATGGGTAGGTTTTGGCCGAACTGAAAGGCTTTAGAGGTGTGATTTAAAGAGAAAGGGAGGTTCCCTTTTATAAGAGAGGTGAGGTGCACTTTAGGAAAAATCTTGAAATATTAATTTATTATAAAATTATTTTAGGTTTCTAATAGCTCAAAATTGATTTATTTGGAGGATAAGATACACATGGGTCTAAATAATCTCAAAAAATAGGTTTTAGACACGTTTAGGTCCTAAAATTAACCTTATCATTTATATTTAACCCTTAGTTAAATAGTTTAACTCTTACCATGTCTTCTTGTATTTTTATACTACATGGTTAATATAGATACTACAAAATTACAAGAGAAAATAAAGTGGATAATTTATGAATTTTTTATCACTATCCAAGTTATTTTTCTAAACTTTAGATTTTTAATATTTTTATATCATTTAATAAAATAGTATTTATTTTAAAATCTCATTTATGTCAATTTTGACACTATTTAATAATTGATTTTTTGTTAAAGTCATAAAAACCCATTTCCTTAAAAAAATGCATTAAATAAAATATAACATGTCATAATCATCCATAATTTTTTTAGATGACATAAAAATTTTCAAATTACATTTATTTTAATATTTATAATATCATCTATTTGAATATTTCATAAATAAGGTAATCACTGCATCATCATTGTTGCATAAATAATTTATTTATTTAATGTCCAAAAATTATAAATAAAATACCATGATGTATGAAATAATTTTATTTTTCTAATTAATATTAATAGTCTATTTTATCTTATGTATAATCCTATATTAAAAATATTTTATTTCTTAAAATTTGAATTTGACATTTTTAACTCCTCTTTAAATAAAATATAATAAATGTCCTAATCTAACCGAAGTGGCTTAAAAGGATCAAATTTTATACATAAGGGTGATTTTGGTCTAAATAGACCTATCCAATAGAATTAGGACACGTGTTAGGGTAATTTTATATTATTATAATATTATTTTTACCTTTAATTACCCTATTTACTTTTAAGCATGGTAAATAAAATTCAAAAGTTACTATTCACTAAAAATTATTTTGATCCTATTAGACCAAATTTTTCATCTTGATTACAACCATGTATGTCAGATTTTTGAAATTCAATTCACAGAAGTGGTGAAATTACATTTAATGCCAATCTTCTAATGTGGCTAGAAGGTGGGTAAAAAGACGTTAAAAATGTTCAATGAATTTTTATATCTAATTATATTATAAAAATGATTTAAATGACTTAAATTGAACTAATATATGTATTATTTATCTATTTTGACTTTAAAATAAATTTAAATTAAAATAATTATTTAAATGAAAAAGTCGGTTTTTATCTACAACGTAGTGTTTTTCACTATTCATCAAAAATTTAAATTTTTCAGAAAAATACAAAAAATTCACCCAAATATAATTTTGATATTCAGAATTCAAAAATGATGTTTGTTTTACCAAATTAAAAACATATAAGTTTCATTAATTAATTTAAAATTAATTCCCATTGTCAAAACCAAAAAGCTGGTTTTTGAGAAGTAAAAACTATCAAAAGATTGACATGTGTTTGTGTCCAATTTAAATGTGAAATTACTTCCAATAATAAATATTGTATTAAATGATAAAAACATAATCTAATTACACTTTAAAATCAATTAAAAATATAATCTAACTATATAAATAAATTAGACAAAAATGCAGTATTTTTCATTATTCATTAAAAAATGAACTTTAGTAGAAAAATACCAAAAATTTAACAAAAGTAAATTTTTATGTCCCAATTCTAAATAAGAATAGTATTTTTTCAAATAGAAATTATAAAAGTGTTAAATTTTGGATTTAAAAAGGTTTCCCCATTAAAAGGCGGTAAAACTGCATTTTTTTGAAAAATACTTCTTTTATCTGAAAAATTGAATTTGTTTTTATATTATGTCTTAGAAACACATAATATGGATGTTAAAATTATATGGAATATATAAAATTCAAAATGTGGTTAATAATATTCATAACATCTTTTTAAACGGCTAGTTTGGTAAGTCGTGGTGCGCTCGAACTTAGTGTTGCGTGTAGTGCAAGCTATTGAATTACTTAAAAAGAAGCGTACCATGGAAGCTTGGGGTGTTACAACCTATGAATTCATTGTTAATCATACATTATAACTATCATTTAATGGGAAATTTTATATTATAAAACACGTAAGGTAGTAATGCATATAATGAATAAATTGGTCAAGGTATTTAAGATGTATTCATGGATTAGATGCATGAGTTGACCAAGGCATTAACACGTGAGTTAATTTACTTGGGCCTATATAAAGACCATATCCATATGATGAAAATGTGTGCGAATGTTTCCACAATGCTTTACCGACCTCCCTTAACTCAAATCTCTTCCTTTTCCTACCTCCTTTACATTGCATGGATGATCTTGGGCATGGGATTAAATCACTTCTGCTTGTTCTAATAATTATTATTTGACTCTAATAAATCCCAGTAAAGGTATCTGAGATAACCCATAATCTTAGTTTTGATAAACAATGTTATAAATTAATAACACTAAAAAATGTACCACATCGACTATCGCCACACTGAAGAAAAAGTGGCTTAATGTTCTAGATGCCTCCCATTGAAACAAAACACTATGTCACCATGATATGGGCCATATGGGGTGACCATTTTGGTTCCACAATACAGAGTCACATGGCACGGATACATTAATTTAGGACTCGATATGAGTTAAGTTTTAACACATGTAAAAAAAACAATTCATCTCCACCATGTCGTGGATAAAATCCTTTTTTTGACAGAATTGAGTTGCATGATTTAACCTTGCACCACAGTGTGCTCCGCACCATTGTGCCTCCCATTGTCTTCCTTAGAATGCCCAAAGCCTTTAGGTTATAGTGTTTTGATGATTGGAATTTAAATGTTGAACCATACTCGATACCATAATAAAAGGGTCCCCATTTTTCCTATCAAAGCTAACACAAAATATACACCATGATGGAGGGAGAGCCATGGTGGACTTAAAATGATTTTTGACATTTTTTTGGTTTATAAACAGTTTATAAATAATTGGAAAATAAATTTTGGAATATTTATGAATTTATAAATTTTTTTTATAAATTGATTAATCATATAATAGTTATGGTTTATTGATTAAATGTTTTAAAATATTTATTACAAATATCCCATTAATATTTAAGATTTAATATTAAGAATATTTTTTCTAAATATTATATGACCTGTATTATGATATAAGAAACAAAATGTTTATTTAGAAATCATAAGGGGTCATTTATAAAGGGTTTATAAATTACGAAATAAGGTCGAAATATATTTTTTTAATTTTAAATTATGAATTATTCATAGTATTTAAATTTAAATGGATCAAATTAAAGGGTCCTTATTTGGATATTATTTAGACCATATAAAAAGGGTTTTGATGATTGATTTGATCATGGTTTAAGTAATACAGTGTATATGATATTTAGATTATGCAAAGTTGTTTACATAATAGAAATTGGACTATAAAATTTTATAATTCCTAAAATATAATGCATTTAAAGTGAAATTTACATATAATAAAGAATATTAAAGAGTTCATATTGGATTGAGTATAAAAGAGTTTATATTCAAAATTATGGAATTATCACAATGTTATCTAATTTATAAAAGGGTTTATATTTAGATTTTATTTTTGAATTATTCATAAATGATTATCTCATGTTTAAATATTTTAATTGTTCATTTACCTGAAGGTGTATGATTTGGTTTAAATGTTAAAATATTTCTAGAAAATTTTCATACATGCATCTAAGTAGTTATAAGCTCAGTATGATAATTGATTTAGCTTTTCATCTACCTTGACATCAGTTTGTAATTGAAGGTATGGTATTGAATTTAGTTGTTAAATATAGTTTATACATATTATGTGTTAGAATTATTATGAATCAATTTCTATATTGAGTAAAGTATACCTGGGTAGAGGAAATTTGAGTCAAACATTCCATTGGTCTGGAGTCTTATGACATGTCTAGAAAGGCAGGGCTTGTCTATCTGTAGCTCCAAAATTAATCATGAGGAGTTTTCCAATGTCATATAATTTTAAAAATTTACATGAAGAGTTCATTTAACTTATTCATGAGATTCATTTGGATATTTTTAAATATTTTTGACTTCTATTATTGGGAGAGTAACACAAATTATGGGTTGTGTAAAGGGTTACACATTAATATTGTTTGAACATATTGATTTAGTGGAGAGAATAATATTCTAAACTAAATCACTAGAAGCATGAATATGCAAAGGAAATAAATATGAGATAATATGGAGATATTAAACCATATTAAAATAAAAATTGTTAGATTCCTTCTAAAGTGTCACTTTTCAAGACCTCGATCATCCAAACAGGTAGGTTCTTCTATAGAAGGGTGACCCTATATTAACTTATATAAGGAAATAAAGTAATGGGTGACACTGGATCATCCTCAGGTAGGTTCTAAAAAAGTATTTCTCCCTTGGTTTTTCTTTTTTTAGCATATTCTTGGAATTTTCATTGGGTTACATTTAGATAGGAACCCCTTAGGGAGAATACCAGAGGAACAAAGTTGGGTTAATCCATATGATGGATTGTAAAGAGAGTTATTTTTCTCAACTATTCAAGAATAATATATGATATGAATCAGATGATTCCCTACCTAAATAGTTAAGTGGTGAGAGGAACACCATAGATAATTCATTTCTTAGTGAAATATGGATCTTGGCCTACTAATGGGTATGATAAATTTTGAAAGGGGTCATCATTTTAGTGGGAACCCATTTAGTATAAGTCCTTTTTAACTGTTTAATAAAACATGATACTCATATGATAAAAGATTATACTGTAGATATAATAATCATCATCATCATCATCATAATCATCATCAAACTTTACTTTCAAATTAATACCTATAAATAGAGGCTTAATGTAACAAACTCCTTAAACTGGTAACTTAAAAAAATTATTAAGAAAAAGAAAATTCTATCTGTTAGAGAATCATCTTCCTTAGTAAAAAAATGTTAAAGTTTTTCAAGAGGTGAATCTAGATGATTATTAAAACATAAAGTGATTCACTTAGGGTTTCAATGGTATTAGATTCAAATTTACCTAAGTAATTTTTATTCACCACTCATATATTCAATATGATTGGATATGATTATGACATGGTAAGACTAGAAGTTTCCTTAAGGATTATTCTAGTTAAGGATTTAATTATTTTATCATATATAGAAATTTCACATCAAAATTAATTCAATAAAAGTTTAATCAATGTTATGGAGATTTGAAAATAAATAAACTAGGAATGTGATGTCTAGGTTGTAGTGTGGTGTAAATAATATAGGTGGGTAAAAGTACAAACCATAAGAAGAAAAGTTAATTAGAGAGTCTATGAAAGTTTCTTCTAATATCCAATCAAGGTCATTAAAACCCAAAGGTAAAATCATGAAAGATGATTAATAATTCCATAGTATGGAATTGTTCAGGATATCTAAATGAGGTTTTGAAACTCTATGGAATGTCCATGTTAGGTATCAGTGTTATAGAATTAGATTATTTGGTTTTGAAAGGTATGTGACATTGAATTTATAATTTATATATGAATTTTTTCTAGGATCATTAAACCAATAAAGGGGGGGGGGGGTTGAATCAGTGGTTTTCTTTTTACAAATTTACAGCTTTATAAAATTTAACCCCTATAATTTTTTAGAGTTATCTTCCTTATAAATTTTTATAACAATCACACAAGAATGAAAATGTAAGAAAGTAAACAAGGCATGAAATATTTACAAGGTTTGACCTTAGTATGAGAACTTACATATTTTACATGTCCACTCCTATGGGTCCATGGAAATTTAATATTAGAAATAACTGAATATTTTTTTATACTCCTATTAGACACTTTTTATCTCCTGATAGAAAATATTATACTAACTCCTATCAGTTTACAAATTTTTCTTACATAACTTTGACCCACAACACAAGTATAGAACTCTATGAAATATTCTCCAACAAAGGTCCATCTGGAAACTATATCTGATGTGTATTCATCCAATGGGCCTATATACAATAGCCTATATATGATACACCTTTTATAAAATTATGCCTGATACAAACTTTTTTTATTTTCAATTTAACAAAACATAGCATCTCATAAACTTTCTACATAGAAGCTCTGTCCATTGTACACTTTTTGATAACTGAAATAACCTCTATCTAATTCTTCCAATCAAAACATTCTATCTATAAATTTTATTCAACATGAAACTCAAATTCAGTTATAAATTAAACTAGGATACAATTCTTCCAGTGTCTTGAATTTTTTTCAGCGAACAATCACTCACAGGTCATAATACTTTTCACCTCTATTTATATGTGCTCCAAAAATAGCAAAGGTAGGAAACCAATTTTTATTTCCCACTCACTGAAATTCATAAATCTGAATTTAAAACTCATTGAAATTTCATTGGGATGCTTCTCAAATCTTCTCAAAACTTTTAGAGTCTTCTCAAATCTTCTTGAATCTTCCAAAATTCTATAGTGTTCTTGAAGGACCCAAGAACACCTTGAGAGGGGAGGGGTGAATTAGGGTGTCAAATTTTTCTTTTAAACTAATGGATCTTGTTCCCATGTTGATAAGAACCTATTAAAACTATCTGAAGAGGAAGTGCAGAAAACAAAAAATCACATGCCAAGAAATGACACATTAATTTTACTTGGTTCAACACTAAGGGTTATATACAAGGATCATACACCCGTAGTGTGTCAGTCATACCCAATAAACACTAATCTTTACAATTTTTGGATTACAAGAGTTTAACACAATTACTCTATGCCAGGAACATTTATTTTACAAGGTTTTAGGGAAAGCACACTGCATCCCTCAGATCACTTCTACTGAATCCCATTACTCATTACATTGGAAGAATCTTAACTCATTTTATCAACTTGAAGGTCACTTAAATGGAGTAACATTAACTCATGCATCCTAAACTATAAATGGATGCTCTATTGAAGTCCTGTTATTTTTCAAAGATGTAAATTACTTTCTCGCACAATGATAGGTTTTGGTAATTAATTTTGCAAACTGATTTGGTCAATTTTTAGGCTTCCTTGGGTGTTCCATGTACCACTTTACCTCCTACGCATATTGAGTAGTAGGTATGGTTCGTGGATCACCTCCTCTAAGTTCCACTACTGTTTTCACGTACGATCCATCCCAACCACGTACTGCCCTACTCTACCGTGTACTACCCTGCTCTGCATACTGCCTCTACAAACTGCCTTTCACAAATAGCCCCTACTCTGCGAATTACCTATGCTCTGCATACAACCCTACTTGTTCCACATATTTATTTTCTCCACTACATATTTCAAGAGCTTCCTCCGTAAACTGAGCTCTCTTCCATAGACTATTTTTTCTTACGCGGATGGATCCCTCTGCATACCATCTTCTCATCTGTGAACCACTTTGGACATTACCAGATTTATTCCCAAAATTTTAACCTTTAATCTCGGTACTTAATGAAGGGGATTACTAATTCTTATATAGGCACTAATGAATCCAAAAAATCTACTAAAATAAGATTTACCAAATCTTTGATTTTAGTACAAACTCCACCGCGTACCTATCCTGTCCCGTGAAATAGAGAAATCATACGAACCTCCACTTCCGTGTACCACATGTCTCCATATGAATAAATTAATTTCAAACTGATTTAGGTTTTGATAACTACTCTGTGTACCATTCCCTCTATTCCATACGTGGTCTACGAACCATTCCTACTGTTCTGTACACGGTCTGTGAACCGTTCCCAAATATGGTACACAGTCCATGTCCTGGGCCATGAAGTTCTCTCCCTTTACTGAATTATTTTGCCATTATTCACGCCATACATTCCTATGAAAATATTCCCAATTTTGAGTCCCAAAAATTGGTAAACACTAGAAAATAATTCCACCTTCAATACTAATTTCAGCCTCAATTATAAGACCATATTATTTGCAAGCTCCCTGGTCATCCATGTGTAGATTGACCAAAAACACAAGCCAGACTCCATTATTATCAACAAACATCCTTGGTTCCAAAAATACCCCCATTTGGGTTTGTTGGTAATCTTTAGATAAATTCACTGAAGCACTAGCCACAATCAAAAACTGAAACCTCAAGAAACAACTCAGACATCACTCTAAGTCTACGTGAGTAGTTCTTGGTGTATAAAACAAGAGAGAGGACATAAATTGAGTTCACATGATTTTATCTTCTCCCCCATTGTTTCATTTTTTAGTTTATGTATTCTCCATATTTCCTGTATCTAGAAAAAACAATTCACTCTCTTCCTTTTCTTGGTGAATTTATCCATTCTCCCACATTAGTAATAAACCTAAAGAACCAAATCTAGACATGTAGAGCTCAAACACGTGCTCCCCCTGAATCGTATCTCCCATATAAACTTGCATCACTTCCACAAACAAATTAAAGCAGTTAAAACAACTTGGGAGAGGGGAGTTTCATGACCTAGTTATGCATTGGGAGGTGGTTGAACATCAAGTTTCAACTGATGTTTCTCAAACACAGCCACTAACATTAGCTTGGTCAGGATATCAACCGCTTTCTCATCAGTTCCCACATGATCCATTTTAATCACACTTTGTTCAACTTTTTACTTGATGAAGTGATATCTGATTTCAATATGTTTCACATAATAATTCTAAATAGGATTCTTTATAAGATCAATTGCACCTTTGTTATGACAACAAATCACTATTGGTTGTTTCACCTCATCACCAATCTCAGTCTTTTGCTGCTTCATCCAAAGTAACTAAGTTCATGACTTTGTAGCAGATATATATTCAGCTTCATAAGTACTAAGAGAAGTAATTTCCTATTTCTTTCTCATATTGTCCCCTAATTTCATCCCAATATAGAATACTCCACCACTGGTGGACTTTTTTTCCACTACATCTCCATCCCAGTAAGCATCATAAAAAGAAAATAGTTCACTATCTCTTCCTACATCGAAGTATAGACCATAATTATGTGTACCTTGAATGTGTCTCATGACTCTTTTCACTACCACCATATGTTCTTCCTTCTTGTTACTCTGAAAGTAGGCCGCAAGGCAAGTTGCGAAGACAATATATGGTCGTGTTTCCATCAGGTACAATAGGCTTATAATGAATCTTCTGTACATGGTGGGATCTACAGAAGTCCCTTCCTCATGCTTCCCAATCTTTTTTCCAACCAAAATTGGAGTCGACATTAGTTTATAATCATGAATATTGAATTTATTCAGCAGCTCTATTGCATAATTTTCCTGAGAAATAAAAGTGTAATCCTTCTTCTGAATCACGTGCAACCCTAAAAAGTATGCGAGTTCACCAATCATGGATATTTCAAATTTTGATTTCATGTGATTTTCAAATTCATCCACTGATCCTTTCCTACTTACAATGAAAATAATATCATCCACGTATACTAATACCATGAACTGATCCTTTTGATAATTATTCACATAGATATTGTGATCCACCCTCCTCTTTTAAACTCAATCTTTCTCAAATAAGAGTCCAACCGAGAGTACCATGCCCATGGTGCCTGTTTCAGGCCATAAAGATATTTATTTAATTTGAAAACCTTCAATTCATAATTGCCAATAAAGAACCCCACAAGTTGTTCAATGAATAATTCTTCTTCCAATACCCCATTTAAGAATGTTGTCTTGACGTCCATTTGATATACTTTATAACCTCTTTGGATTTCCATGGAAAGAAACAAACTGATTGACTCTAGTCTCACTACTGAAGCAAATTTCTCTTCAACATCAACACCTTTGATTTGTGAATATCCTTTATAGATCAAGCGTGCCTTATTTTTGATCACATTTCCATGCTTGTCAAATTTGTTCTTGAAAATCTACTTTGTACCAATCACATTGTATCCTTTCGGGTCTTTTGAAAAGATCCCAAGTCTGATTTTTTTCAATATGATCTAACTCTTCATTCATTGCTTTCACCCATGACTCATCCTTTATAGCCTCTTCAAATGAGGATGGTTCCAAAATTGATAGAAATTTAGATTGTGTATTATTCATCATTCTCTTTGTCTGTGTAGGTGTAATCCGATCCCCGATAATGTTGGACTGATCAATCTTTTCCCTATGATTACTCCTTTGGGGTTTGACTGAATTCTCTCTAGCTATGGATTCCTCTTCTGATTCTTCTTCTAAGTCAACATCATGATGTGAATCCTGAGAGTTTTGTACATCTTCCTTTACCTCTGTATTAGCATTTTTTCCATGTTCACATTCTTCCTCATCTTTTATCACATCAATATAAGAATTCCTTGAAGCATTCGTGTTTTTCTCTTCAATGATCTTAACATCACTGCTTTCCATAATTCTTCCCAATAACTTATTAAAACACTTGTAGTATTTGATGTTTATTGAGTATCCAAGAAATATTCCATCATCTGCATTGTCACCATACTTCCCTTGATTTCCTTCTTTGTTTCAAATGAAACATTTGTTTCCAAAAACACAAAAAATATTTCATGGAGGGCTTCCTTTCATGCCACAATTCATATAGTGTTTTTGTCTCACCCATATATATCACTATTTGGTTTTGAATATACACTACAGCTTGAACTGCTTCTTTCCAGTAATGTCAAGGAATATGACTCTCAATCAGCATAGTTCTGTCCATGTTGTTTACCTGTCGATTCCTACGCTCAACAAATCCATTTTTCTATAGAGTTATCATAGAATACACCTTATATTGTATCCCATGCTTCTCTAGGTAATTTTCAAATTCAATGGATGTTTATTCCCCTCCATTTTCAGACCACATGACTTTGATCTTCCATCCAATATCATTCTCGATGATTCTTCGATAGGTTTTCATGAAATCAAGCACTTGTTGCTTCCTGTGTATAACGATCACACATTCCATTCTACCATAATCATCTATGAAAAGAACAAAGTACATATATCCATGTATTATAGAAACATTTATCAAGCCACATATGTCTATATGGATGAGGTCAAGAACATTAGATGCTCTTTTCTTCTTTGGTCGGTAGGAAATGCAAACCAGCTTCCCTCACATACAAGCATCATCGGTCTTTTCTCGTTCATTCTTCAGATTAGGTATATCCATGACTATATTCACTTATATATCTTTTCCATGTCCTTCTGATTGATGTTCCCCAATCTCCGATTCCACAAGTTGTTTTCCTCTTCCATTATTAGGTATAAAATGTTCTCTTTACTGTTAAATTGATATAAGTTTCCATCTATTCGACAACCTTTTGTGAGAGAATTCTCAGACTTTCCTCTTATAGTTCAACCATTCTAATTTAATGTCATAATAATATTTGAGTCACATATTTGACTCACACTAAGAATATTGTGATGAAGACCATCCACATAAAGGAATTCAGTTTTTTTCAGTTCTCCATTATCTAGCTCAGTACTTCCACTACCTTTTATCTTCAAAGCACCATCATTACCGAACCTCACTGTTCCATTGACCTTTTTATTAAAATTCGTTAATAGTTATGCATTACCCATTATATGGGATGAACATCTACTATCAAGAATCCAGGTGCTATTGTTCTTTGTAGCTTTGAGGGATACTTCTGCAAGATTAGATTTTTTAATTATCCTCTTTTCTTTCCATGAGATATTGGGTTGAGTGTAGGACACTAATGTCCTTTCAATTATCTCTTTAGTGTACATGGGTTATTCATATTCAAATTATTATTCCATAGGAGAAAACCTATTCGAAATAGAAACACCATCTGGTTGACGAGTATTGACCTATCTCTGAACATTGTAAGAATTTCTCCTATCACACCTTTGCCTACAATACATAGCTTTATGGACAAAGTTAGAATAATGAAAACAATATCCATATAAATTATTTCTTCTATAATAAGTTAGATATGAATATGTTCTTTTTTGAACAACTAACTCTTACCCATTCATATAGCTCCTTGCCTCTTCGTAGTATGACATGGTATGACCCGGATAGCCACAAAACTAACACTTCATGAGAGGAAATGTGTTCTCACTTATACTTCTCTTCATGACTTCTTCCTTGGGATAATATTTTGACTACCTATCATTTATGGAAACTTGAGGATAATCTTTATTTCTCCTTTTAGTTTGATTTAAGGGTTTCTTTTTCAACACTTCTGATAGATTTTCAACATGATAAAATTTCATCTTTCCTTTATTCTAGTTCACTTTATTTATAGCATTTGATGTTTCAGCATCACAACCAATTCCACTATTTCCCATTCATGTGGGTCTTTGATCACTCAAGATATTTTTGACTCCATCGGAACTATGTTTTACTCTCTCCAGTAGGTTAGCATCTGAGAACCTTCCAAATTGTATTTTCTTCTTTACTTATTTTGAATTTGATTCAATTTTTAATTTACCCCCAAGAGCAACAACTTATTCCTCTAGACCCTTGACAATATTGGATTTATCTTCAAGTTTGAAGGTAAGGTCATTGATGACCTTTCCCTATTCTTCAATTCTGAGTTTTAGTTCCACGACATCTTTTGTGATTTCAAGGATTGATAACTACACTTTCACAAATTCTTCTAGTCATTCAATTTATTCTACAAGCTGATCAACATATTCTGATGACTCTTCCACAATTCCTTTCCACTAATTGCATCTCTTACATTAATTCTTAAGCTTACCAAAATCATCCTTAAGTTGTAACTTGGGATTGACATCAGTGGTCAATTGATTATCACCATCACTATCTTTTGATGGTTTTGAATTTTTAATTGTATTCATCATGGAAGTATGGTTCCCATATTTGAATTATGCTTCCTCTTCCTCAAAGAGTTCATTTTCATCATCATCTTCTTCACATATAAAAATCTTTCATTGATATTTCTTTCCATATTTGAAGTCTCTATTTTAAAAAAATATTTTTTAAGGCTTTTGAATGTCTTAATCTTCAATTTATTCATCATTGAACTTTCTTGAGCATTGAGAGGAAATATTCCCAACTCTTCCACATTGAAAAAAATCCAATGGTAGCTTGCCTTAAAAATTTCTTGTTCCCTTCTTGAGTTTATTGGAAATGAGATAAAGAGTTTCTTTTTCCTCAAAATCTTCATCACCACTATCTCTTGAAACTTTTATTTTGTCCATGGATTTGAATTCAATTTCCTTGCTCACATGAGTCGTAGCTTCTTCTAGTTTGATTCTCATTTCATATGCTGATAGATTTCTCAGAAGATCATCCATCGAGAGTTTGGAGATATCTCTTTCCTTAAGGGCTGACACCTTTTTATTGTAAAGGGGTGGAATTATTATCAATATTTTCTTTACTATGAAAATTTCTTTGATTTATTCTCCCAAAACTTATATTTCTCTTAAAAATTTAGTAATTTGATTGAAAAAGGAGTCTATATTCTCACCAGGGTTCATATTTAGATCATCAAACTTGTTGTGTAGTACTTGAGTTTTACCTCCTTCACTTTTCTATCTCCTTCATAAATATTATCCAGTTTATCCCACATTGACTTGGAAGATGTGAAAATCATTACCTTTAGATAAATCTGATCATAAAGGGATACTGTGAGAGAATTCTGTGCTTTTACATCAGCATCAAGTAATTTTCTATCTATATTAGTCATTGAAAGTCTTGTAAGATCAGTGACTTGTATTCCCTGCGTAGTAGAAAATAATACCTCCATTACTAGAGATCTTATGTGAGATCTTATCCTATTTTTACACATCTGAAAATTACTTCCATTGAAGAGGGGAACTCCCCTAATATTGAATGGATTCTCCATGATAGCAGAAGATAGATTCAACACCAACAACCTTTAGCCTCTAATACCACTTGAAGGACCCCGGAACACCCTGAGAGGGGAGGGGTGAATCATGGTGTCAAAATTTTCTTTTAAACTGATGGATCTTATTCCCATGTTGATAGAAACCTGTTAAACCTATCTAAAAAGGAATTACATAAAACAAATAATCATATGCAAATCAATGACACAATAATTTTACTTAGTTCACCACTAAGGGATACATCTAAGGAGCATACGCTGACAATGTGTTAGTCATACCCAATAACCACTAATATTCACAAGTTTTGGATTACAAAAGTTTAGCACAGTCACTCTGTTCCATGCGCATTTCCTTTACATGATTTTAAGGAAAGCACACCGCGTCCCTTATATCACTTTCACTGACTCTCCTTGCTCATTGTGTTGGAAGAATATTCACTCAGTTTATCGACTTGAGGGTCGCTTAAATAGATTAAAATTAAATCATGTATCCTCAAATTTAAATGTATTCTCTGTTGAAGTTCCTTTATGTCCCACAGATGTAAATTACTTTCCCAGACACTGATAGTTTATGGTAATTAATTTTGAAAACTGATTTGGTCAATTTTCAGGATTCCTTGGGTGTTCTGTGTACCACTTTACCTCCTCTACGCATTGAGTAGAGAGTATGGTTCACGAATCAACTCCTACATGTACCACTACTATTTTTGCGTACCATCCAGACCAACTAGGTACTACCCTTATATTCCACGCACTGCTCTACTCTACCACGTACTTCCCTACTCTGTGTACTACCTCTGCAAAATTCCTTCCAAAAAAAGCCCCTGCTTTGAGAACTGCCTCTACTCTGTGTACAACCCTGCTTGCTCCGCATACTACTTTTCTCCACTGCATACTACGAGAGCTTCCTCTGCAAACTGCACTCTCTTCCGCAGACTATTTTTCCTTAATAAAATGGATCCCTCCCTATATCGTCTTCTCCTCTGCGAACCACTTCAGACTTTACCAGATTTATTCCCAAAATTTTGATCTTTAATCCCGCTACTTAACGAATGGGATTACTACTCCTTATATAGGAACTAATGAATCCAAAAAATATGCTAAACCAAGATTTACCAAATTTGATTTTGGTACAACCTCCACCACATACTGCTCCTGTCCCGCGAACTGCAACAGTCCTGCAAACCTCAAATTCCACGTACCGTACGCCTCATTATGCATACATTCACTGCGAACTGATTTAGGTTCCGCGAACCACTCCTCATACTATTCCTGTTGTACCAAACGCAGTCTACAAACTGTTCCTGTTGTTCTGTATGCAGTCTGTGAACTGTTCTCAGACATGGTACATGTTCTATGTCCTGGACCATGGGTTCTCTCCCTTTGATGAATTCCTTCACCATTCTTCATCCATACATTCCTATGAATAGATTCCCGATTTTGAGGCCCAAAAATTAGAAAAAAATAGGAAACCATGACACCTTCAATAATGCTTTCAACCTCAATCATAATACCACATTCCTTGAAATATCCCTGGTCATCCATGTGCATATTGACAACAAACACAAACCAGACTCCATTATAAACAACAAACATCATTGGTTCCAATAGTTCTAACCTTCTCGAATTTCCTTAAATTTAGTCTCTAAGTATTTCTTAAAACTTTCTCAACATGAATTGATTTAAAACCAATTGAATAAAATATTACAACATCATAAAATTTATCGGATTTACAAAGTTACATAGGAAGAAAAATTCTTTTGATGAAGGGATTGTATGATAATAACCCTGATTCTTCAAGTTTCTTCATTTAGATGACTCTATCTGATCTTCCAGCCTCAAATCAGAATTTCTATATATTATTCTCACATAAATTTAATCTTATGGACTTTATTATATAAAATTAATTTGATGGACTTTCTATATATGCACAGTAAAAACTTCAAAACTTCGAATTTCAAACAAACAGACTATTCGAAAAACTCTTCTACCTCTGTCCAATGACCTTGAACCAATCTAAAAAGAACAAAATATGACTTCATCCATTCCTTTTGATTTACTGAAGATTGTTAGCTATATTGTTTCAAATTCTAGAGACTTCAGTTACCTGCAGCGTTCTTCCTAGTAACAAATTCTTCATCTGATCAAGTTCCATCCGATGAAGTAACTTTAAAATTCCTCACATATCTCTTGTCTGATTAGCTATGTATGAAACTTCATGACCATAAAAAAAGAATATTTATCTTTTTTATTTTCTTAGATATTCAAATTTGACTTTATGTTCCACTTTTTATTTCTTTAAAAACCGCATGAACTCAGCAACAACATCACTTCTAGTTTTACAATAAAAACTATGTTTGATGTTATTAATATTCATATAACTCATAAAACATATAAAAATGATTTATTAAAAAAAATTGTTCAATTATATATGTTTGGTCAAGTTTTTTTGTTGAAACTCTATATATCACTTCAATTTTACAAACACCAACTCTGGTCTGTCTAATTAGGAAATTTGAATCGCCAAGACTTATCACAAAAACTGTGTCCAATAATTATGTCTGAAACTCTATGTTCAAAAAACTTAAAATTCCACTTTTCAAAAAAATCTTGTATCGTGATATCTTTCATGATGTAAGGAACTTGGAGATAAAAAAAATAATCATCTTACTTAGCTAGAAAGTTCTTTAAGGAAAATTTCTAACCTCTTTAATTTATAACTTTATTCTTTCTTTATCTTCAACAATTCTATGACCTTCTAAATTTATAAATTTCTACAAATTTATAAATTTATGAACTTACAGTAACTCTTATTTTCTTTTATTACAAAAAAATTCTTTAAAAAAAATCTAGTTATCAACAAATATAAAACTTTTTTATTAAAACATCAAAAATTATATTCAATATCCACCTTTGGATTTTTTGAAAACATTCATTAAAAACTTGTAACACTCATCATTTTTCATCACTCATAATTTTTCACCACACATTTTTGTAACAACTCAAAATTTTCAACTTTTACTAAAATATAATCTTTCTCAAAAGAGAGCATCCTAACAACACACTACTAGATAAAGTGATGTTTTTGAAGGAATTCCATCCTTTAGTGATAATAAAATATGAAACCATGTAAAGATAAACCCCCATTACTTAGATCTTATCTATTTTTAAATATTTTTTTTTCACTCTCCTCATTTTTGTTCTCTCCCCCATTTTATGATAACCATAATTTGAGATTCATTATAAAAAGAGTTTTAAAAACTTGTTACAAATTTGTTACTTTATCTCCCCCTTTGTTAACATAATCCAAGGCACAATGGGGGAGTTACTTATATGTTTAGGAAGTATTTGGTGGAGGATGAACATGAAGTTTGAGCCTCAATTCTTAAAATATCTCCATTGGCATAGATTTTGTGAAAACATCATCAATTTTATATTTTATCGAAATATATTTCAGCATAAAATATCCCCCAAAGGCTTTTTATTTTATAAAGTAATACTTTATATCAATGTGTTTTGATCTATAATGGTGTACAAGTTTTTTTTGAATGATCAATAATAATTTTATTATCACAAGTAATCTTCAATGGTGTAGAAAATTTCACTTTCAGATATTCCATATATACTTTAATGCAAATCATTTATGTAAAATCATTGGTGGTAGAATAATATTCTGATTTTACTATGATCAAAGTCACTGAACTCTATTTATTACTATTTCAGCTCACACAACATTATCCTAAGAAAAAAGTTCACTCTGAAGTTGATTTTCTATAATTGAAATATGAATCCCAATCAACATCAGTATAACCACAAAAGTTCATAACATAATTTTTTTATATAATATCCCATAAGAAGATATTACTTTAACATATCTCAGAATTTTTTTTGACAACATATGAGATTCCTTCAGATCACTTTGATATCTATCACACAAAGTAAAAACATATACAATTTCATGCCTTGAAGTTTCAAGAGAGAGAAAACTTCCTATTAGTTTTTTGAAATCTTTATGATTCACACCTTTCACAACACATTCTTTACTCATCTTCATGCCAACTAAAATAGGAGTAGAAACTTCTTTAGAATCTCCCATACCAAACTTTTATAATGGATCCTTGGTGTACTTTTCTTGTCATAGGACAATGTATCTTTCCCTTTGTTGCGGTTTTAATCCTAGAAAGAAAGTTAATTCTACAAGAATTTACATTTCATAGTTATTCAATTCTATAGAAAAATCTTTATAATCATTTTCCCTATCCCATACAAAAATTATGTTATAAACATAAATAATAACAATTAGGGTACCTGAGTTCAACTCCTTCACATATAAGTTGATATAAAATTTCCATTTATACAAGTTTAATTTTCTTAGGAAACTATGAAGTTTGGTGTACTAGGCTCATGGTGCTTATTTCAACCTGTAAAAATATTTTTTTCAACTTACAAAGCTTGGTTTCATCTTCTTCAAGTAAGAACCCACAAGATTTCTCAATATATACCTATTATTTAATCTACCCATTAAAAAAGATAACTTTACATCCATATGATAAACTTTATAAAAATGATGTGAAACCACTTATAAGAACATTTTGATAGTTTCCAATCTTGTAACAAGGAAATGTTTTTCTTCAAAATACACACCTTCAACCAATGAATAGTATTTACAAAAAAGACTAGCTTTGTTTCTAAAAATTTATCCATGTTCATTCATCTTGTTTCTATAAACCCACTTTGCTACAACAATATTATTTCCTAATATATGTGAGATAAGTTTACAAGTTTCATTTTTCTCAATTTGATCTAACTAATCATTCATTGATTGGACCCATTCTTTGTGTTCAAATGCCTCTGAAATTAATTTTTGGTTCAACCTATGAGATAAGTGATTTATTATTTTCTAATATCAATTTTATTCTAGATTGAATTAGACATTTTTAATTTCTGATGATATTTTCTGATTCTAACTATTTATATAGGGTATATAATTTTAGAGTTTTTATTCTTGATTCACTTTACCCATCAAATTATTCTTACGGATCTTTAGTTATCTATTTTGGATCAATTTAATCTTCAATTTTGTTATTCTTGTTGGAAGTATTTGATTTATCATCTATAACATTTTCAACAACCTTTTTTCATGGAAGTTATATTTTCAATAACTTCCACATCATAGTAATCCAACATTTTTTGTAAATGTTTGTTCCAACATTTATAACTTCTTTTGTTGGGTGAACATCCCATGAAAATACCTTCGTTAAAATTTTCATCAAATTTTCCAAGATATGGATTTTTGATCTTTAGTAAACAGGGGATTCCAAAAGCCTTGAAATATTTCACTGAAGGTTTTTTGTCATACCAAATTTCATAGGGAGCTATTTTAGATTCTAGCCTTATAAAACATTTATTTTTCACATGTAAAACAACAATAATAATTTCTCTCTAGTATAACTTTGAAAGTTTATATTATGCTAACACGCTTCTTCCAATTTACACCAAACTTATATTTTTCTTTTCTGCTACTCCATTTTGTTGTGGAGTGTATAAAGCACTATATTTATGTTTGATTCCATGATTATTTATATAAGATTAAAAATCATCACATGTAAAATATTTTCCATTTTCAGTTCCCATATTCATTACACACACACACACACTCATTTCTCTATCAAAATATCTTCTAAAGAATCTAAAAATTTTCATGACCTCTAATTTGTGCTTCATAAACATAGTGTTGTTCATATGAGTGAAATAATAAATAAAAGTGATAAAGTAAAAATCTAATTTTGTTTATTGATGTATCACCAGTAAAAAAATATTTGAGTGAACACTTTCAATAGGTCTAGTAGATTGAATCTTAACTTTCTTATGGATTTTACCAATCATCTTTCCTTCCTAACATGTAATACAAACATCATCTTCCTTTCTTTTAAACTATGGTAAGTTTATAACAACATAAAATTTGGAAAGTTGGTTCATGATTTTCTTCCCAAGGTTCCCAAGTCTAAGATTCCATAGTTTTTTTTTTCTTATTTAACACTTAAGTAATAGGTGTTATTGAGTTCTCCTATATGAAATATATTTCCATTAGTTCTTGCTACCCCAATAACAACTTTACCATATTCCATGCTTTTGATGATAGACAAATATTTATTGAATATCACTTCTTTACCATAATCACAAAGTTTTCTCACACAAAGTAAGTTATGTTTGAGCCCATAAACGTATAAAAATTCATTAGATGTTAGTTTCTTAGCTTCGATGTCAACAATTCCAATTCCTATAATTTTCAAGGAAATAACATTTATAAAATTTATTGCTACTCCATAATGATTTTAAACATACTTAAATATCTTCAAATAAACTTTCATATGTGAGGAACATATACTATTGACAATCCATGGTTTGTTCATTTTGATTACTTTCAGAGCTATCTAAAAAAAGGCACTTTACTTAACTTTATTCTTTCCAGTTTCCTTTTATTTTCTTGCCTAAGAAACTTGTCCCAGAAGGTTTGTCATACATTATTCAAAATATTCACCCAGTTGTTCACATATTCCACATATTTCATCCAGGTAACCATATTGATTTTTCATTAGATAATTTTAACATCTTAATATTGTGCCTTTCCAACTTCCTATGGCTTAGGAAATTTACTTAATTTTCTTTCACTATTTTTTCACCTTACTTTATGACTATTTCCAAGTAGATACATTTTTTTCCAATAGTTATAAGATTTGTTCCCATTAATTCCATAACACCAACAAAAATCATCGAATCTTGGTCTTCTTTAAAAGTAAGATCTTTCCTTATAGAATTTTTTTTCTGAGGTTCTTAATAAATTTCTACTTTTGTTACCTCCCAACACGAAGTAACTTTCTTATAAGGTATATTTTAAAATTTTGTTAATTTTATGGTTTTATCACATTATTTTCAACCCATTATTTCCTAAATTTTTTCTTAAAAACTTTATGGATAGCAAAATCAGATGAAATTTCACATTTATTGTGTGGAGATTTATCCTGATTCTTTATATGATATTTCTCAAAAAATTTAGAAGTGTTAGATTTTACTTCTTGAAGTTTTATAAAATTTCAATTTATATTTGTTAAGTTACTTTCATCCACAAGAATTTTGGATTGAGTTTTAAAAACCTCATCTTCCTTGTAAGAAACTTTATTATAACGATATTTTAAATTTTTTCACTATTATGAAATTTTTGGTTTGAGGTTCATAATCTCATCAATATACAAATATTCCCTTTTAATAATATCTTAATTTTCATCAAACTTCCTCTCACCATATTTCTTCGTTATTATTATTTATTTCTTTAGATTTATATTTTTCTCAATACATGCAACAAGTTCTAATCTAAGATGATATTATCTATAAGATTCTTCACCACCTTATTCACTGTTTGAGGAATATTATTTTTTTCCCCTCAAAATTTTCAATGAATGTTATGAACTTCTCTAAACTTTCATCTTTTGAAGAATTGTTTTTAGTTGAGTCAGTTTCGGTTTTATTACTCAGCATACTTCTTTTGTTTTCAGTGAACTTATATTTTTTGGATGATTTTTCTTCCTTATAACTTTTGTTCCACTTCTTCCATCAAGTATTTTGTTGAGAATAATATTAATATTCTCTAACTCTATCCTTGGTAAAATTCATAGAAAATTTCCCAATTCCCCCACACTCAAAAAATTTGAGTGGTGGTTTTACCCCATACTTTCCTCAACCTCTTCGATAATTCTTGGAGATAAAAGACATGATATTTTCATTCATTTCATCATCTTCTTTATCTTATGAATCACTGTTGTCAACAATGTTATGATCAACATCATGGATTTTCATATTTTTTATAGCTTCAAAATCTATTTCATCCTAGATTTTCTTTTTTAACGTTGGATATTTTCTTATCTCATAAGCAATAAGAAAGTTATGTAATTCACTGAGAGATAAGTTATCTTTATCTTTTAATATATAGATTTTGGAATCAAATATTTTAGGGAAGTTTCTCATGATTTTATTAACAATAATATAATGTTCCAAGGTATCTCTAAAACCTATGATGTTACAAAAAACTTTATTCACTCTGCTAAAATATTAATCAATAGTTTCTTCATCACTCATCCTGATATCTTCAAAATTTCTCCTCAAATTTGTAGCTTTTTTATTTCACATTAGTATTTCCCTTAAAGATAATTTCAAGTTTGTCTGAAATTTATTTAGTTGTTTTGAGACCCATTACCTTTATGAATACATTTTATGAAAAAAGACATAAGAATATAATTTACATATTTCCCATCAACTTTAATGTTTCTCTTATTATAAAAAGTAATAGGATCACATTTCTCAATGGGAGGAAAACCAATAGTTTCTGCATCAATAACCTCCAAGATAAGTGATAAAAGATATGATATCATCCTATTTTTCCAACCATTATAATTTTTACCATACAAGGTAGGAATACCTCCACTTTTTATGGAATTGGTATTTTCTATGATAAGGAATCAATATGGGAACCTTCCCTCTGATACCAATTGAAGTTATGTAGGATTGTTGAACCACTAGGGGGATGAATTAGTGGTTATCTTTTTTTAAATTAAAAAATTTATAAAATTTAAACTATGAAACTTATTATAGTTATATTCCTTATCAAATTTTATAACAATATTATTAGCATGAAAATATAAGAAAGCAAACAAGACACACAAGATTTACAAGGTTCATCCTTAGTATGAGAACCTATATCCTTTCCATGGACACTACTATGGGTCTATAGAAATTCACTATTATAAATAAGTGAATAAAATTTTTGTGTTAACTCCCATTGGACACTTTCTATAACTTGATAGAAAATATTATACAAAATCCCATCAGTTTACAATTTTTTCTTACAAAACTTTGAGCCACAACAAAAGTATATGACTTTTTGAAATATTCTGAAAAAAGGTCTATATAGAAGATCTGTTTTATGTTCCTATATATGATGGGTCTATGTTCTATGACATCTATTTGATGCAAATTTTTTAAAATTGTGCATGATACAAACTTCTATTCTATCCGATCTAACAAAACTCAGCACCTCACAAACTTTCTACATGGAAAATCTATCCATTATACTTTGTCCAATAACTAAACTAACCTATTTTCAATTATTTTGATCAAAATATTCTATCCATAACTCTTATTCAACATGAAACTCAAATTCATTTGAAAATTCAACTCTAAAACAATTCTTCCTGCGCCTTGAATTTTTTTAGTGAACTGTCACTTTCAAGTACCATTGTACATTATACCTCTATTTATAGGTGCTCCAGAAATTTAAAAGGTAGGAAACCTATTTTATTTTCCTGATCATTTAAATTCATAAACTCAAATTTAATACTCATTTTAATTTCATTGGGATGCTTCTCAACTCTTCTCAACTCTTCTGGAGTCTTCTTGAATATTCTTGAATCTTTTCAAATTATATAATGTTCAAAACTTCTTAAATTTAATTAAATTTAATCTTTAAAAAGTTATTTAAAATTTCTAAACAAGGATTTATATAAAAACAATCTAATAAAATATCAAATCATTATCAAATTTATGGGATTTATAAAGTTTATTAAAGTTTCACAAGAAGAAAATTTCATCCGATTAAGGGATTTTTTGATAAAAACTTTACTTATTCAAGTTTCTTCATTCCGATGACTCTATCTAATCTTCATGTCTCTTATCAAAATATCTACATCTTCTTCTCATAGAAATTTCATTTTATGTACTTTCTTATAGAAAGTTAGTCTGATGGAATTTATACATTTGCACAACAAAAACTTCAACACTTTTAATTTCAAACAAACTAACTATCTAGAACGCTCGTCTGCCTTTTTATGATGCTCTCGAACCAATTTAAAAATAAAAACATCCACCTTCATCCATTTCTCATGATTTACTCCAGATGGTTGACTATATTTTTGAAAATTCTAAAGACTTCAGTTACCTACAAAGTTCTTCCCCGTAAAAACTTCTTCATCCAATCAACTTTTTTCCAATGAACCAACTTCAAACTTACTCACATATCTATTTTTCAGTGATATATATCTAAAACTTTATATTTAGACCCAAATAATATATTTTCCTTTATAACTGCTTAGATATTAAAATTTGACTTTATCTGTAACTACCCAGGTATTTATAGAATAATACATTTTAATATCTATTAATAAGATATTAATCTTATGTTATAGAGGACACTTTTTCTAATAGCATACTCGACACACAACAATTAGTTTCTTTTAAATCTTATGTTGCACACAAATTTGAGTTATATCGAAAAATAATATAGTAATAATGTTATTTTATATGGTAGTTAATGTATAAATGTTTTATTACCAAGAATAAACATAACTAAATACATTATTATTAAAAATGTTTTTTTAAATTTTTTTACTTTATCCAATAAAATTTAGAGGCTTAAAATAACAATGAATCTAATTTTAAGCATTAAAAACTCTAATATTTTTAAAAGGTAATTTTACCGCCTTTTGAAGATAAACCCATTTTAAATATAGTTTTTTTCACTTTTATATGTTATATTTGAAAAAATAAACTTCTTCTATAGAATTGGGACATCAAAATTTACTTTGGATAAATTTCTGGCAATTTTCTGATAAAGTTCATTTTTTAATGAATAGTGACAAATACTCCATTTTAAGTCAAAAATGCATTTTCATCTAATTTATTTATATAGTTATATTGTAATTTTAATTAGTTTTAATGTTTAATTAGATTATATTTTTATCATTTAATCCAATTTTGGTCATTGTAAGTAATTTCACTTTGAAATTGGACATAAACACATGTCAATCTTTTGATAGTTTTTACTTCTTAAAAACATGTTTTTTGGTTTTGACAATGGGAATTAATTTTAAATTAATTACTAAAAATTCTGTGTTTTGAATTTGGAAAAATGGATTCCATATTTGAAATTAGGAGGTTCAAATTTTTTAAATAGATACCTTTTATTTTTAGACATTATGAATAGTAACTTCAGTAATTATTTTATTTACCATCGTTAAAGGGTAAATCTGGTAAATAAGGGTAAAAAATAATATTATAATAATATTAAACTACCCTAACAAATGTACTAATCCTATTAGATGAGATATTTCTGACCATGGGTATCCTTGGGTCGATTTTTGGACCCCATGGAGCCACTTGGATGTGAAAATGACATTTTATAAGAATTGATTTAAAGTAAAGAAAAATGTAACATAAACATGTATCTTTTAGTAAAATTTTTTTATATGAAGTTATATAAGTGATCATTTCTAATATAAATAGTAATTAGAAATATATAAATATTTCCTACATCATGTCATTTTATTTATAATTTTTAGACATCAAATAAATAAATTTATTTTTGACACAATGATGATGTAGTGATTACCTTATTAATGAATGATTTAAATAAATGAGATTATAAATATTAAAATAAATTTATTTTGAAATTTTTTATTCCATACATGAATTTTATGGATTCTTATGAATTTTCATATTTGAATTAATTAATTTTTTTTTGAAATAATCGTATTTTTATGTATTTTTAAAAAGTCATGACATGAATAGTATAAAAATTGACGTAAATGAGTTTAAAAAAAAATACTATTTTATTAAATGATATAATAGTCCTAAAAATATAAGATTCGGCAAAATGACTTAGATAATATTGAACATGTCATTAATTAACCACTTGAGGTTTGATTGGCATTTTATAGTAACTATATTAACCATATAGTATTAATATATAAGAAGACATGGTAAGAGTCAAATTAGTTAACTAAGGGTTAAATCTAAAAGATAAGGTTAAATTTGTGACCTATACTTGTCTAAAACCTTTTGGTTGAGTTTTTTTGACCCAAAATCATATTATATTTGAAATAATTGACTTTGGGACCATTTGAAACTGAAAATCATTTTATAATAAAATAATATTTCAATACCTTCCTAAAGTGACCCTCCTCCCTCTTATAAAAGGGAATCACTTATAACCCCCACACATCTCAAACCCCTTGTCTCATCCAAACTCTACAAAAATAATCTCCCAACATCTATATATTCCTCCTATAATCCTCACCTTGGGCATAAGGCAATTCAAGAAATCCTTTTATCTTAAATCAAAAGGAGTTACTCGATTTGAGGTATGTATTCTCTCAAGATTCTTTCATTTATTATCCTTCTACAAACCCCTAAAATCTATTTATTACATTATTTTATAACAACACAAGTATCTTAAATATAATAGGATGTTTTTATTAGAAGGATTCAAACTACACTCACACACAACTCCATCTAATGGATACGAACATACTGTTTCTGTGTACGACGAACTACCGCCTCACGAAATGATGATTGTTTGATTTTCCCCTACCAACTCTCATGGTGGACATTATTATGGAACTATATTTATATATGATATATATTATATTTTATTTATGCTTCTGTTTTTATTATTTAAACCATACCATTATTCTTTCCATAATGTGTAAATACGATAATTTTATTTGAGGAAGTGCGGACTACCACCCCCTCAAAGTGATATGACTCTTTGATGCCATACATGGAATGTATAAATTATGGAGTTAATGAAATAATTTAACATATATATCATATGATATTATACTATAATTATAATATACCTATGTATCATTTAGTTTTCATTTCTTTAATATGAAAAATAAATGAAAGTACCGTTCATGCGTACATACGACTTATCGTCTCCATAAATGGTGCATTTAATTTCTTATCTCCAAATGTTATGGACTCTTATAAATAAATATATACTGGATATATATTATATTTAAACCATTAATAGTATTTTTGAGATAATTTAATTTTTACCACATGGATAATTTGTAATTATAACAAGACCATTTTTGACTCAAGTACCCAATATCGACAAAATGACCGATATTAAATTAAATAATTATGTAATTTTTATAACATGGTAATAAGTGATATAAAAGGATTAATAAACTTGAAAAAGGTTCTTTAGTAATTAAAAATTAACTTAATTTTATTATTCAGTATGAACAAGGAATATACGTGACAAATCATATTCAAGGTAAGGGAACTTCTTAACCTATTTCCATTCTTTGGGTTAAACTTCTAATTCTTGATTATGTCATGCTATGATTATGTGAGAAATAAATTTTGATATCCTATCTTGTATTTGTACTTTATTTATGTTTAATTATGGTGAATACACATAATCGATCTATTTTATTTAAAAAATGATCTTTGTAAGGGACTTCATCTCAATCCCTTTTCATTGAGGCATATTTTGATTTATACACGACTTTATTTTATACGGTGTATAAACCCATTTGACTTTTAATTTCATTCAAAGGAATTATTTTTTCTACGAATAATTTTACTAAATTAAAAAAGGAATGTTTATTTTTAACATAGGCCGTAACAACGACCTTTTCACCGCTACGAGCATTATTTGATATTTGGATTCCTCTACAAGTCGTAGTGTTTTTAAAAGGAAAAGTAAATACCATATACCCTTTTTTACATATTTTGGTATTGAAAATGGTTTTGAGAAATCATTTATTATGTAAATATATTGAAATTAAATATTGTTATTGCAACGTGGAAATGTTATCTTTCCTTTATGCTTTTTTTATGTGTTATGATTATGTTATGGTTCTTAGGCATTATTTACATATAAGGGTGGTTCCATGATAATCCTAGGGAGGGTGATCCCAAGATAGATCTCAAATTCATTGGTAATGTTATGTATGTAAACATTAATGTTTCTCATAAGAGATTTAGGGAATATACTGTAATGGGTATTCCAAACGTAACTCCCTATGTAGCTATGAAAGCTACAATGTAAGTATGTTATGGATTCCACAAGTTACCTTTATGATTTATTATTTCTATGTGTTATTCATAAATATTATGATTTCATGAGGTATGTTAAAGATCTTATGTTATATGAGTGAAAAATATGATTTCATTGATTTGTATGAATTGATGGACTAATGTTTTCTTTCCTTATTTTATAACCCTTAATGATATTTTTATACTCATCCCAAGTTTTTGAAATGTTTTTCATAGGTTATAAGAATGGGTAATAGAAAGGAAGAATTCAATAAGATTTATATAAAGAAAATAATTCTTGTTTTATTTAAGTAGTTTTATTATTGTGAAAAAAATGGTTAGAGTAGAAGTGTCTACTTGTAATATTGAAGTTGTTATGTATAAGTTATGACCTAATTCTCTAAATCTCTAAACCTTAAAAGATACTCGATGTGAATTAAAGTCAAATTATCTACTTATCTATAGATTAAGTAATGTTTGGGGACTTATAGTTTGTATCATAGTTCAGTTTAGATAACTTTAGAGGTTAGAGTGTTATTTAATCATAAGTGACATAACCACAATGGTTACCATATTAAAAATTCATAGTTATTTTAGATAAATTGAATCATTTAAGATAACATGAATAAGTATATCTTAGTGTTTACCCTCCTCATAATATATTATATGATGATTTTATTGATATACTCACATTGACCATTTTGGTTTTAGTAAATGCATAGATCTAATAGGCACCAAAGTAATAATGGATGTGAAGGAAACTGTGGTGGTTTTCTAAATGAGCAACTGAATGAAATGGAAGCTTCAATGAGAACTCTTTTCCTTATTCTTAACCAACTATCTGGAGTCATGATTGACCACTTGAACCTTGGTGATTTTTCTAAGGAATCATATATACGAGAAATGAACCCCAATGGAAGTTCATGTAATAATCATAAAGGTAAATATATTAAAAAACCTATGTGTCAAGGATGTGGAAAGAAACACCTAGGAAAATGCTTCAAAGAGATGGGAAGATATTTCAGATGTGGTAATGAAGGTCATAAAGCAATAACCTTCCATGGAAAAAGGAAGCATCTAGTTGACTCCAAGAAAGGGAAAAAAGTTCTTTCCGAAGGATCAATTGAATATTTTAAATGTGGTGTGCATGGTTATTATATAAATAGATGTCCTACGAAGAATTTTCTGGAATGGGATCAGTAGGATCGTACAAATATATGTTTACCAATTCCTAATTCCATTCCAATTGAATATCAGGTAACTGAAAATGACCTATGAAAGGTATGGATTATTTCTTAACTCATGTTTTTACATTACTAAAATCTTAGGACATTATGCATGATTTTTTTGTAGGGAAGAAGTATAAAAGAATAAGATGTAAAAACATGGATAAAGGATCATAAAGAATGTTCGATGATTAAGATTTCTATGATTTAGGAATTAAAGAGTTATGTTGTATCTATAGATGATGATATGTTTAAATTTATTAATGATATGATTAATTTGGAAGAATTTTTCTAGTATGTGTAACCCTAAATATTGATATGTGAAAATGTTATTCAAGGAAGAATTATCTTTTCTTGTGTGGACATGATGGATAACCTTAGGGCTTCATGTGATCATTTGTTTTTGAGGAAATTACGGGTTATTTTTTTTTGTGATGTAAAATGTGAGGTATGAAATAACCTTTGAGGTTAAAACATGTTATGGATATTTTTAAGGATTTTATCTCATTTTTTTTAATTTTATTAGAATTATTCAGTTTTTGAAAAAGGAAAACACACAGATCATGTGAAAACCCGTCGCATCAGACAAAGCTGTGGGAATTGAACCCACAACCAAAGAGCGACTGAGATTTATCACCTACCACTAGACTATGTGAAGTCCCTAGTTAGTATGACTGATTATTTTTAGTTAAATGATTTTATGGATCAATAATAAGTTGATTTTAGGAAATTCTGTTTTATCAAATGGATATCCTTAGTATAGGAAAGTGATTTGGTGATTAAGTGATAAATGTTATTTTGGAAGACGTTCACTCTTTTGAGAAAATACATGCCTAAGGAAAATAGAATACTATGGGATTTCATTTGAGGAGTAATGGTGGAATCTTTATTTTGGAAGAATCTATGTTTTTATTATGGACTTATAGTGATTTGGGTTATTTATGGAAATTATTAACCTATCTTTGAGAATATGGGATTAGGATAATTAATTTTAAGTATGATACTTTAAGAATAGTCGATGTTATTTGGAGATAAATGTTAATATTTATTGTGGAAGACTATGTGATCAAATCCTTATGAATTTTGGGTTTCAATCTTAGTTTGGATTAATTTGAATAATTTTAATGACAATTTTTTTTATTGAATGTACCTTGTTAAACTTTGGGGTTTTGTTTGTTGAATTTTTGAGATTAAGAGTAGTATTTATTTTTATAAAGTTTTATCCTTTTTGGGGATCATCTGATCTTGTACTAACAATTTTGGTTTTGGTTAATGTATAAAGACATGGGAAATATATAGTTAATCTTTTCAGGGTTATGTGATTTTTTTAGAAGTAGATTCCAGCGCTTTAGGTGTGTGAAAGTCATCTTGAATACTCATTGTTTGGAGAAAATATGAGTTTGTGGTGGATATTTGTTGGGAAAAAATCCCTCAAGGTAACATTGAAGTATTTTTGGGTTGATTGTGTTTGTTGATAAAGCAGGTTTCCATAGAGAATTGTCGAGTTCCCGAGAATTTGTTGACAATCCTTGTTGACAAAGAACGATGACAAAGGAAAGGATGATCTGGAGGCGGTACAAAAGATCAGTACAAGGTGGCGTCGTTTCCCAGTGTTTGCCAAATTTTTGGGGTCCAAAATTTGGAGTTTGGTGAGCATCGTGAAAAGTGGATTTCCATGAAGATCATAATTTAATATGGCAAAGGAATGAATTTTGCGAAGATGGGATGCATGGATTGGATTTCGCGAAGACCAGAAAAATGGAGGCGGTGATGCTTCGCGATTACGTCAAAAGCTTCGCGAACGTTAGAGTTGAAGGGCATCATGGCTATGAAGGGATTTGCGAGGGAGCTTCGCGGTGAAGGCGTGAAGGAATGTTGACGGTAATGATCCACGATTACGACGAGCTCTGCGAACAAAAAATTGCCGCGGTGCTTTGCGATTTGGACAGAATTCCAGTGGAAACTTTGGAGCTTCGCGATTTGAGATGACGTGGCATTGACTTCACGTGGAAAGTTCTAGGGTCGGTGGAATCACCTATAAATAGAGGCCGACCCCCTCGAGAGAAGTAGAGAGAATTTTCAGAGAAAATCTATTGCTCTCGGTTCGCAGAGGTGGTTCGCGATGGCAGTGTGCTTCGCGAAAGGGGAGCTTCGCGGAGGCTATTTTAGCTCCGCGAAAGGTGTGTGCCCCGCGTTGGCTCAGTGAGCTTCACGGAGAGGCAGGAGCTCCACGACGGCCTAAGCATTGCGAAGGTCTGTGCATCGCGAGAGTGCTTCACGATAGAGCTTCGAGAAAAGGCAGGAGCTTTGCGAAGGCTTGTTTGAGCTTCGCAAAATTGGGGGCCTCGCAAAGTAGGGTGCTTTGCGAAGGCGTTTCCAAAAGGAATTGCCCAGTGTTCAGAGGCAAAGAGGTATTCATCAGTGGATGAAATTTGGACATTAACAGAGCATCCATCATCAGTTAAGGATGCGTTCATTCATGAAAATGAAGAGACCTACAGGTCTATAAACTGTGAGTGAATCCCTTCACAGAGCTGTGAGCTTAGGAAGAGGAAGAAGGTGATCCTCTCCACCGGCTGTGAGCCAGAGAGAGAGAAATAGGGAGTGACCCTTGGGAAAGCAGTGAGCTGACCCTAAACCTTGTGAAGGCAGTGAGCCTGGGAATAGAAGTGCTCTATCCCAAATTTTGTATCCACATATTATGAAGACTAGTGGGATTTGGTACACATGGAAACTTGTCGGCGTATGCTCCTTGGACGTAGCACAGTGAGGGTGAACCAAGTAAAAATCTTTGTGTCTTCCTGCTTACTTCCCTGCATTGCATTTGAAGTATCATCATCAGACAAAGAAGAAAATAAGTGGTCATAATAAACACACAAGTGCAAAAAAAGTGACCCTTGTAATAAAGAGTTCAAGATCTAGTGGGGCAGGAAGAATTTTGAAAAAGAATATCCATACCCTGATTCACCCCCCATCTTAGGGTATATAGGCCCCTATTGGTCCTAACAATTGGTATCAGAGCGAAGGTTGCTTTTATCAGATTTGTTTGCTCTGACTTGGTGTAGTCGATCTGTGTGGTTAAAGAATCAGTTTTCTCTTATCTCGGTGAGCCATGGAAAAGGGAAAAACATCAAAGAAGAATCAGAAGTCAGGTGGTATTCCTTAGTGTGGAAGTGTGTATGGAAAATGTGGGATTCAGTTAAAAGAATCAAACTGCTTGCTGAAGGAAGGCTTGGATGAATCAGATAGGGAAAAGATAGATTCACTCAATAATGCTATTGGAACGAGTGAAGTACTCAAAATTCAAAGTTATGCTGAAACCACTGATGATGAAGAAGTTTCAAGGAGGACACCAGTTGATGTCGTTAACATGACAAAGGAAGTGGACCGGAAATCGGATGAAGAAGTCAAATCTAAAGAAATCTGGATCAAAGTATTGGAGATTGAGGTCAACAAGATAAGAGGCTTAAATCAAAGGCTTATTGACATAGTTACTGACCTAACAGAGAAGTGCCGAAGAACTACAAAAGATGGCTAAAATGAAAGGAAAATAGAAGGCTGGTGATTTTGAAGAGAATCAAAAGTCAGATGAAGTTCGGAATCTGAAAGCTATAAATGGTGATCTAGCAACACATTTGTCTGAAGAAGTTCATAAGAATCAAATAATACAACAAGAGAATGCATGTTTCTCTGATTCTATTGAAGAATAAAAATTGAAAGTGAAAGAGAAAAGTGACATGGTGGAAAAGATGACACGTGAATTGGAAGATGAGATGAGTAGAGGGAAGATTCTCAAGAGAGAACTTGATGTCCAACTTGAATCAAGGGAGACGAAGATTCAAAAGTTGGTAGAGGAGATAGAATCAGTAAAGAAGGAAGTGGAGAAATCCAATGCTAAAGGAATGCCAAAAATGAAGGATGCCTTACACTTGCTATTTGATCATCCTTCGACAAGTGATGATAAAATGAAGAATAGATATGCTATTTCTGAAGAGAAACAACATAATATTTTATCAGCTCAAAGACCAGAAAGTTTTGGAAAAGATGGTATCATATTTGATGAATCCCCTCCCATGCAAGATAGAAAGAGAGCTATGAACAGTTCCAGATGTGAAAGAAATCCTATAGGTGCTGGAGATAGGCCTAAAAGGATAGTTACAAAAAGTAGTGATGACATGTGCTATTTCTGTGGGATTTATGGCCACACATCAAGCTTCTGTTCAGAGGCTTTGGAATGAATTTTAGGCTGTGAAAACAGAGAAATTACTAAATCTGAGAATAAGAAGAAGCATCATGATAAATCAGAGAGAAGAGTTTCTCAGAGGAGAACATTCATCAGATGCTATTACTGTGGAAGAATGGGACACACCATGCGTATGTGTCAGGAAGCTCAGGAGATCGATGCCAGAAGAAGAAAAAAAGTTGCATCAACATCTCAGCAGAGAAGTGATGAAATGAGGTATGCCTTTAATAGAAAATGTTTCATATGTTCTGATCATGGGCATTTGGCCAGATAGTGCAGCAAGAAGAAAGCGGGGAAGGAAAAAGACCCGAGAAAGAGATTACCAACTCTAGTGGTACATAATGAGAAATTATACACTAGGAGACAAAGTGGTAAGGTGAAAAATAGGATTAGATCCTCAGGGGAATCACATGGAGCTGAACGAAAGGTGTATCAATCACCTCCTCTGTCGTACTCACAACCGCTCTCAAGGAGAGAATGTGAACAAACCTGGAAGATTAAGGGGAGATCTACTCCAGCTGTGATAAAGAAGAATGAATGTTCAATGGAGGACTCACCACCAGTGAAAAAGAGTGTGGTGACTCAGACATCTGATAAAAGAAAGATGAACAAAGAATGCATCGAAAAATCCACATGTTGTGTTTCTCAGCGAGAAGTGAAGGAAAGAGGAAGACCCCTAAAATGGGAGAAGAAGAAAGGGAAGATTCCAAAAAGAGAGGTTCCTACTCAGAGAAATAATCAAGGAAAATGGAATTTTGGTAGAACATCAAAGAAGGAAATGTGTACTAGCGGGTTTATACCCCAAGCGATGAGAAAGGACGAGCCTACCAAATCTACATATCAGAAAAAGGCTCAGAATGTAGGCAATGAATGCCTAGTCATATGGCCAGAACAGTTGAAGTTGGCTAGGCAGCTGGAGGAAGCAAGAAAAGAGTGTGATGCCCTCCAAGAAAGAATCAAAGGGTTGACCCATCAGGATCAACCACAATCCTCATCTTGAGGAGTCCAGAAGGAATCCCCTCTCCCTATGAATATAAATGCAATTAACTGATGATTCATGTGTTTCAGGTTTTAGGGAGATACAATCCAAGGGGAAGTGGCATCTAAAGATGCAAAGTTGAGAAGTGATGTGCTCCAGCGTTTTAATTGGCTCAAATCAGGTACAACAGTTGAAGAAGAAAGGGAGCAACAGAGTACAATAGGAAGTGATTGTGTTATTAACTTTATCTCTTGTTTCCTACACCGAGTTTCAACTCAGTAGGCTTAGAGATTTTGTTAATGGATCAAATCTGAGTGGAAGATGAGAACAAATGATGCAGGAGGAAAAGACTAGTTATGGGTCTAAATTGTTGGGCCTAACTATGGGAAGAGTTGCATAGCACAAGGGGAGAATTCTATATCCTAATTAGATGCATGATCTCAATATGATATGAAGGATGAATGTTTATGCTCATGAAGAATGATTGGTGGAAAAGCAGCAAAACACATGTTTTCATTATTATCAATTATGTTCTAACCATGTGGTATTAGCTGACTGCTTTCAGGATACCAAGAAGCTGTGAGAGAAAATCAAAGGTGTGTCAACAAAAATCTGAGAGAAGATGTTCAATGAAATGACGTCATTGAACAATGACACAGAGAAAATTAGCTGAAAGAAAAGAATCCACTAAAGAATGAGTCAGTGAAAAATTTCCTGATGAATGTGTTGAGGAAGAATGAAACACAAGAGAGAGCAGAAGTGGCTGATACTGATTCAGAAGAATACACTGATGATGAACAAGAAAGTTTCAAGTCTGTGTATACAAGGAATCCAAAGAGCTAAGATGAAATTGATATACTGAATATCATTGGTGGTCAGTCGGATTCAGTTCAGACAAGGAAAATGAAATCACTACAGCTGGCATCTTTTCTATCTCAGGTTGAGATGAAATGATTTGCTGTTGCAGCTGAAGATGAAAACTGCGTTCAGTCCATGAATTAAGAGCTATATCAGAATTGAGAAGAATCAGACATGAGAGATTGTTTCGAGGCCAGAAGATAAAAACTCCACCAGGACTAAATGGGTCTATTAAGAAAAAATTAATGAAATGGCACAGTAATTCGGAACAAAGCACGACTGATGTGCAAAGGAGACTCCTAAATAGAGGTAATAGATGGTGATGAGACATTTGCACCAATTTCAAGGCAGGATACAATCAGATTATTCCTAGCCATTCTAGTGCAACGAAAGTTTAAGGTATTCCAGATGGATATCAAATCTGCCTTCTTAAATGGTGTTCTGGAAGAGGAGGTGTATATTGAGCAGCCAGATGGTTTTCTCATTCATGAGGATGAGAACAAAGTTTGCAGGCTAAAGAAGGCGTTGTATGGGCTGAAACAAGCACCAAGGGCATGGTACTCAAGGCTTGATCAGTATTTGAAGAAACTTGGTTTTCAGCGTGGAGGAGTTGATTACAATCTCTATTTCAGTAATGAAAGTAATCAAAGGATGATGATATTGGTTTATGTCGATGAAATAATATTTGGCAGATCAGATGAAGCTCAGTGCAGACAGTTTTCCGAATTCATGAAAAATGAGTTTGAAATGTCAATGATTAGAGAGCTAACGTTTTTCCTTGGTCAACAGGTGACACAAGGAAGGAATGGAACTTTTATTTCTTAATCCAAATATGCCAAGGAAGTTTTAAGAAGGTTTGGAATGGATAATTCCAAGGAGATGAAGACTCCGATTGCCACCTGGATGAAATTATCGAAAGATGAAGATGGGAAGGCAGTTAATATCACAGAATATAGGCAAATTATTGGAAGTTTGCTGTACTTAACCGCAAGAAGGCCTGATATTGTTTTCGCCACATACCAAGCAGCGAGATATCAGAGTAATCCCAAGGAAAGTCACATGCTCGCGGTGAAAAGAATACTTCGGTATATCAAGGTCACGGTGGACTTTAGCTTGACATACAACGACAAATCTCAGACAGAGTTATTGGGATATACTGATGCAGACTGGGCCGGTTCAACAAATGATAGAAAATCAACGTCAGGTGGTGCATTCTATCTTGGTAGATTGTGTATTTCTTGGCTAAGAAAGAAGAAAGATTGCATTTAATTGAGCACCACAGAAGATGAGTATATTGCGACCACTCAAGCATGCACACAGTTATTGTGGATGAAGCAACAACTTGAAGATATGGGAGTTGAAGTGAAGTCTCCGATTGGAATCCAGTGTGATAACTCAAGTGATATAAATCTCAGCAAAAATCCCATCCATCACTCAAGGACAAAGCACATTGAGATCAAATATCATTTTATCAAGGAGAAGGTGGAGCAAGGGATTGTGAAGTTGGAGTATGTGCCTACAGAGTTACAGATATTCTGACAAAGGCCTTACCCAAGGAAGCATTCGAAAGGCATCGATTGGATCTGGTAGTTCAGTCGATTCCCTGCACTTAAAATCATGTGGATGTGTAACCCATCCTCTCCCCGAGGTATGATGTGTTTTTCCCTAATGTGCTGATATGTGTTCTCTACTATGTTACAGACTACAAAGGAGTGACCTTTGGGTTCGTTGACAAAGGGGGAGACAATAGTGATTGTTCAAGGGGGAGACAATGTGGCTATACAAGAAATCATGACAGATACGGGGAGAAGCTGACCAGTGGAGCAGCCATATAGGGGGAGAAATGAGAAAGGGGGAGAGTATTAAATCTGACGATGCTAGAAGTGATCGATCAAAGAATAGATATCACGACAGCTAAGGATCGTGATAAAAGCAGAACAGTGGTGTTGGAATGGTGAGAGAAGTTTTCCAGCTATCACCAATTGGGATCAGTGTGGTTCAACTATTGATATCAATTTAGGAAATGGTATCAGGTTGGAATCGAAAATTGGTGTTTGACATGAAGTGATTCATTGATGAACTTTTCATACTACTCTTGTTTCTCATGCCGAGCATTTCTCATGTGGGATTAGAGTACGTGTTAAGTGAATCCTTGAATGCTATCAGAATCGCAAGAGGTGAATGGTGGTAGCGGCTGAAAGAAGACTCAGTGAGGTACCAAAGTGCAGAAAATCATTCTGAGTAGAGTTGTGAAGAGTTGTCAACAAACCCAAAGGGGGAGATTATTGGGCAAAAATCCCTCAAGGTAACATTGCAGTATTTTTGGGTTGATTGTGTTTGTTGACAAAACAGGTTTTCATAGAGAATTGTCGAGTTCTCGAGAATTTGTTGACAATCCTTGTTGACAAAGAACGATGACAAAGGAAAGGACGATCTGGAGGAGGTACAAAAGAGCAGTACAAGGTGGCGCCGTTTCCCAGTGTTTTCCAAATTTTTGGGGTCCAAAATTTGGAGTTTGGTGAGCATCGTGAAAAGTGGATTTCCATGAAGATCATAATTTAATATGGCAAAGGCATGAATTTTGCGAAGATGGGATGCATGGATTGGATTTCGCGAAGACCAAAAAAATGGAGGCGGTGATGCTTCACGATTACATCAAAAGCTTCGCGAACGTCAGAGTTGAAGCGCATCGTGGCGGTGAAGGGCTTTCTGAGGGAGCTTCGCGGAGAAGGCGCGAAGGAATGTTGACGGTAATGCTCCACGATTACGACGAGCTCCACGAACGGAAAATTTCCACGGTGCTTCGCGATTTGGACAGAATTCCGGCAGAAACTTTGGAGCTTCGCGATTTGAGATGATGTGGCGTTGAATTCACGCAGAAAGTTCGAGGGTCGGTGGAATCACCTATAATTAGAGGCCAACCCCCTTGAGAGAAGTAGGGAGAATTTTCAGAGAAAATCCATTGCTCTCGGTTCATAGAGGTGGTTCGCGAAGGAAATGTGCTTTGCGAAAGGGGAGCTTCGCGGTGGCTATTTTAGCTCCGTGAAAGGTGTGTGCCCCGCGTTGGCTCAGTGAGCTTCGCGGAGAGGTAGGAGCTCCGCGACGGCCTAAGAATTGCGAAGGTCTATGCATCGCGAGAGTGCTTCACGATAGAGATTCGCGAAAAGGCAGGAGATTCATGAAGGCTTGTTTGAGCTTCGTGAAATTGGGGGCCTCGCGAAGTAGGGTGCTTTGCGAAGGCATTTCCAAAAGGAATTGCCCAGTGTTTAGAGGCAAAGAGGTATTAATCAGTGGATAAATTTTGGACATTAATTGAGCATCCATCATCAGTTAAGGATGCATGAATTCATGAAAATAAAGAGACCTACAGGTCTATAAACTGTGAGTGAATCCCTTCACAGAGCAGTGAGCTTAGGAAGAGGAAGAAGGCGATCCTCTCCACCAGTAGTGAGCCAGACAGAGAGAAATAGGGAGTGAACCTTGGGAAAGCAGTGAGCTAACCCTAAACCTTGTGAAGGCAGTGATCCTGGGAATAGAAGTGCTCTATCCCAAATTTTGTATCCACATCTTATGAAGACTAGTGGGATTTGGTACGCACAACAACTTTTCGGCGTATGCTCCTTGGACGTAGCCCAGTGAGGGTGAACCAAGTAAAAATCTTTGTGTCTGCCTGCTTACTTCCCTGCATTGCATTTGAAGCATCATCATCAGACAAAGAAGAAAATAAGTGGTCATAATAAACACACAAGTGAAAACAAAGTGACCCTTGTAATAAAGAAGTCAAGATCCAGTGGGGCAGGAAGAATTTTGAAAAAGAATATCCATACCCTGATTCAACCCCCCTCTCAGGGTATATAGGCCCCTATTGGTCCTAACAATATTTTTTTAAGGACGAAAATCTACTTGAAAAGTAAGTATGTTTCCTTATGTTTTTATTATAAGTAGTAAAATAATTATTAACTTTATGAAAAGGAACTTAAAACAAAAATGTTGTATGTTTACTTTTTCTACTAGGGAATCAAAGACCGTTTAACCCATCACAAGTTTGTGGTTTTCTTATTGTTAACTTTATCCTAATCATGTTTTCTATCACTCTCCATCAAAACTTGGTGGTTAGTTTTCTATTCGAAATCCACGTTTTCATGGAATCCTAGAATGTGTTATATCGGGTTACCTATGTACTTATCTTTCTTTTAAAGTGATAGTTTTATTGACTCTTTTTCCGATGTGAGGATTTCAATGAAGTTTCCAAGAACAATTTTAAAATTGTGAGGATGCAATTTCCAAAAGGGGAGAATGATGTAACGACCTAAGTATTTATAGAATAATAAATTTTCATATCTATTAACAATATATTAATTTTATGTTAAAGAGGAAACTTTGTACAATAGAATACTTGACATGTAACAATGAGTTTCTTTGAAATCTTACGTTGCACACAACTTTGAGTTATACCAAAAAATAATATAATAATAATGTTATTTTAAATGGTAGTTAATGCATAGCCATTGTATTGCTGGGAATAAACATAAATAACTAAATTATGATTAATTTTTTTTGTTAAATGTTTTTAAATTTATCCAATAAATTTTAGAGGCTTAAATTAAGAATGAACATGATTTTAAGCATGAAAAAACTCTAATATTTTTAAAAGGTCGTTTTACCACCTTTTGAAGGCGAACCCTTTTTAAATCTAGTTTTTTTCACTTTTATATTTTATATTTGAAAAAATAAACATCTTATATAGAATCAGGATATCAAAATTTACTTTGGATAAATTTTTGGTAATTTTCTGATAAAGTTCATTTTTAATAAATAGTGAAAAATAATGCATTTTAATTCAAAAGCGCATTTTCATATAATTTATTTACATAGTAAGATTGTATTTTTAATTGGTTTTATTGTTTAATTGGATTATATTTTTATCATTTAATCTAATTTTGGTCATTGTAAGTAATTTCACTTTGAAATTGGACATAAACACATGTCAATCTTTTGTTAGTTTTTACTTCTTAAAAACACGCTTTTTGGTTTTGACAACGAGAATTAATTTTAAATTAATTACTGAAAATACTGTGTTCTGAATTTTTAAAAATGGATTCCATATTTGGAATCAGGATTTTAAAATTTTGTAAATAGGTACCTTTTATTTTTAGACATTATGAATAATAACTTCAGTAATTATTTTATTTACCATGATTAAAGGGTAAATCTGGTAAATAAGGGTAAAAAATAATATTTTAAAAATATTAAACTACCCTAACACATGTAATAATCCTATTGTATGAGATATTTTATACCATGTACATCCTTGGGTCTATTTTGGGACCCTATGGAGCCACTTGGATGTGAAAATGACATTTTATAAGAACTAATTTAAAGTAAAGAAAAATGTAACATAAAAATGTAACTTTTAGTAAAACAATTTTAATATGGGGTTATGAAAGAGATATTTTAGAATATAAATAGTAATTATAAATATAAAAATATTTCCTACATAATGGTATTTTTTTTATAATTTTTAGACATCAAATAAATAAATTTATTTATGACACAATGATGATGTAGTGATTACCTTATTAATGAATGATTTAAATAAATGAGATTATAAATATTAAAATAAATATATTTTGAAACTTTTTATTCCATAAAATAATTTTATGTATGAGTATGACTTGTTATATTTTAATTAATGAAGTTTTTTCTAAATAATAAAGTTCTTATAGATTTTTAAAAAGTCATGACATGAATAGTATAAAAATTGACATAAATAAGTTTAAAAAAAATACTATTTTATTAAATGATATAATAGTAATAAAAATATAATATTCATTCAAACGACTTAGATAATTTTGAAAATGTAATTAATGAACCACTTGATGTTCTATTGACATTTTATAGTAACTATATTAACCATATAGTATGAATATAAAAGAAGACATGATAAGAGTCAAATTATTTAACTAAGGGTTAAAGCTAAAAGATAAGGTTAAATGTGTGACCTATACTTATCTAAAACCTATAGGTTGAGAGGTTTTAGACCCAAAAACATCTTATATTTTAAATAAATTACTTTGGAACCATTTTAAACTTAAAATCATTTTATAATAAAATAATATTTCAATACCTTCCTAAAGTGCCCCTCCCCCCTCTTATAAAAGGGAATCACCTATAACCCTTACTCACAACTCTCAAGACCCTTGTCTCATCAAAACTCTACCCAAATAAGTTCCCAACATCCCTATATTCCTCCTATAAGCCTCACCTTGGGAATAAGGAAATTTGAGAAATCCTTTTAGCTTAAATCAAAAGGAGTTACCTGATTTGAGGTAATGTCTTCTCTCAAGATTCTTTCATTTATTTTCCTTCTCCAAACTCCTAAACTATATTTATTCTATTGTTTTATAAAAAAAATAGTATATTAAATATACTAGTATGTTTTTTATTAAAAGGATTCAAACTACACTTACACACACCTCTGTCTAATGGATACGAACATACTGTTTTTGTGTATGGCGAACTACTGCCTCACGAAACGATGATTGTTCAATTTTCCCCTACCGCCTTTCATGGTTTCCATCATGATGAAACTATATTTATATGTGATATATATTATATTTTCTCTATTATTATATTTTTATTATTTAAATCACACCTTTATGCTTTCAATAATGTGTAAATATGATAATTTCATTTGAGGAAGTGCGGACTACCGCCCCCTCAAAGTGATATGACTCATTCATTCCATACATATAACGTATAAAGAATGAAATTAATAAAATTATATAACATATATATCATATGATATTATATTTTAATTATAATATACCAATGTATCATTTAGTTTTTATTTCTTTAATATAACAAATAAATGAAAGTAGCGTTCATGCGTACGTACGACTTACCGTCTCCATGAACGATGCATTTCATTTCTTATCTCCAAATGTTATGGAATCTTATAAATAAATATATACCAGATATATATGATATTTAATCCATGAATAATATTCTGGAGATAATGTACTTTTTACTACATGGAAAATTTGTAATTATAACAATATCATTTTTTGACTCAAGTACCCAATATCAACAAAATGACTGATATTAAATTAAATAATTATGTAATTTTTATAACATGGTAATAAGTGATATAAAAGGATTAATAAATTTTAAAAAGGTTCTTAAGAAATTAGAAATTAAATTAAGTTTATTATTTAATAAGAACAAGGAACATACGTGACAAATTATATTCAAGGTAAGGGAACTTCTTAACCCAATTTCCATTCTTTGGGTTAAACTTATACTTCTTGATTATGTCATGATATGATTATGTGAGAAATAACTTTTGATATCCTATATTTTATTTATAATTGATTTATGTGTACTTATAGTGAATACACATAATCGATGTATTTTTTTTTTAAAAATGATCTTCATAAGGGACTTCATCTCAATCCCTTTTCATTGAGGAATTTTTTTATTTATACACAACTTTATTTTATATGGTGTATAAACCCATTTAAATTTTAATTTCATTCAAAGGGAATATTTTTTCTACAAACCGTTTTACTAAACAAAAAAAAGGAATGTTTATTTTTAATGTACGTAGTGATAATGACCTTTCCACTACCGCCAACATTATTTGATATTTGGATTCCTCTATAAGCTATAGTGTTTTTAAAAGAAAAGTAAATACCATATACCCTTTTTACCTATTTTGGTATTGAAAATGGTTTTGATATAAAAGTAGTGAGATGAATTGGTCTCCCAATTCATGTCTCAAAAGGAATTTATTAAAGTCAAAAGCAACAATATAGATACGAGGTGCAAAGAACTTTCACCAACAAGGATTTAGGGGAATATAAGAAAAGATTTAGAGAAATGAAACATGAAAAAGAAAAGCACCATTAGTGAGCGCCTTTAAGAGTAGTCTCAAAAGTTGTAGGATGGTCGAGACTCCCATGCCAGATTTCAAAACTTCACGACCTTCGAGTGTGAGTTCAATCGACAGAAACACTAATTCTTTATCATTCAAAACCATATAGCCATCCTCCCCTCTCATATCACTGCTCATGCAATGAGACCTCTAGCCTCCTTTTCTGATCTTCATTCTTGTCTAGATACCTTTGTCATTTGGATCACCCGACCATTTTATAGTTGTATTCTTAAATGATATATATTTTCCTTGACACTTCATATATAGAATGAAGTTTAATGTAACTACCATCAAATTCCATTTCCTGGTCAAATCTTATAGAATACTAGATAACCAGTGTTCTGTTCTTTCTACGGAATTCTGATTTTTTTACAGAAAAGGAAAAATGAAGAGCATCAGGGATAGAACCCATACAACCCTAGGGATCAACCCAATACTTGAGAAGTGTTGGGAACAATAACTACATAACCCACTTGTGGTTCAGGTAAGTGAGTCTAGAATGGATCAAGCAATATCCATCTCAAAAAATGAACCCAACAGAGGAAGAATTTCCACACCAAATGATCCATCAGATAAGAACACTAAGCTACAAAACCGAAGCTGTTATCAACTAGTCCATGATCTCCAAAGAAAAAAATGTTGTACTGGACATGGGTACGCCACTAAAGGGATCCAAGCCCGTAAAACTTTACTACTCTCAACGTTCCATCAGAAGAAATAACAACATTTTCTAACAACCTCAAATAGAGAAAATGAGTAGCCTAAAATATCATTCTCAGGGAATATCCCTAAAATTAAAGTCAGGATTTTTCTTGTATTATTACACCATTCTCACGAACATTATATTTACAATGTAAAGATATTTATCCTCAGAAATTTCATTATTACAATATTTTAGGTGTGAAATTTTATTTTGCTTATCCATACAAGAATAAACTTCTTCTCTTATAAGCTCTTCAATCAAGTAAGCTTCTCTGAAAACATGGTACTTGTTTCTTTTATCATCTTCCAAATCACTCTCCAGGACCACATTCGAATGGTCCTCCACAATTTGGGTCCTTGGAGGTTCGACCTTCCTAGAGGCATCAAAAGACCTTGTAACTATAGTTCTTTCAAGAGTAGAGTAGTCCCTACATTTCTTAGTTTTTTTGGGGTTTGGGGTAATGTACCCATCAATATCCACCATCAGTTTTTTTCCTTTCCTAGCATATGAATTAAAGTATGCTTCCTAAATTTGACAAGCTTGATCCTCATCCTCCTGGCTAGATTTAGAGAGGTCAGTATCATGTACATCCTTTTAGGCTTTAGGAGAGCCACCAGGATTATCCCAATCCCCCTCCTTAGTTGGGTCATTCTGAGAACCTTGGAAAACATCAACAAGACCTTGGAATATTTTATATTGAGATCTATTCTCAACATTGAAAATGACTTGTGGCCGAGCTTCAACAAAATTTTCAACAACTTATCTTTTCCCATTCAGGGAGTCCTTAGTTCTAGAGGGTCTAGCAAGAGCCATCACTTTCTTAATATCTCCAGTGCAAGATGCAAGGTCCACCTTCAGTGTACCCTTATCAACCCAAATTAACTCACGAGTAGGTGGTCATAATGTCTTACCACATGCACCAGATGGATATCCAATTTCAAAATAGTCCTTACAATAATCAAGCAATATTTCATAAACCACCACTTGAAAGAAACCATGGCTGCCATTTTGAATACAGATCTGTCTTGGAAGAGGTTTAGACACATTGATCTCAGTACATATCCTTGCAACTGAATGTCTAATTTTTTTTCTTGTTTCAAGGTACAACTTTAATGGATAGAGAATAAGACTAGAAATTGGAAACATGGAAATTTTCTTAAAGAGATGGATCGGTAAACCAGGGAAACCAATCCAAACAAGTACAATCAGTGATTCAATATCAGGATAAAAATCAAGTGTCCATTTCATAACTTTCATCGTGTAACCACCAAAAAACCACGATCTTCTCACCCAGAATCAATAGTATTCATTTTCAAATGTGAATAAAATAATGAAATTGGATGAATTAAGAAATCCAATGTGATATCCAACAAACCCTATAGCTTCTAGAGATTTCTTTAGAAATATTAATGAGGGTTTACGCCTAATAAATTTTCTAACAAGCATGAAGCGCAAGTCTGAAGATAGAAAATTTATCTCATTGAAGAAAATGATATTTCCAGATGGCATCTATGAAGAAAAGTCTTCAGATCAACATGAAGTTCATCTTACAAAACCCCACCCACACCGGAAAAAACATTAGTCTGTCGAGCTCACCCAACAACCACATCTGCAAAGGACCGAGGGTGGCCGTATGGTTTCTCGAACGATCGCCTGGGGGAAGAGACTCCAGTATCTGCAAGGGAATTTTCCAGCTTCAATCTCTTGAAAATGATTTTAAAAAAGCATTTATTATGTAAATATCTTGAAATGATATATTGTGATTGCAATCTGGAAATGTTATCTTTTCTATATGATTGTTTTATGTGTTATGAATATATTATAGTTCTTGGGAATTATTTATGTATATGGGTGGTTCCGTGATAAACCTTAGGATGGTGAGCCTGAGATAACTCTCCAATGCATTGGGTAACATGACAAAGTTAAATTTTAATGTTTCTCTTAAGAGATTTAGGGAATATACTATGATGGGTATTCCAAACATAAGTCCCTATGTAGATATGAAAGCTAAAATGTAAGTATGTTATGGATCCCAAAAGTTACCTTTATGATTTATGTTTTCTATGTGTTATTCATAAATCTTATGATTTCTTGAGGTATGTTAAATAGATTATGTTATATGTGTGAAAAGTATGATTTCATTGATTTTTATAAATTGATGGAATAATGTTTTCTTTTCTTATTTTATAAACCTTACTGAGCTTTTTTTGCTCATCCCAAGTTTTTGAAATGTTTTTCATAGGTTATAAGGATGGTTAAGAGAAAGGAATAATTCGAGAATATTTATATCAATAAAATAATTCTTGTTTTATTTAAGTATTTTTATTGTTGTGAAAAAAATTGGTTAGAGTAGAAGCGTCTACTTGTAATATTGAAGTTGTTATGTATATGTTATGATATAATTCCCTTAATATCTAAACCTAAAATGACCCTTGATGTAAATTAAAGTCACGTTATTGAATTATCTCAAGATTATGTAATATTTAAGGCTGGGGCCTTATATTATCTTCCACTTTTTATTTCTTTTAAAATTTCATGAGATCAACAACAACATCATTTCCATATTTCTAATAAAAACTATGTCTGATGTTATTTATCTTCATACAACCCAGAAACTACAAAATAAGAATTAAAAAAAAACATCATCTGATGATATATGTTCATTTAGGTTCATATGATAATTTTTTTTACATCTCTTCAATTTTACAAACACTATCTCTGGTCCGTCCGATCAAGAAATTTTCATTTCTAGAATATATCACAAAAACTCTATCAGATAAGTCTATATACAACTCTATGTCTAGAAAACTTCAACTTACTCTTTTCAAAAAATGGTTGCATCATGATATTTTTCAGTATAAAAGGAACTTTGAGATTATAAAATAATCACCTAAATTAGTTAAAAATTTCTTTAAGGAAAATTTCTAACTTTATGACTTTCTAAATTTCTTCTTTATTCATTTTTATCAATTTTATAACTTTTTAACTTTTAAAATTTCTACATTTTCATAACTTTATGAACTTCGAGCAAATCTTATTTTCATATTTTACAAAAAAATTATTTAAAAAATTTAGTTGTCAATAAATACAAAACTTTATTAGTAAAAAATAACAAATGTTCTTCAATGTGTGTTATAAATATACAGTTGTTCAAAATTAAGATAATAATTGATAGAGATTATATTTTTCATTCCAGTGATGAAGAAAATAGTTGCTAAAATAAAAATTTTAATATTAATGAAGCTTATATAGATCTTAAAAGGATATGTATCTTTATTACGTTTCTCTTATATTATAAACGGACTTGTTCATTGATAAAGAATTATTATGAACAAAAGGAGATAATTTATTGTATACACATGGTTTATGATTCATCATATTCTATAACATATTTTGAAAAGTAACCAAGGATAAAAATGTTTTATCCTAGATAAAGTGTTTATCCATATGTTTGTTACCATATTAGGGAATTTTTTCCAACCACCCATCAGTGGAATATTTTAATGAAGTCTTATTTTGAAAAGCAAAATGATCTAAACACATAGAATACCATATATGATATAGAAACAATATATTATTTATTAAATATTACTAATAAAAGGAAATAAGTGTTATTTACTAAAATAAAATATTGTTTATGTTGTATATTAGAATGATATTTTGAAAAGAATATACAATCTAAGAGGTTACTGGGATTATGTTTGGACTTAGAGAAGTTCAAAGTTAACAAATAAAGGATTACACCAGTCAAGATTGATGTGATTTTCACTTAATTTCCTAATGATTTTACGATATGAGATAGTAAAGAAAAATATAAATAGTTCCATTTAGTTACCAAAATAATTATACTTGTTTATTTAAAAAGGAATTTTACTTAATTTTTTTAGGTATTTTTTGTAAAAGATAAATTTAAACAATTTCATTCAGTTACCATATTAATGTAAATTTCACTTCAACCTAAATAAGTTTAGGATGTGATGGTGAATGGTAATGTAAATAGTTACATTATTATTCAAGGAAAAATTTTGATGGAATAGGCTCTAAGTATTATGATGATAAAATTAAAAAGAGTTAAAAGTAGGTAATAAAAGTTTCTATTATAATATATGATGTTGTGGAGTTAAAGAGTTTGAATATGTTAAAATATTTGAGAATTAAGAACATGGTTCCTAAATTTAACCATTATTAAAATTGTCTTACTTTATAGATGTTACTCACTAAAGAGTGTAGTGGGAGAGTTTTATTATATGGTCACATAGTGACATGGAAAAAATTATATATAGATATAATGAGTAAAACCCCCCTGAAAGTACAACATACATAAGGTTGATCAGTGGTTTATTATATATGATATGATATATAAGCACTTATTCTAGGTTGTTTAAGTATTATTAAAAGGTTTAAGGATATAAAATGTATCATACAAAAGGCAATATCCATTTTATCATTATTTCATATTGGATACATACATGTATATATAGATATACATTTCATGAAGTATAATGATAATTGACCCTTTAGATTATGATTTTGATTTATCCTTAACAAATTTTCATCATGTAGTATTATAGGTTATAATGAAATATTAAGGTTAACATGAGTAGGATTATCATATAGAGATACAAAATATTCCCATAAGGTACACAAATTGTTTTTAACGTGCTGGATGACCCATAAAGTATACCATATAAAGTGTCATACAATATGTATTTGGTAAACTAGGGGTGCATGGATCATATTTGGGTCCCCACTACCTATGGTTGGTGATATACCTAGAATGAGAAGCTTCATACTTTGATAACTTATTTACACAATTCAAAAAGTGAACTTAGCTAATACGAGGGTGGTTGGGTATGTTGTTGATCATTTCATTGATTGGGTATTAACCAAGATAACATTTTTCCTATCATATTACAAGTATAACACTTGGTCCCTAGATCTATATAGACTAAGGAATGTGTTCCCACACCTAGAAGGTACAAGTGATGTGCTAATCTATTTAGATGAGGGTCATGTGATGTGCTCATCCATGAAAGGAGAATGACATGTGATGTATTCATCGACCAAATAAGTCTATACTATGAGAATCAAGAATATATGAGTAGGATATATGGTATTGACATACCCCATGTCCCTTGGTCACTCGATGTAATTGATAAAGGGAAAACATGAGAATTCATTCTTGTATATGATTCAAAATGGTGGGTATAGGTATAGAGATACATGTGTTTGATGGAGATTATGCCATATACCTTTACATATTGAGTAACATTGATGATTTTCTAGTGGATTATATTTGATTACATTTATTATTCAATTTATTCATATTTTTTTCAATTATATAAATGCATGTGTGGTCATACTATGGTCGATTGAATGTGGATTGAGTTTTACTCAGAGAGATGCTCTAAAATTTATTTAGAGTTAATCCAAAAATGTGTTTTTAGATGGGTGTTCACAAGGTATTACTATGATGTAATACAAGGTGAAATTAATGATAACTTTCCAAAAGTGTTTTGGAAGATATCCAAAAGTAGTTTTGGATATAATTTTATAATTTATTGTATATGATACAATATAAGGTTAAATGGAACCATGTATTTTATACTTTAGTGTAAGTTGGAGATTGAAGGATATATTCCCTTAAATCCTTATATCTATTTGATATATATAATCTTGTTTATTTCATGAAAATTATTACTTGTATGCATAGGGTCTATACTTTCATGTAGCCTATGACTTCATTGTCAATCATCCACATTATCTATTATTTTATGGTGCATTTTATACGATAAAACACATGAGGGAGTAATACATACGATTCATAAATCAATCAAGGAATTTGAGATGTATTCATGCATTAAATACATGAATTGACCAAGGCATTAATGTGTGAGTTAATGAAATTGGTCCTATATAAATACCATATCCATACAATGAAAATTTGTGTGAATGTTTTCAAAATACTCATTTGAACCTCCCTCTAACTTGAAGCACTTCTTTCCAACCTCCTTTGCACTATGGGATTCTATCTCATCATAGAGGATGGAGAGTCCCACACATGTGATGTTCAATTCATTATTCTCATGGATACCTTTGGATTCTACTTTGTGATATTGATTAAACACATTTGAGTATGTAGATCAAGATGATTCAATGAATTTTTCAGTGAATTCTAAACATATTATAGTATTTATTCATTTATAGTTTTAGTGAGGTTTTATATTTATTACATAAGAGATATTGGGAATGGGATTAAATTTCTTATCCTTGTTCTAATAATTGTTATTAGACTCCTACAAATCCTAGAATGACCACCCTCTATTTTCATTGTTCAATTACTTTCCTTCTCATTTATGTATTATTTCTCCATTATCCTGCATCTTTCACTATTATTTGGTGTCCATCCACTAACCTCAACCATTCCTCCCACCATAGATGTGTTCCACTCATCTCATTTGACTTCCACCATCATTGTATTCCACTATCTATTTTTCAGCGGTACTTCTACTTCATTGGTTGCACTATGATGCTTTTAATTTCTATTTTGGGTTTCTTTATCATGGATCTTCTCATGAAATATCTATATTCTATAAGTTAATATTTTATTTCTTATTTTTGAAATATTTATAAATTTAATTTTAATTATAAATTTAAATTTAATTATAAATTTTATCCATTCATTAATTTGTTTATATGTATATGTTTGTAATTTATAACTTTTTTTATAATTTATGTGTGATTATAAATTGTTTTGTGTTTATATTTTAATTATATTTTGTTTTTGATTTTAATTTTTTTTTATTTTTTTATGTTTATAAATTGTTTGCGATTATAATTTTTTATTGTTAAAATTGTTTTTGGTGATAAATTGTTTGTCAATTATATTTTTTTTATTTTTTTAAATAACATCCAATTTTTGTGTGGTGATAATTTGTTTTTTAGTTTTATTCTTATCAGTCATAAATTTTATCAATATTGAATTTTTATTTATTTATATAGATCCTAGTGGATCATGTAGGGACACTGGGGGGTGGGGGATGGATTAGTGTATCCAAATTTTACTAAGTTTATAATTTCATTTCAATTAACTCTACTTATACTTGAACCTCTAACTTGTTTAAGAGGAATGTATCTAATATGGACTCTCAATAATAACATGAACATGTAATGAAAATAATAAAAGAAACATCAACACATAAATATTTTTAAAAGGTTTATCTCATTATATAAAACCTACTCATTACCATGCCTAACTATTGTTGTGAAACCAATTTTATTATCACTACTGAGTTGTTTTTATTGAAAGTGTTGTTCAATTCATACACAATGGTTATGAAGGTATCATCAAATTCACATAAATTTCATATGGAGTTATTTACTAGTACCATCAATATTCAGTGATCTTACTTTGAAACCTTTGAACAAGATCTTTTAGTCAACTCAAGGATTTCATTGCATCAATTTGAATAAGATATTATTCCTTTAGCAAGAGATATTTAAATCACCAAATAATATAAGAAAAATTGATTAAACATCGATTTTGTTATATAAATTTAGATCAAATCTAGGTCTTTGACTACCACCATATTAATCATATCAATTGAATACAATTCGGCCCAACACTCTTATTCTATAATTAGAAAAGGTTACTTCTAATTCAACTCACTGAATTATCATAATAATAAACTCAAAATGTCTGCAAGATAGTGTAAGTTTTATTTTTTCCTTAATTAACTATATAAATTAAAGATAGATCTTCCAATTAAATATTCACAAAAACTCAATCTTATATCACCTTTTTAATCTAGTTGATGAAATTTACTGCTCAATATATTTCATTATTTTATTTTAGCATGTTTCATGGATTTCATGAAATGTTTTATTTTCATCCATGGTATTCTCAACCTATTGTTATTAAAATGATATCACTATATTCTTGTAACTTCTTATTCATAATGTTATTCTAATGAAAATATTATTGATTTTATCACATGACACTTGGTGTGGGTAATATCCTTATCTAATAACAAAGTAAACTTCACCTGATTATATCTTCAAGATACTTCCTCCTTCACAAAAGCACATTAAAGTAGGGATACTCCTTCCTCATGCTAACTAGTTCACTTGTTCTTATTCCAATATGTGAAAACCAATGATTAATATTCTCTATATTTTCTACACACTATTATTCAAGCACTACAACTTCTTTCCTTTCATGTAAATAAGAACATGCAAACTCTATCCCTTCCTTCATGTGAACCGGAATGTAGAATTTCTTTTACTTTGCATAAACTGGCACACATAAATTCTTTTACTTTGCATGAACAAGCATGCAATCCATTATTATCTTCACATAAGCTAAGGCATGAGTTATACTTCTTTGTTCATGTGAAATATAGATTTATCAATAACTCATGGTCATAGATTAACTTAAAGGGTATCGATATTTATAGGCACTTGTAACCACCTTTGGTTATAAAAAATATTCCATGCCTATGCCTTTGATAATCTTGTTCGACCATTCTATATTTTTTAAACTTTAATTTTTATTCAATGATTCCTGTAAATTTAGCTGAAGAATCAACTATTTAAAACTATATGACATTGAGAATTCATGGAATTCCTTATTCATGTGCTATAAGTAATTCATATAGTGATCATGCATAGAATATTACTCATCGTATACTACATAATTCACATGTACTTCCCTCATGAGTGTGAATATAAAGATATCACGAGATCACAAATGATGTTCCCTATATGCATCATGTAAAATGAATTTAATAGAGTATGTTAAGACTAGATTCATTCTTAGTGTACACCACCAAAAAATCAACACCGCATGCATACCCCATGAGCCAAATCTCATCTACAAACAAAACTCATGACATATCATACCAACCACATTGACTGCCCATAACTTAGGAAGGTGGATTATCATTTTGACTTACCTAATCATTTGAATTATATCAATGATGTGTTCTATTTTTACCAATTAAAGATGAATCATCCATATCCATCCCACATGATTGAGTGGGAGGATATTTAAATTGAACCTGATACCTTAGTGATCGAAAATTCTATTTAGACAGTGGACCAACAAGATAAGGTGTTGCATGGAATTAATATCCCAGTGGTTCAAGTGAGATATTAGTGATGTAGGGAAAACCATGTGACATGGGAACATGAGGCCTTGATGATGTAATAATGGATTTTTTTTAAAGTTCGTGATACCAATCCTTTTTGGGGTCATAAAGATTTTATGGTGGTGGTGGGGGGGGGGGATTTGGCACCCTTCAGGCCATAGGTATGATTAATTTTGAGCTTGTTTTATCCCTTGTGAGCTTTTATAGGATTTCAGGAGTTGGGGGTTGTAAATTTGGAGTTTCAAGGAAAATAGGTTAGACTCATGGTTAGTAATAACCATGAGATAACTATGAAAAATGGAACAGTGATTTCCATTAGCGATTTTCATGGTTTGAGCATAGTTTTCCTAACTGTGAAAGTCCCCAAGAAAACCATGTGAGAGGATGGGTTTTGGTCCAAATGTTTTCAAATGGGTTAAAAATGTTTTTTTCAAACCATGTGGCTATTCTTAAAAAATTGTGCATTTCCATTTTAAATGGACAATGGCTACTACATGGTTAACTTATGTTTTATTTAAATGTGTGGACTAATCATGTGACCAGATCAAAAATTATTAAAATAGAAAATTATCCCAATGACATTGGTTGTTTTTAACTATAATATCTTCCCAATTCCTTATTATCTTGAACCAACCCCTTCATGATGCTTTATAAGATTCTCCCCTTGATTACTTGTTGATATTTGATTGTTTTGGGTGGATCTCATCAAGGTATGTTTAGTTTTTATCTCATTTTATTCACTTTTCCCTAAATCTATCATCGATCTCTCTTCCCTTTGATTCATTGGAAGCCAATTGGGACGTGATTGTTGGATCTATGGTTTTGGATATATAATTAATTATTTTATTTGTATATCTAGGCTCATTATTACAAGATCTATTCATTAACCATCACCAGTTTTGAAGGTAATGAGGTTTTATTTGTTTTTTAGGTAAATTTATCTATCCTATAATATCATTTTTATGCCTTATATTATTATGATTTCCATTGGTTTTGATATATGAAATTGATGATTTGAAATATATGAGAGGTTTATTGTTATTTGGGGGATATGGGAATGTTTTTTAAAAGGGTTATTTTGATGGAAAATATTTTGTTATAAATGTTGTGTTTGTTATAATACCTTAAAGGTGATTTTAAAAAGGAAATGGGTTTCCAAGCATGGAAGTGGTGTGGTATAACTATAAAAAATGTTTTATGAAATCTAGGTGTGAAATGAAAGAAATTTCCTTGGATTTTTTTTTTATAAAATGTGAACTTGGTTTATTTAATGATATGAAAATGTATTACCACATTAGGATTTTTTTGGACCAAGTTGGTTGTAGAAGTTGTTTGAAAGAAGTTTGCTGGAAGTTTTTTCAATTGTTATATTTATGAAAAATAAACCCACTTTGTAAAATATGGTGACCATATGATGGGTTTTAGACTTATATGATCAAATAAATATTTCTTAAATAAATTATAGAAATTGAATTTTTCTATTTTGAATGTTGTTTTCTGGGTGAACTTGTTTTCAAAATCATATTTCTGGAATTGATTGTTTTTAGAACATGGTAAGAAGTTGTACCAGATTTTGTAATAGTTGTTTGACATAAAAATTATGATAATTATTTGATGATAATTTAATGTTACTAAATCATGAAGAAGTAATGATACAATTGGTATTTTTTGAAAGAAAAGAGAAATGTGAATTTATGATGTTTTTACAAAGTTAAAGTTATCCATATGAAAAGTTCCATCGAAGGCATAATATTAAACTTCCCAAATTGTATCAGATAGACCAAATTTTTTGATTATGAATGAGGAGAGTTTTTGATACTAATCTATTAGAGAAATTTGTTTTCACTGATCAATCCGATGATCTTTGGAGACCAATCCGTCAGATGGGCATTAGATACCAATCAATTAGACGAAATGAAGACATCGAACCATCAGAAGAGATTCCAAAAATCTCCATCAATAAAGATGATTGATATTGATTTAGTGAATGATCTTTTTGACTTTTATAATTTATATACTGCTAAGTTTGAATGGAATGAGTATTAGTTCAATGAATTAAGAAAGTGGTTGAAAAGGTGAGACATGTTGAAGTTTTTACTAAATTGTTGTGGTGGGGTTTTGAAGTCTTTATAAGTTGCAATGATTTTTATGTCAAAATAGTTTTATTTGGTTTGAATAATTAGAGTGAGAATTATTCTATTTTATTTGTTTGTAGTTGGGTCAATAAAAACAAAATAATAAATAGAGTTTTGAATGGAGGAATTTTGGTCTATCAATTTAAAAATTGGGAATTTTTAAATTTCTTATAAAAGTAATATTGAGAAAACAATTTAGAGTTATCACCTTATATGTTTATAGGGAACCTATATAAAGGGGTTTAAGTACAACATACTCTGACATTGTTCACGTTCAAGAAGGTAGAGTGCTGAAGATGTGGTTTTGAACTATTTATCGAACATATCTTCTAGAGAAAAGTTTCTAGATAGAAGAAGAAATGATCAAATAAGTGGTGGTCATGATTCATCAGATCAGACTAAATAATCAGACTGATATATTTTTATCAAAGAAATAATAAGGGAAAAGTAGTTTTCTTATTTACTATAGAGAAATTGGATTGACTCATTTCTAGATATTCGAATCATAATGAGGAATCCGATAGAGGGATTAGGCTAAGATTTTTTATGAAGTCAATAGAAAAAGTTTCTACCTACTGCTAGGTAATAGAGTGAAGAATTGTTTTTGAATAATTATAAAATCAAAATTTGTTGAAGAATCACAATGACAATATTCGAAAACTATTGGTGAAGGTTTCTAAACTTGTTGCACAATCTTATTTATATCTTTTGTGCTAGAAGAAGAACATGAATTTTTGTATTGATCATAATACTATAAAAGTGTAAAGGTATTTACTACCTACTATATCCACACAAAAAATATTTTTTTATAGTAGATTTCATGGTATTGGATTATTTCCAAACCATGTCAAGGACTAACTACTCTTATTGAGTAGTGAACCTTGTAAATAATTGTGTTCCTATAGATGTGTTTGAATGTATTTTATATCAAAGTTATTTATCTTTAACAGAAGGTGAAGATTGTTAAGAAAATTAACATAAAAAGGAAAAAGATATCACCAATTAAACCCCTACCCCTCTTAATGATTAAATTGATCCTATGTAGAAATTTTCAATTGGTATCAGAGCCATTTTCCTTTTGTTTACCTCGTTACTGAAGTTTGAAGAGAAGTTGTTATGGATAGTTTGAATTGTGTGAAAAGGGGATTATAGTTTTTTTTATAGAAAGAAACATTATATATGGAAATATAGAATGCTGCCATATCTTATGTATCTTGGTTATGATGTTCTGGAAGTTAATAGATAAATATTTACTCCTCATTATAAGAATGTTCCTCTTACACCTGTTGATAAGAAAAATCTAAAAAATAAGGGAATGGATAAAAATGATTTACTTTCATCACTATCTAAAAGTGAATTTCTTAGAGTGGATGGAGTAGGAACTTCCAAAGGTATTTGGGAAAAGTTGAAAAATATATATGAAGGAAATACAAAGGTGAAGAATGAAATTTTAAAAATCTATAGGATGAAGTATGAAGACATCAAAATGGGTGACTATGAATCTGTTGGAGTATTTTTCCTAAGGGAGAATGATATTGTAATCACCATAAGATGTATTGGTGAAAATATGAATGATTAATTTGTTGTTTAGAAGATCTTAAGAATTCTTACTGAAAGGTTTGATGCCAAGGTTTCATATTTGGAAGATATAGATCTTGAAAATCTATCTTTGGATGACTTACATAGCACTCTTATTACATATGAAATGATAATAGAGAAAGTTATGAAAATAAAATAAAAATTTGATAGAGAAATATCCTTTAAAGCTTCCAAGAAAATAATATATAAGAATATTCTCAAAGATGAAGAAGTTGGCGAATCTGACACCAAATATGAGGTTAGTAACAATTTTTATGAATTATTGTCCTTGTTTTCTAAAAATGTGAAAATATGAACATGAAAATAAAAATGGAAGCTAGCACTAAAATGATTTGGATATAGATCTATTGGGTATTTTACTAAAAAATTTCCTAAAAAATGGGATGAATACAAAAGTGATGATAATGATAGAAAGTCCAAAATATCTTGGAAGAAACATTTTGAAAAATCAAAATTAAATTCCAAATGAAAGGATAAAAAGTTCTACAAATAAAAAAGAAGATTTTTTTAAGGATTAAGAAGACGATGACAGTGAAGTTGAAATTGAAAAATACACTAAAATTACTATAGAAAACACATTTTTTACAAAAGTAAATGATGAAGAGTTTTTTAGTCCTAAAAGAAGTAGTTCTAAAGAAGAGACTCAGTTATATTTTTCACTAAAAAGATAGTTGAAATAATGTCTTTGGAATATTGTTAGACTTGAAAGAGAAATCAAGAAGTTGAAAAAGGAAAGTTCTAAAAAAAATAGTCATGAATATTTTTTTGAATAAAAATTCAAGTTTTTGGAAGAGATTGATAAGTTAAATAAATATATAAAAAATAAAATAATCTTAATGATCAACTTTAAGTAAACATAAAAGTGAAGGAGGATGAATTAGAACTTGTTCAGAAAAAGTTCTCTAAAAGTGAACAGGGATTTAAAAATTTCAAAAACTTTATTTATGAAATTTGTGAAATTTATAAGAAGTGTAAACCTATAAAGATTATAAAAATTTTATCTTCAAAGGTTGAAAAGAAAAATTAAAATTTTCATAAAAAGAAGAACAGTGATAAAATCATGTATGTAGCCAAAAACAACAAAGATGAAAATTCATAAGTTTCAAAAAATTCAAATTCTGAACCAAATATTACTACTATTGGTGATTCTATTAAATATGAGAAGAAATCAAAGTTAAAGAAGAATATTTAAAAAGATATCAAAACTTCTAGGGCTCAATAATTTCCTAACATAGAAAGTAAGAAAGTTATTAAAAAACAAGTTTACAACTCCAAGCATTATGGAATTTTCAGAGGAAAATATTCTTTCTATGGCTACTGATGGTATTGTGGTGGATTTATCCATAAAAAAGATACATCTTTGTTTAATCAACAACTCTACAATTATCTCATGAGTAACATAAAGCTAAGTTTAAGTGGGAACAAATCCTCTCAAAGAAGAAACTTTAAGAAAGTTATTTTGAAAGTTGAAAATAGATTCCAAACTTTGGAAACTATTTGTGAAATATGTGAACATCATGGACATATTTCAAAAGGATTTCATGTTTTGTTATTGGTATAAATTTTTTTTACAAGAACACTCAAAAGTTGTATGTGAAGAAAGATAAACAAAAAGAAAAAACTCTTGTTGTAGAAAATTTTCTCAAATTTATAAAAGAAAAATGACCCTAGATTTTGGATAGTGGGTGATCTTCACATATGATAGGAGATCTGAATATTTTAAATAATATGAAATATATTAAAGAAGGAACATTGATATTTGTAAATTATGAATCACTCCGAGTAAAAGGTGTTCGATCTGATATTATTAAGGAAGAAAAACTTAAATTCAAAAAGGAATTGTTTATTTATGGGATTAAATTAAACTTGTTAAGTGTTTCAAAACTTTGTGATGAAGTTATTAAAGTTATTTTCAAAAAATACGTTTTTTTTATGAAAAGAGTAAAAGATTGAAAATGTGTTATAAGAGTCCAATGTTCAAAGGGTAACTTGTTTCAAGTTGGTGATGTTCAAGGTTCATGTTATCTAAGTGTGATGGAAGGAAATCAATTTTGTCACAAAAGGTTGGGATATATGTGTCAAAGGAATACAAGAAATTTAAAAAAGAGAGATAGTATTCGTGATATTCCTGATATGACAAGAAGAAGAGATCGATGTTGTTCAATTTTTCAAAAAGGGGAGATTACAAACTTTTTGAACAAGAAAGTTAAAATTCATTCAACTCATACCCTAGAGATGATTTATTCTAATATTTACAGTTCAGTGAGAAAGCAATAAAATTTTAGAGATAAGTACTTTATTTATTTCATTTATGATTTTACCTGCATTACTTGTATTATGTATTTGAAACATAAATCAGAAGCACTAATTTTTTTAAGAGTTTTAGGAAAAGATCAGAAAAGGAATGAAAATATTCTCTAAAGAATTTATGAACTGATAATGGTTTTGAATTAAAAAAATGAATAATTTTGAAGTTATCTTGAAAAACATGGTATTCGTCATGAGTTCAGTGCACCTTACACGCCACAAAAAATGTTGTTGTTGAAAGAAAGAATATAAGTTTAGTGGATATGACACATAAAATTTTTATTGAACATGGTATTTCTCACTATTTCTAGAGGTAGGTGATGAGTATAATGGTTTATATTCAAAATCGACATTTCTACAGACCAAGTTCTGATACGACTCCTTAAAAAATGTCCTAAAATGAAATTACAAGTTCAAAACACTTTAGGGTTTTTGGGAGTCCCTGTATCATAAAAAAAGTGTAAATCTTGTAAAATTTGAACAAAGAGTGGAAGATGGATTGTTTATTGTATATACTTCTAATGGTAGAGGGTATAGATGTTTCAAAAAAGAAATAGGGAAGTTAGTTTATTTTTTTGATGTAAAAGTTCTAGAAAAAGATTAAGAAGAAGTTTCACAAACACATGTCGGTAAGAAATACAAGGGAGATGAGAGAGTTATTGTTGAAAATATAAAAAAATATCCATCAATTATGATGGAATTCCAATATAATATTTAGAGTCAGCTATTTCTAGTGATGATGAAGAACTTAGTACATCTCATCCTAGGATGAAGAAATAGGTGGAACTAAAATCATCATTGGAAATCAACAAAAAAAAGTTCAAATGAGAATAACATTAAAGTTTTTTACACATACTTCTTTATATTCAAAAGTTGACCCAAAATATTTTAATGAAGATTTAGATAACCAGGAGTATATTTATGCTATAGATGAAGAGTTGTACTAGATTAAGAAGAATTATAATTGGTAACTTGTATCCAAACCAAATAATAAAAATTTTATTGGTATGAAGTTGGTGTCCTAAAACAAGTTAAATTAAGATGGTGAAGTGATAAGAAACAAATAGTGATTGGTTTGAAAAGGTTACTAACAAATTGAAGGCATTGATTTTGATGATACTTTCTCTCTAGTATAAAGGATAGAAATAATTAAAATCTTTCTTGCTATCGCTGCACAATGAGGTTATAAACTATTTTATATTGATGTGAAATCAACTTTTCTCAATGTAAAACTTGATGAAGCAGTTTATATTGAACAACCATGTGGATTTGTTATTATAAAAGATGAATTATTTTTTGTGAAATTTAAAGAAATATTTTAATGGGTTAAAGTAAGCTCTGAGAGCATAGTATTTCAAATTGGATTCCTTCTTGAATAAGTTTAACTTTAAGAAAGGAAGAGTTGATATTAATCCTTACATCAAAGAAAATTTGGAGATCTCTTTCATTTTAATTGTTTACATTGATGATATTATATTTAGTGGAAATTATGAAATAACTTGTGAAAATTTTTCTTAAAAGATGGAGAAGTTGTTTTAAATGTCCATACTTAGTGAAATGAAATATTTTCTTGGATAAAAAATATCATAAAATAATAAGTATATTTTTCTATCTCAAGAAAAGTATTCTAAAAAACTTCTTAAGAAGTTTAGTGTGGAAAATTAAAAACTAGGTTCTACACCAATTTTGGAGGGAACCAAGTCGTCTAAATATATAAAAGGAAAGGAAGTGGATTCTAATGAATTCATAAAGCTGATTGGAAGTTTGTTATATCTAACAAATTCAAGACTAGATATTGTATATATTGTTACATTATGAATCAAATTCCAAAGTTCTCTAAAATAATCTCATATCTTAGTAGGAAAAAAATTATAAGATATATCATAGTCACAACTGATTTCAGTATTAACTATGATATCTCAGAAATAATTGATTTGTTTGGTTATAGAGTTGTTGATTGGGAAAAAAGTGTGGATGATATAAGATCTAAATATGGTGGAGTTTTCTTTCTAAGGAAAGTTGTGTGAGTGGGCATACTAAAAATTATAATTATGTAACTCTTATCATGGTTGAATATTAATATGTTTCTTCCACTCAAGGTATACCAAAAATTATGTAGATAAAGACTCAATTGTAATATTTTCTAATTGCAGTAAAGTTATCCCTTTTCTTGGGTTGTGATAATCAAAGTTCTATAAATATTACTATAAATCTAGTGAAACATTTTCGTTCAAAGAATATTTATATCAAATATCACTTAATCAAAAATCATGTGGAGAATAATTAAGTCAAGTTGGAATATGTTCCTACAATGGAACAAGTTGGTTACATATTCACAAAACCTTTAATAAAGGAATATTTTTACAAATTAAGTTTGAACATGGGTATCCAAACTATTTCTATCCAAGGTTGAGGTATGTTTTTCTATCCCATCTCTCATATTGTATTTGTATTATATTTTCAAGGGGGATAAAAATGATGCTTGATTAATCCATCCATTATTATGTGCTAAACATTTTAAGGAAAGCATGTATTTAGGAGAAGTTTTTAAAAGGGGTAATCTATGAGTTTAACATGTGAATGTGTGAAATATTCTAATAGTTTGTTGAAGAAATTTTAGGAAACTTTTTTTTATATAAAAATGAAAAAATTGAAGAATTTTTGAAGGGGTGAAATGTTTTATGTTCAAAAATAAGTTTCTTAAGTCACTACTTACAGACAACATGCTTTTTTGTTCAATGATTCTTATTTCCTACACTGAGTTTGCTCATGTAGTATTATAATTATTGATAAGGGGTCCATATATTAATTTTAAAAAGTTTTAGTGATTTATGAATCTTGGGTAGAAAAAAAAACCAAAAGGGGATATTTTTGGGATCAAGTTGGCTGGAGGAGTTATTTGAAATAAATTTGTTGAAAGTTTTGTCTTTGTTTTATTTATGAAAAATCACCTCAATTTGTAAGATCTGGTGATTGGATGAATGATTTTGGGATTAAATTATTTAACATATATTTCTTAAATAAATTCCATCAATTGATGTTTTCTGTTATGAATGTTTTTCTTCTAGGTGAACTTTTTTCAGACACATATTTACAGAATGGAGTTTTTTGAAATGAAGCAGTAATTTGTACCATATTAAAAATGTCATAAGATACATTTGAAATATAACATTTGAAGATGATTTTTTGATCATTTAATGTTACTAAATCTTGAATAATTCATGATATAAGTGGTAGTTTTTGGAAGAAAAAGATAAATGTGAATCTATTATGTTTTTAAAAAGTTAAAGATTCTAAGATGAAAAGTTCCATTAGAGGCAGAATACCAGACTACCCAAATTGTATCTGATGGAAAAAAGTTTTTGATTATGAATGAGGAGAGTTTTTAACCTTGATCCATCAAATAAAGTTATTGAAAACGATCAATAAAATTATCTTCAGAGACTGATCCATCAAATGGGTATCAGAAACTGATCAATTAGACAAAATGTAGACACCAAACTATTAGAGGATATTCTAAAACTATCCCATCAAGAAATTTGATTGATACTGAATTAGTAGATAATCATTTTGAATATGAAAATTCATCAGATGCTAAGTTTCATTGGAATGATTATCAGTTAAAAAAATAAATAAAGTGGTTAAAAAGGCAAGACACATAGAAGTTAATATTGAACAATTATTGTAGGGGTATGAAGTCTTTAAAAGTTTCAATGATGTTTATGTAAAAAAAATTTAGTTGATTTGAAGAATCAGAGTGATAATTATTCTATTTTACTTTTTTGTAGTTGGGTCAAGAAAACCAAAATGAAAAATAGAGTTTCGAACTGATTAGTTTTAGTTTATCAATTACCAGACTAAAAATTTGTAAAGTTCTAATTCAAGAAAGACTGAGATTAATAAGTTATATAGAATTAATGAAGATTCAAGAAGAATTTAGAAGAGTGGATAAGAATTGATAATTGGTCAATTGAAGTTGAGAAGAATGTGAAATTCATATTTTTGAAATTTCATTGAGCGGGAAAACAATTTCTAGTTCCAGCCTTTTCTATTTATAGGGATCCTATATAAAGGTGTGAAAGTACAATGTACTCTGACCCTATTCATGTTCAAGAAGGAAGAGCGCTGGATTTGTGGTTTTGAACTATTTATCAGGTATATATTCCATAGAAAAGTTTCTAAATATAAGAAGAATTTATTACAGAAGTGGTGGTTAGGATTCATCAGATTGGATCGAACAATCATAGCGATAGATTCTTATCGAATAAAGTGGAAGGGAAGAGAAGGGTCTTGGTTTAATATAGAGAAATTAGACAGACTCATTTATGTATAGTCAAATCGAACCAAGGAATCAGATAGATGGATCAAACTAAGTTTTATATAAAGTCCATTGAATAATTTCCTACCTTTTATTGGGTAAGAAATTTAAGAATTATTTTTAAAGAATTATAAAAGTGAAAGTTGTTGAAGAAACATAGTTACAATGTTTGGAACCTATTGGTGAATGTTTCTAAACTTGTTAAAAAATATTAATTACATATTTTTTCTAGAAGAACCACATTCACTATTGTATTAATCATTGTGCTATAAAAGTGTAAGGGTATTTCGTACTTGTTGTATCCACAAAAATAGGATTTTTTTCAAATATAATGTGTGGTATTAGATAATTTCTAAACCATTCCATGGACTAGATAATCTTATTGAGTAGTGAACCTTTTAAATACTTATGTTCCTATGGATGTGTTTGAAAGTTTGTTTTTCAGAAAATTTATTTCTATTTATCAGAAGGAAAAGGTTGTTAAGAAATTTAATATAAAAAGAGAAAAGATATTACTGATTCACCCTATCTCCCTCTCATTGATTACATTGATCCTATATGGATCTTTTTAAGAATACCTTGTTGTTATAGGAGAAACTAGAAATATGTGAGCCTTGGAAGAGTTATCTATCACCAGGGGAGGAACCCATGATTCCATGGATTTCTATTGGGATACCTTTCTAGGAAACCAAGGTTCCTAAACTTTAGGAGTCACTTATGCCAGCTAGTGGTCTTGTTATTATAATTTGTGTACACCCTTGTGTTGTTATTTTCCCTCTGGTGATGTTTGGATGCATTAAATGCATGTTCATTTGATATTCTTATTGACCACTTATTATGGATATTGAATATTGAAATATTTTTATTTCATTTTCTCACACCCCATGGATAAATTTTTTATCATATTTCTTTATGTATTTGAATATGACATGTTTTTGAAAGGAAAACCGAAGTATGATTTTTATATGGAATTTTTTTTTATTTTTTTGAAATATGATGTATACAAGAACTAATGAATGCATATGTATAGACATTTTATAGATTCTTTGGGGTATCTAATTGATCTTTAGTGTAAACACCCTATTTTTTCATTTGGGTGTTTGTATCCATAGTTTTGTAGGTTACAGGTAATGGGAAGAGCATCATGTAGACGATGAATCACCTAGACCGTGTTTCCTTTATGATGGGTTGGGATGATGGTGAAATTTGGTCACGTGGAGATGGACCCATGGGTTGCTTCATGTTCCAAATTTATGGTCTATTAGTTTTTTCATTTAGACCTTGTTATCTATTTATCAAATGTTACATTTTATGGTTTGGTTGTCTTTTATAGATAATGTTTCTTGGATATCTACTATGATAATCTGATTTTTCTATCTTATCATATGAATTTTCAGGGTGAAATCATTCCCAAGTTTCTTTATATGATACCTTGGTTCTTATCACCAACCCATGATGATTGGGAATATGTTTTGGGCATTGTGGTGGGCCAATTCAGGTGACATTATTGGTTGAATTAGGCCGATCTATTATATTATAGTTTATCATTTCTACCAAACTATTTTGATGTGGTGTACCAAGCATAATTATATCTATGTTGGCCCCTTTCTTCTAATATAATTTTTGGAAGTTTCAACAATTGTATCCACCAGCATTATAAGACCTTAGAAATTTTAACTTCTGACCTATTTCCCCCTCCTCAATGGCCTTCCATAGAATAAATTCTTAAAAAAACCAGCCTTATGCTTCAATAAGTAAACCAATATTTTCCTAGTATAATCATCAATAAATGTAAAAAAATTAAACAACCCACTGTGGGATTGGATAGGGGAAGTTCCAAAAATGTATGAATGAACCACTTCTAACTCTTGATCTCTAAGATTTTATTTGATCAATTTTAATAACACCCTTATTTGTTTTCACATAACATAAATTTTCCAACATCCGATGTTATTGTAATCAAGATTCAACATGAATTTTTCCCATTAGAACCTTCATGTTCTTCTCACTTATAATATTGAGTTAGAAGTTATATAACTTTGGACTATTGGACATTGTTTATCTAAAAAATAACACTCTATATAGTTATCCATTCATATATAGTGTCTCATCATTTTATCCTCATGAAACCACAATGGAACCTCAAGTCATATTCCAAACTCCATTAAAAAAGATAGTCATATAGCCCACCTCATCAAGTTTCCCTATAAAAATTAGGTTCTACCATACCCCTGAGATGTTCCCAAATTCTTTAATTTTCAAGAAGATCCAATTTTTCATATGAACATTAATATATTCTTTCCCCATGATTTATAGAGCTTCATCACTCACCAAATTTATCTCATTGAACCATCTGGACACATAATTCTCCATGCACACATTCTTTTTCATTGAGTGTAAATATTACCCCTGATTCAATCACCCATGAATCCACAAAAATATTAAAACTTATTATACATATGATACTTCCATTATATGAATCGGAATAATTTTAAATTCTAAAAGGTGATCTTCTAGATTCTTCCTTTTGATTTTTACAACTCATTTTGAGATTCCCTTTCTTCCCACAACTCCACCATGTAGGACTAGAAACAATCAAATTACCTCAACTCATCTCCCATGAATTATCATAAAATTATTTCTTATGATTTTTTGTCTAGGATGACTATCCTCATCTGTATGAATTCAATGTCTTATTGAATGGTTCTTGGACTTACCTCCACTAGAGTTCTTCATCAAGGGCCAAGTTTCAAACATTATTAAATACTAAATCAAGTTTCTAAAAAGAATTACTCACTAAAATTACCATCATGTGTCATGACTCTGGAAGTGATGACAATAATAAAAGCTCTAATACATCATCCTTGAATTTAACCTTCATTGATTCGAGTGACCCTCAGATCATGTTGAAATTATCCACATGATCTTCCATTGGTCTTCTATCTAATAACCTCATAATGAATAAACTCTTCATCACAAAAAAATTATTAAGCATCATAGGTTTTTCATACATATATTCTAGGGATTTAAAGATCCCATCCATGGTCTTAATTTCCTAGATTTTAAAGGCTATGTTCCATGCTAATGACATTCTAATAAAACCCATCGCCTTTTATCCAATCGTTCTGATTCATCTTTTACCATCTTCTCCAGAGAAAATCTAGTTAATGGACCTTATACATCCTTCTAAATGAGATGATCCTCGATATGTATTCTCCAAAACCATAAATATATCCCATAAAACTTATCTATCTAGACCTTACCTTTGTTTGTCTTCATACCTTCTATTTTTAGTGAACTCACATTGAAAAAAGAAATAACATTAATGTAGTAGTTAGTGTTACCTGAAAAATTTATAATTATAGTTTGAGTAAGTTAAAAAAAACCAAAATATTTGATACTTCTTGTTGATAATCCTCCCCCATAATTAAATAAACAAACATGCAACCACAAAAATATACCACAACAGAAAATGAGGTCATCTGGAAGGACTCCCTCAACTAAGTGTACCCAAATTTAGAAAGCCTCACACCCTACTCACCGCACTAAGTAGACCCTCACACACTGAAGTAAAATCAAACCTAAAAAAAAATCAAGTGAATAAAAATGATAAAGGAAAGGAAACAATTATTTATAGGGTTTATATAATGTGTCCTACATCCATAAGATAAACACTATTGTTATTCCCATTATAATTAGAAGTTATAAGGATTACACTTCAAATTAAAAAACCAGTCAGTATGGATTATTATAGATATTAATCCCTCCATAATTATTAGATCAATTTCATATTCAAATAACTTTAAAAGTAACCATGCATAAGTTACACAATTCCATTTTATATAGGTACACATCTAGTCATACTAGTTTCACTGACCTTCTATCTTTCTGGAGAACCCTTCATTAGGAATGGTAAATGATAATATTTATAACACTCTATAAATTTAATTTCTAGTCCCATTGAAAACTTAAGTTACACTTGAATAATTAACTTCTACTTATATTCTATCTAGGACATCATTAGTGAACAAATTCATTGAATTGTATCACCATCTGAACATCTCATCGTCTGCTGGAGTGATTTTTTTGATGTTTTCACATTAATCCAAGATTTGTCTAAAGTATATCTATTTGGATGTGTATGTATGGTTAAATGAATCAATCTTCACATCCCAACAGAATATTCATGATAAATTTATGGTCATATTTGAATCAATAATATTGCATGAAAAATTACGTATTCCCATGTCGAGCTGGGCAATTGGGTTTTTATAAGAAGTGGTCTAGAGATGCATTGTGATCACTTTATAAATTATTCAGCTAGACTATTTTGAGTGTGATCATGATATTTAGGATTTAAAAATTTATTCAAATCAATATTAAATAATTATAAATATTCACTAGCATTATCATGACAAATATTCTTGATTGAATAATATGGAAAATTTTCCCTTAACCTTATTATTTAGTCAAAAAAATTCAAAAATGTTATGTTTTGAGTTGATAATAAGTATACATGAGACTATGTAGTTGAAACATAAATAAATATCAAAAAATATCTAAATGGTTCACATGGTGGATAAATTGAACCGCACATGTCACTATAAATTTTTTCCAAGAACATGGGTGATTAAATACCTATTCTCAATAGTGATGGTCTTATATTCAATTTCCCCTAAGAACAAGTTGCACATGAGAAATATTTAGGTGTAATAAACTTTTTATCAACAAATGGATGTCAAAGAATATATTTAATTATTTTTTTAAAGACCCGGAAATTTCAAGGAATTTTTTTTCTTAATTTCTTTGGGATTTTACAAGAATGTAGTTTCTGACGGCACCTGATTCTAAGGCCTGGTGTGCCCGGAATCAATTTCTGAAGTTTAGCTTGGGTACGTTCAGTGAACAAACGAGTGGGTTTTTCTAACTTTTGAACTGGTGCTCAGAATTGAAATCCGAGGGCACCGATGAAACCGCAACGCCGATAGTTGCTTAAGAAGACCCTTTTTGGAGTTGCATTTTCTCGGGAGGAGTTGTTAAAAAAAGGCGAGGAATAAAAATATAATTGTTTTACAATTATATTTTCATTTCTTGTTAAATGGATTAAGTGTTGTGTCACAACACTTTTCCCCTCTCTTATGTGGTTATAACCTAAGTAAGGGATTTGGGGGTGGGACCCACCTGTAGTTAACTACCTGTGTGAGGATTAATGTGGGGTGGGGCCCACACGAGCCCAACCCCTCACCTTCCCCTAACGTTCATAACTTTTTCCCTCTTAATTTTATAACTCCTCAAAACCCCCCCATTTAATATTGCCAACTTATCACCTCATTAAATTTTGAAAAGTTATGTTTAATTAAATGAGTGGACTTAATTTTGAATGTTCAAAATTTAAAAGTGTTGGAAAAGGAAATAAAATAAGGTTAAGGCCTTATTTTATTGTGGTTACTTCGTTGTGTTGAAGGGGGGAGCGTTCTTCTCATATTGGAAGAACTTCATCTTCCCGGCGAAGAACTTCTCTACCAAGACGAAGAACGCCATCATGCCTTTTTCTGAAGAACAACGACACGCCATCCTTCGTTCTTATTCCCACGTCAAAGGAAGGGAGACGCCATTCCACCTCAGACAATCTCCGTCAACGTGTACGGGACCTCACCCCGCGATGCCGCTTTCCGCGACACTCTTCAAACTTCATCTCGTTATCAAGGTAGGGGATTAATTGTTTTTTTTCGTGAATATTTTCGTCGCCATTCATCGTTCTCTAATTTGGATGCCAATTATCGCAATAACGAGAGGAGGTCGGACCGCACCAACACGGCCGACTCTCCTCCCCACTTGATGCTTGATTTTGTTGCGGCATGATCAAGGCAGCGCGGTGCCGTTGCACCGCGCGGAAATAAAGAAGGATGGGCGGAGAAGCGCGGCGCCATTGCACCGTGCCGTTGAATTCGAACAAAGCTGCGACGCCGTCGCGCCACGCCGGGAAACCACGAAGAGGCTGCAATTTGTTTATTTAACGTGCGGATTGTCGGGCGATGACGAAACAGGCCGCAGTCGCGATTTGAAGACTTCGCAGAGAAGTGCTGGTCCCGGGAGGACCGCCGGCGAAGACCGAAGGCAAAACGAACCACCGGAGCACGTCCGGTGGTCCGCGGAAAATCCTGCTGGCGCGCCACACTGGCACCGGCCGTTCGCCAGGAGGCGGCGGCGCCCGGCGCGCCGCCAGGAGGGTCCGCCGCGGCTTTAGCCGCGGCGGCAGACGGCGGTCCCGCGATCGCGTGGGACCAGAGGGGAGACCGGGGGTCGTAACCCCCGGTGGTCAAGGAAGCGGCCCCCACGTGGGGGGGCCGTGACTTCAATCAGGGGGGCGCACGCCTCCCCCTCTGTTCTGCTCAGCTCGGCCAGCCGAGCAGGCCGCGCAGGCCGGGCCGGGCCGCGCCATCCGGGTCGGGCCGCACCCAAACGGTCCGGACCTGGACCCGGTTCGGGTCGACCCAGTTCGGGCCGACCCAGGGGGTCTCGGGCCGGGTCGGACCGGGCCCGAACCCCCTATTTTTTGGGAAGTTTTCATTCAAATTCCCATAACTTGGGCTAAGGACCTCCGATCGACGCACCGTCAGTTGCGATGCGATCCTTGGATCGAGACGGTCGTTTCAGTATCTTACACTTAGGGTTTTGGAGAACCTTGGGTACAACTGGGTTGGTTCGATCACAAAACCAATCGGGCCCTCGGAGCGAAAACACTTATATGTCGAGTTCCGGACGTCCGATTGACGTACCGTCGACTTTGTTGGATTCCTCTTGTTGAGAAGAAACTTTTTGTATACTTCGCCTGAGTTTTGGACGCAGTTGAATAGTGGCTGGGTTGGCTTGAACCCAAAATCCAACCGGGCCCCTGGAACGGAAAGACTGATAACTTTCAGACCGGGCGTCCGTTTGAAGAACCGTCAGCGGCGTTGGTGATCACATTGAGAAACGGTCCCTAAGAGTATACCCTATGAGATTTCGGGGTACAGTTGAGTTACGGCCGGGTTGGTTCGCACACGAAACCAACCGGGCCCCTGGGACGAAAAAGCTAATAACTCACAGACCGGGCGTCCGATTGATGCGCCGTCTGTTGAGTTGAGACCTCTATGACGAGGCGGTCCTCTAAGATACTTCTTCGTGGGAATTTAAGATACTTGGAGTATCGACCAATAGCTCGTGGAGTGAACCCTCTTGGAGACGAGCGTACGGAGTACGGAGACCGTGTAGCCGGCTGAGACCTGACGACTGCTTGACCGACTCGACTTGGAGTGAGTCGACTAGCCCAGTGGATGGAGCACTAATTTGTTTGGGTGTTGACCCATGGCAGACGGATCACTACTGTGTGACAGTGCAGACCCGCGGTACTCGACCGGATAGTACCTCTGTAGGCTATTAGGGGGGATACGCTACTGTGTTTGGGTGGAAGACCCCGACGGAAAGCACTACTGTTTTTGGGTGGCTGACCCGCGGTATTCGACAGGAGGAGTACCTCAGCAGTCTTAGGTTAGTGAGCAGTATCTCGGAGTCGTGACGGGATCACTGTACTCTCCAGAGACGGGGCTCTTCAGCTGTTACGGTTTCGATAATGAAAATCCTGGTTTGATCTGAGTCTATGACCTTTGTGTTTACCTCTTGATTGAGATGGGTCACTTGATAACTTAGGAATATGTATGGGCATATAACTAGGTAGTGGTTATCCGTTGATTTCATAACCTTTGAGTTTCCTCTTGATTGAGATGGGTTACTTGATAACTTAGTTATAAGTATGGGCTTATACCTAAGTAAGGGTTATCTGTTGAGATCCTTCTTTGTGGTTATCCTTGTTGGATTTAGTGAGACCTTGAGGGTCTCAGGGTCCCTATTGAGTATCATATACTCACCCCTGCATGGGCTATGCCCACACCTCATTGTGTTGGTTACAGACTCCGGGCAACGTTGACAGAGGCCGAGTGTTCGAGGACTGGACGGTACCCGGAGGTGGACCTCACGACGAGTCAGTATCCGGAGGTGGACTTCACGACAAGATGACACTCAGAGGAGATTGACGGGTGAGAGTGTTGTGGAGGCTATCTGTACCTACCCTTTAGGTAGGATCCGTGGTGGACGATCCAGGAGCCGCGCTATTTGTACCTACCCTTTAGGTAGGATCTGAGGAGGACGACCCAGGAGCTGCTTCCATTCTTTTAGCTGTTTGTCTTTTTCTGTTGTACTTTCGCTCTATTGTAGCTGTACTTTCAGTTGGGTTTGTATTTTGGCCCTTTTTACTTTTCAGAACTTTCTTTTGTACCTAGTGTATTACTTCCACTTGTACTCTGTGGTGTTTTGTTTAATTTTATAAAGGCAATGCCTTCCCAGTTATCAGGATTTACGCCTTTGGTGCTAGTTGCCAGCCCCTGGCCTATGGAAGGCGGGCTTGGGGTAGTCACGGCACGGGCCTCGAGAACGGGTCGTGACAATTTTCCTCATCATTATTAATCCCAGATAACTCAAACATTCACACCATACAATAAACATATCATAGTCAGTAAAATTTTGGTTTACTATATTCGATTTGATTGTATATATATTTATTAAGTAGTATAATCTAGAGGTAAATCTTAAAATTTTATCTAGAATCAATGTGTTCTCATTATTAATTATTACTATAAATAGGTATTTAACTCTTAATTCATTCATAGTCTCAATTTGATATCCATTTCTATGAATATATTTAAATATTAATAAATTTTAGTAATACTTGGTAGAATAAAAAAATATTTATTAAAAAATGTGTACCATTAGGTAGGAATATTTTTTCTTTTTTGGAGATTTCGATTAATTTTACACTATTAGTTAATATACTTACATGAACACTTCACATTTTAAGCTTGATAAGATATTTATTGTATTTAATAATTATGTGTATATTGGTTTTATCAATGACATTAATATCTTCATTATGTAGATTAATGTTAATAGAGATTCATAACATCCATTTATTTTAAAAATAAAACGAGTCATACATTTAAGAAATAAAATAAAAATAAATGAAAAAATACATGAATTATTAATTGAAAAACTTTACAAAATCAAAAATACATCTCTATTATGATCATTTACATATTATATATATGATCAATACATTATGGTTTAAAAAATAATCATAGTTTTAAAAATTCATAATATTATCACCATACTCTAAGGTATAATTAGAAAAGTTTTCTTTAACACACTTTTCTTTTCCTTTGATTGGTTTTTGTTAATGATTACCAAAATTAATCTATGTAGGACAGGTACATGACCAGTGACCCTTAACACCATAACTAAAGCATTCACTTTCATTATTCTTCATTTTATTTGGTTATGGTTGTTCAATATTTGACCAGTTTTGGTGGTACACTTTTCTCTTCTCATTAAGTATTAACACATCAAGAAAATGATATTACTTGAACTTAACCACATCGATTAAATCCTTGACCATGATTATGAGTATTCACATTCACTTGTGGGAATAGAGCTGAACCAGTTGGTCAGGTTTCATTGTTACTCATAAGATATTTTTCTTTTTCTTCAAAAAATAAGAAAAGAGAGTAATTAAGAATATTTAGCAGAGACTTTTTCTCAATATAATTATTGAAAAATAAAATTTGATTAATGAAAAGTAGATTAATTATTTTTTAGAATATTTATGTTGGAAATATTCTCTATAAAATTTTAATTGTGAGGTAATTTTAAATATCTTAGAGTTATATCCACTTACCAATTTATAATCTTAGAATCATGGGTGAATCTATTCATATCATGATTTTATTAGTATTACCTATTTTAGTTGATCATACCACTTTGAGTTTTTACAATAACACTATAGGTTCCTTCACCACCAGGTACTCTTTCCTTAAATACTAATAATAGTTATAGAAGAGAAACATTAGGGCTCAAGCATGGTCCTGGTTGGAAACTTGATTTCCAACTTTGATCATCTCACCATGGCCATTTTCATTTAGATACATATCAACATATAGAATCCAAGTAAAATAGTTCTTTCAAGAAATTTCAAGAGGGATAAAACCAATATTCATAATGTTCATCATGGAAAATATGACTTACCAATTTATTACTAACCTCTTCAAAAAAATAAACATCATATTGATAATGTTTTGAGAAACAAATCAAACATTGATTGAAATTGTAAAAAGTTTCAAAATAGAAAATGTGTGAACAGTCATACGTGAAGCATATCATTGAAAAAAACATGAAGTTTAATATTTATAATGATGATAGAGAATGAATATGATAATGTAAAAGAGGTAGATTAACACAATAAAATATATATAGGGTACATGAGATTGTGACCATTGGTTGAAATAAATCTCTATAATCTATTTGAAATCCAATGCTTATAATACCAAAAGTTAGAGAAAATGAAGGGTTGGCCATATGAAGGGTTTTCTAGGAATGGGGATTAATAATAGTATTGGGATTATGACATCAATATAATAGAAAATTCAGAACATATATCACCTTTTAAGGTGTTGAATGATGATTCATTAGGATATATCCAAAAATAACTTTGATTAGATCATTTAACCAATTTTATTTTCAAGGATTCAAACTTGACTTTATTTCATTTTTCATAGTAGTCCTTATTCCATTATGGATTTTGAGATAAACATTGAAAAATATAGGATTAAAAAAATAGGATTTATTTATAGAGATTTTCATAAATAATTTCATGAACCTACAAAAGTTTATTTTCTCTTTATTCATCATCAAATATAGATAAAAACATCTTAATTCATAAGAACATACAAGTAAAACTTTTTGGGTGCCAAGTAGTGATGGATTATTATACTTAGTAATGTTTCGTATCTACTTGTAAATTTATTAATCTAACTCTCAACTTCATCTCTTATAAAAAAGATCCTTATATTATTAATTTAATTGAATCTTGGGATATCTAAAGGATATGAGTTTAAATAATACTCATATTAACCATCACATGGGATAAACACTATATTTTTCTATTGTATAAAGTCTAACTATACGCCTTTATCATTAATTATAATCTTAATTTTATCTTTAGACTTACCCATCATAAACATTGAATTACGGTGACATTTTATGAATAACTATGAGTGATAAAATCCTTAAACTAAAATATATTTAACCACTTCCATTTCTTTATAACTTCAAAATTAAAATTCATACTTATTCTGAACCATGAAAATTTGAGATACTTATTTACTAAAATTATACCATTCTTAACATATTTGTTTATGAAATTTGATGAAGAAATTTCATTGCCTTTAAATTTATTAGTGATTTGAATATATTATAAATAATAATAATTATAAATAGATTTATGATTACCTTTGAACATTATATATCTACTTAAGAAGGTTTATAGAATCTTTTGACAATATATTTTTTGGAGATACGAGAAGAGTTGGGTTCATTTTAGCAAAAAAGTGCTTTTAAATTCATGTAATTAAAAAATATTTGAATTAACGGTGAACAAATAGAAAAAATTTCACTTCAAGGTTGAAATAAAACCCCATTATTATTATTATTTCTAAACAAAATTATCCTCAAGGAAATAAAACTTTAAGCACAATTGATAAGAAATAATGCATGCATTGATAAGATACAACCAATCAGTTAAAAAATATTTACATTATTTCAACTAATCCATCGATAACTTGGTAAATAAACTTCTATAATATTATATAAAACGAATTAATTAATTTTAAGAAGTTTACGAAATTATAAATAACTCTTTATCAAAATGATAATAAAAACTAAAAATATCTTTACCAATTTAAAACTTTTTAAAACACAACTAAATGAATGATAAAATAAAATTTTACCACTAAAAAAAGGATTAAACAAGAAATTAAAAATAACATACAAGATAATTTTTTAAATAAATATTTCAAAAAATATTAAAACCATTAAAAATCATAAAAATAGAGATATAAAATAGAACTAATAATTTTTATCATTCTTAATTCATGTATGATATGGTTAAATTTATTATAGTTTAAATACTTTGAGAAAATGTTGGCTAACCAATCATTTATTATAGTAAAATCAAGCGTGAAGTCATTTTTTTAAAAATGATCTCTCAAAAAGTGATATATTATATAAATGTGATTAGTTATAGAATTTGACTTAAGATTAATATAAATATTTATTTAGTTTTTCTTTTCACACTTAATGGAAACATGGGAACTTGAATTCCCATAATCTAAGAAGGTGTATTCCATCCATAAAAAATGAGCACTTAAATTGTCAAATATATTATGTTCTTCCTTAGTAATGCTTAAGGTTATTGAATTCCAATTTTTACCACACCAAGAGACAAGGGACCTACCCAAAATAATACATGCACCACTTCTTCTTCTTTTTTTAAATTAATCTTACAATCATAATTAGAATATTTGTAACTAATTAATTCAAAATAAAATTTTAGAGTAAAATAAACCAAAATTAATAGTAATGTTGAGGTATTTAAAAAATTAGCTTTAAGACCTTAAGGATCCAAAAAGGCCTTTGAAATTTTAGAGTAACATTAAGGATTTACATTCAAAGGTGGAATTAAATAATTTAACATTTAAGGGATAACCAAAAGACCTTACATTCATAGGGTGGATAGAAGTCCCTATATTTGATGGATAACCCAAATGATTTATATTAGTGGGTTGGCCTAGAGCTCCAAATAGTGAATTATTAAATCAGGCTTGTTTGAAGATATATAGACCCAATTTTTTCCTTATAATACTTTGAAATATTTATATTTATATTTCTAGAAATAGGCGCTGAGATGACGTGTGATTCCATGACCTGTTGTAATCGGAATTAATTTTATAAAAATATTAAATATATTTTATATTTCATGTGTGTGGTTAATTAAAGAAAATAGGGCAACTCTTAAATGGTTGATCAGATCAGAAATTCGAGACCACGGTTGGGTCCATAATGTAATGTTTACCCTAGGCGTGACATAAAATAAGTTGGCATGGGATGTTCAGACCCCTCACTCATGGCGGTATGTTTAAGTAGATTAGTTAATTAATTAATTGATCGATTAATTAAACCTTGACCTAGAATTAAATCTATGAATGTGTCATTAGGGAGAATTCTCTAGGGTTGGATCATAATTCTCCCACTACCGATGAATATCTTCTCCCCTCCCCCTTTAGATCATCCCTTTAACGAACAACAAATCCTGAGATCAACATGAATCAAAGCACAACAATTGCAATAGATCCACCCGAACTCATTGGAGAGAACATTATTCAATAGAGATCGATCCAAACTGAGGTAGGATTCATCTTTTGGTTTTTTACACCCTTATATTAAAATAATTGATAAGATCCATATTTTTTCTTGGATCAGTGCTGATTGAAACCTTGCATGCACCCAATAACTGAAACATTAATTTATTTATAAACTATTCATCTAACCTTGGTGGTCTGTTCTTATTACCTATCCAAGAACACTTGGATGGATATGTATAAAACTTTTTTTTGGTTTTCTCCCCCATTCTTCATATTCATCGCTGATGGGATCTCGTGGTTCCTGGTTTGATAGTTGTCAGGCGACCCGAAATCAATCGGGTACCAGGATTCATGGAGGATCGACGAAAAAGTGATGATTTTGCAAGAAAAACACATATATGGAATCATCATGGTTCAAGGATGCTCAATATATTAGTTTTATATTGAGAACTTGAAGGTTTAACAAATGATGATTAGTATAATGTGCAAAAAAACCCTTCCTGATGAACAAAGCCGATTTTCGGTGAGCAGTGACCCAGAATCATGATTTGTGGCCAGATTAGAAGTTTACTGGATAACTCGCAGTGGGATCTAAGGTGGTTGGAACCGATTCAAAGCATGTATGAGGATCGAGAAAAATCTGGATGTTATATTGAAAACTTGACTACACACCATGTGTAAGATGAACAACATAGCATGTAGCCTCCCTCAACAACAATGATAGGGTTTGGGAAAATTTGAGGGTAACACGAAATGTAACACTCCCTCACATGTCATGTACCCCTTCCTCAGTTGGAAAACCCATGTGATGAGTCACACGGGCAAGAAATATATGTAAGAGAAGACATACACTGGTTTTCCATAGGGGTGACATCCTATATAGACCAACATGCTGTATACTAGAGTACATGGACATGGGCTTCGAGAACATGAACACAACCATAAGACACAACATTGGTCCCGGTTAGTCAGGAAATGATATGTAATCCACCTAAATGACATGTTATACTATATGGGATGGAGTTGTGTGCTAGCCAAGGACATGACCAGGCTATAGAGAGAGACAACACACTGTGTGGGTCCACTCACATGCGGTGTTCCCCTTGAGTTCTTCTAAGAAATCTTCAAACGATCATATCCCCTTCATTTGAAATCGGATTTTGGCCTACGAGTAACCTATTCTGAGTGTTTTTTATTTTATAATGAGATGGTTTATTTATAATAGTATTTTTATATAATATTTGAAATGTTTTGGGTTTGATACATGCTGAGGAAACACCCGATAATGGAATCAATCATACCAAATCACCAGTGAAGTTCTGGGCGTAACCCTTTACCAGGGTTGGGAAGTGGAGTTCCCTGAAGATAGTACTGGGATTACCCTCTATAAGGTATGGATTGTGGAATTACCCAATGATCTTTATGAGTTACCCTCTAGTAGGACTAGAAAATTGAGTTCCTCATAGTTTTGGGCTTACCCTCCAGCAGGGTTGGGCGGTTGTATTCTCTGATGACAGTACCATGCTTACCCTCTAGCAGGGATGGTTAGTGGCATTCCTTTATGAAATATTCTTGGCATAACCCTCTAGTAGGGTTCAGCATTGGAGTTCCATGATGAATCACTGGGATTACCCTCTAGTAGGAATGGGTAGTGGCATTCCTCGATGACATTCCCAAGCATAACCCTCTAGCCAGATTGGGTAGTGGAGTTGCTTAGTGACTATTAGTGTTGGACGCTCCCATCATACTAGGGAATGAGATCCTTACTTAGAAAATTTATCCCCTCAACTATGTGGAACACTGATGAGATGTGGTTTGATATAGATTTGGACTCACAAGGAATAGGGATTCTTCCCCCCACCAAGATTCATTTTTTTGACGCGACCTAAAACCATGCAGACGAGTCAGTGCTGGCCAAAACAAATAGTATCAAGGTTTGATGATTGAGTCCATTAGACTTGTGTTCTCAAGCAAGATGTGTGAGATGCTAGGCATTGTTGATGGATACTTTTGGAACTGTTGGCTACTCTTCTTCTTGGGATGAATTATGCGATGGAGATCCCCTTACTCTCTCGTTTGAGATTCTTTGATTGAGCACACACACAGAGATACATATATATATATCTTACTTCAGTACCCACTCCTTGAGTTTACTCACTCTCCTTATAGGAGAGGTGATGATGTGTGGGGTATGCCACATGATTTTCATATTTATGTTCTCATGTTTGGATGAGTCCACTCCCCTACTATAGGTAGAGAATACTCGACAAGAAGTTCACCTTATCACCCTGTCAAGCTCCTTGTGCTTGGAAGAGTTCACTTTCACTCTATTGTTGGGTTGATATATACTATTTTACTATACCTTATTCAATATAATACTTTCCTCTTCAGTTATATCTCTTACTACTCCCCATTCACACTTTCATGGCCTTCTACTGGGTATGTATATACTCACCCTTATATGGACTTCACCCAACACATGTCACGTCTATTACAGACGGACGACAAGTTAATTATGAATTCAGAGGAGCTTAGGGATAAAATGTTCTTGGACTACATACAATGGTTGTAGCTTGGGATACAAGATAAGGGATCTCTCAGCTATTTACTCTTTTCTAGTTTTTTTTCTTCAGGTTTCTATATATTTCTAGTTGAGCACGTATTTTTTCCCTTTACTTTTAATTATACACTTCCATACTTTTGTATTTTCTAAAGGTTAATGAATGTTTGGTTTATTTTATAGTATTTTTGTTTCTTTTTTTATTTCCCTATGAACTTTTTCATTGAGTTAGTTGTGTGCATCTGTATAGTTTCTTAGGCAAAGGACTCCCCAATTTAGTTGTGCCTTCGACACTTTTTTCCACCCCTAGCCTATATAGGTGGGATTGGGGTAGTTGCAGCTCAAGCCATAGCTTGGGTCGGGTCGTGAAAAATTGGTATCAGTGGTGGTTCGATCCTTGGGACGTTTTTGAGACATTCCCTAAAATGGATTTGGTTGGGTTTAAGTAAATATTTTTAAAGTGTCTTGAGTACTTCTCTTAGACCAGGGAGTCCAGTGATGGTACGGGCAGTCGACGTATCCATTCACTAAAACCTTGACTACCTGCTTGTCGACTCGACATGCCAAGACATTTCTTACTGGGATTAAAGGTACATGAATCATATAGGATTAATTCATTGTCTATCCCTATTGATTTATCTCCCCATTATAGTTGATATATATATATATATATATATATATATATGTTCATCTGACCGTCGTACTCTTTGATAACTTTCAAGATGCCTTCGCAATGACATCCATCTAGGATACCATCTCTAGTTCATGATGATGAAATTATGAGTGATGAGGCCTCAGTTCAAGGTCCATCATATGATACCCTTCCTCTAGGTGTACGGGTAGCAACACCTCCACCTATTGCGAAGCTGTTAGTTCAAGTAGAGTAGGAAGAAGAAGTACGCATGATGATCACACTCCATAAGTTTTAGTTTCATAGACTGCTGAGATTCTGTAGTGACCTAGATCCTCAGGCAGTAGAGGATTTGATAGAGTCAGTGGTCTATATCTTTAGTCTTATTCACACCCTGATAGATCAGCTGGTGGATTTGGTAGTTATCCTTTTCCATGGAGTAGTTGCGAATTGGTGGAGCCTGGTTATTCAGATGAACGATGAGTTTGCACTCTCATAGAACAACTTCTAGTAGTTATTCTGTGAGGAGTAATACCCCTCTTACTTGTGCTCAGTTTGAATTCACGAGCTTCTATAGATTCAATAGGGAGGGATGATAGTGCCTGAGTATGTATATAGGTTAAAAAACATGACGTTCTACTCTATTGACATGATCTGTAATGGATACTTCCAAGCATGGAAATTTTAGTAGGGACTCTGTAGAGATATATGAACAGCATAGTGCCCTTGTGCATCCCCACCTATATCAGGGTGCTAGAGTGGGCACTTGTGACAGATATATTTCTATCATAGGGATACCAGATAGTTGTAGTTGGTAGTGGGCGCAACAGATCCGAGTCATTTACAAAAGCAGGAAGGTTCCAGAGATCTTAGAATAGGATATCCTTATGTGAGAAGGCTAAGGCATGTGGATATTTGGGGATGAGGTAGCATATAGAGGTAGTGTAGCCCTAAGAGGGGTAGTGATTTACTTGTGATGAGATAGGTCACATGGCATGAGACTTCCTGACCAGGCATGTTGATCATCCCAGGGAGATAGATGATGTACCTCCATAGTAGATACAACACTATGATCAGGGTGGTCCCTAGGGTGAAAGAGCTGTAAGAGGATCATGAAGAGTTATAGGTGGAAGATGACGGTATGAGATCCTTCCACCACCACCACCAGGAAACCCATGTCAGGCTTGGAGATTTGGTGGCTGGGGCCATAGACAACTACACGATTTGGATGTCTATGATCTTGTAGGGAATGAGATGATTTTAGGTATGATATGTATTTATCCTACTCCCACCTTAGTATTAGTAAAAACAATTTCCAGTAATTATTTTATCTCTCAACTCATGGTGTGAGATCTAGAGATCCTAGTAGAGATGTTATCACAACAACTTCTTCTCAAGGTTCCTATAGAGAACTCTTCTTTTGTAACTTTCATATGTTGGCAGTGCAAGGTTAACATGGGACCTTCTAGTCATCAAGATGGAACCCTATGATGTCATATTGGGTATGGATTGTATTTTCATAGTTTGATCCTAGATTTAATATCATCATAGACTATTCAGATGCCTACACACTAATGGGACAAGGATCTCCTTTTCTGGTGAGAGCGACCACATTCCAGAAAAATAGGATGCCATGAGTAGGAGGTTGTGGCCTATCACCCATCAGTTAGTGAGCGTAACCCTTGGTGCAGTAGACTCTTCAAGAATCTGAGTTCCTTCAGTTGTGGAGGATTATATGGAAATATTTAGCGAAGACTTTTTGGGACTACCTTTGAGACGAGAGATGGAGTTTCCTATATAATTACATCCTGGGACTACCCCGATATCTTCTATGGAATATCAGATGACACCTATTGAGCTCTGGGAGCTATAGTTGTATTTGGAGTGCCTTCTTGAGAAAGGTTTATCAAACCTAGTGTGTCCCATAGGAATCTCCAGTGTTATTCATGAAAAAGGTGTAGGGGTCTTATATATTTGCATGGATTATCATTGCATGAATCAGGACATGATAAAGAAAAAGTACCCATTTCTAAGGATTGACAATCTCTTTGACAAGTTACAAGGCACAAGATGGTTCTTGAAGGTCGATATCAGGTTTAGCTGCCACCATTTGTGGGTTCCTAAGGCTGATATTCAAAATTTGGCATTCCAATGTTGCTACAAACACTATGGGTTCCTAGTGATACTCTTTGGTGTGACAAATTACCCTTATGTGTTTATGGATTAGATGAACCATGAATTCCAGTCATACTTATACCGGTTTGATTTTATCTTCATCGATGTCATACTTGTCTACTACACAATAGAGAAGGAGCCTATCACCCATCAATTAGTGAGTGTAACCCTTGGTGCAGCAGACTCTTCAAGCATCTGGGTTCCTTTAGTTGTGGAGGATTATATGGAAATATTTCTCGAAGACTTTTTGAGACTACCTTTTAGGAGAGAGATGGAGTTTCATATATACTTTCATCCTAGGACTACATTGATATCTTATGTGGAATATCAGATGACACCTATCAAGCTCTGGGAGCTACAGTTGCAGTTGGAGGGCCTTCATGAGAAAGGTTTATCAAACCTAGTGTGTCCCATGAGCATCTTCAGTGTTATTCATGAAAAAGGTGGAAGTGATATTAAATATTTTTATGGATTATCATCGCGTGAATCAGGACATGATAAAGAAAAAGTACCCCTTTTGAGGATTGACAACCTCTTTGACCAGTTGTGAGGCACATGATGGTTCTCGAAGATCGATCTCAGGTTCAACTACCGCCATTTGTGGGTTCCTGAGGCTAATATTCAAAATTTGGCTTTCCAATTTCACTATATACACTATGAGTTCCTAGTGATGCCCTTTGGTGTGACAAATTCCCCTAACGTGTTTATAGATTAGATGAACCATGAATTCCCTTCATACTTGGACCAGTTTGTTGTTATATTTATTGATGACATACTTGTCTACTCCACAACAGAGGAGGAGCATGAAGATCATTTGAGGAAGGTTATTGATTTTCTTTGAGAGCAACAATTTTATATAAAGTACTCAAAGTGTAAATTATGGATACATGAGGTTCACTTTTAAGGGCATGCCATTTCTGAAAAATGTTTAGCCATGGATCAATCAATGATCAAGGAAGTTCTTTCTTGGGATCCACCAAATACTATGTCAGAGTTGCATAGTTTTTTAGGTTTGGTGGGGTACTACAGGATATTGGTGGAAGAATTATCTAGAATCATTACCCCTTTGATTGACTTGATGTGGAAAGGGAAGATGTTTACCCAGTTAGATTAGTGCCATAGGGCCTTTGAGAAGTTGAAGCAGAGGATGACGAGAGCTCCAGTGTTGAGACTTCCAGATGTAGGCGTTGAGTTCGAAGTGTATTATGATGCCTCATGATCTGGGCTCGTTTGCGTGTTGATGCAATGTTATGAAGTCATCACATAAGGGTATATTAAATTGAGACCCCATGAGTATAATTATGATGCTCATGTATTATAGTTGATATCAATAGTCATCTCTCTAAGGATGTGGAGACACTATCTTCTGGGAGAGAACTTTGTGGTTTATTCAAACCACCAGAGTCTTAAGTACGTCTTCACCCAGAGAGACCTAAACCTAAGACAATGATGTTGGTTTGAGTTTCTATAGGACTACTACTTTTATATAGTATATACTATATGTAAGGTAAATTTTGTATCATATTCCCTCATAATAAAGTCTTAGGATTTCTTAGTATAAGAAGCTTCAGAGCAGTTATCTTCCTTGCGACTGAGCCTGATGGAGCAAGAGGGTACAACATTTATTTAATCGATGGCATTGACTTCTTTTCTTATCGAGAGTGTGTGGGAGTCCTAGATATGATACATCTATTATGAGGTCTTATGTGATTATATATCCATAGTCAATGTACCATATGAATATTATGAAGGAGGGAATCACATCATCTTGTTCTAGGGGTGAACAATGGTTCCAGTCACATTGTGGGAGGAGGTGATGTGAGAGTTCCCCACTTCTCCACTAGCTATAAATCTTGATGTGGGGAAGATATATAGGGATATTCAGTGGTAGCTTTGGTGCTCATGAATTATTTGAATCATAGTTAAGTTCTTCTCATGGTGCCTCACTTTTCAGCAAGTGAAAGATGAGCACCAAGTTCCGGTGGGTTTCTTGTATCCTCTTAAGATTCCAAAGTGGAAATTGGATGACATATCTATGGACTTAATCATAGGGATTCCATAAAAACAAAAGACCATGACACCATCTGAGTGATAGTTCATTGAATTACAAATTTGGCATACTTCCTTGCTATCAGGGAGTAGATTTCGGTGGAGAGTTTGGGGCAGTTGTATATTCAGGAGAACATTTTTCTTCATAGGGTACCATCAATGATTTTATCTGATCATGACATGTGTTTTACATCACGATTGTGGAGATTAATGCAAGAGTAATTTAGGACACAGTTGTGGATGAGTATATCCTTTCACCCCCAGACCGATAGGTAGGCCGAGCACACTATCTAGGTGCTAGAGGACATGCTGAGGGATTGCATGCAGGATTTTGGCCAAAGTTGGTAGGATCACCTAACCTTAGTATATCTTTCATACAAAAACAGATACCACTCTTCCATTATCATGACACCTTTTGAGTCCATATATAAGAGACCTTGAATGTCACCTTTATACTAGATAGAGATTAGCGAGTCATCTCTTGTGGTCCCAGAATTAGTGTAGGCAACAATGGAGAAAGTATAGGTCATCTGTGAGCAGATGTGGATGGCCCAGAGTAGACAAAAATCCTATGAAGATTGTTATTGTCGACCCTTGGAGTCTGAGTAAAGAGACTATGTTTTCTTATGAGTCTCTCCATGAAGAGGAATGTAGTGGTTCTGTTGGAGAGGTAAGCTAACCTTGAGGTTCATTGGGTCATTAGAGATCATGGAGAAGGTTGGTGAGGTTTCCTACCACCTCACCCTAACCCCACAATTGGAGTGGGTGCACGACGTCTTCTACATATCACAGCTAAGGAGATACGTGCATGACCCCACACACATCATTGACTGGGTGAGATGGTCATCGAGGATGAATACATCTTTGTAGAGAACCTGGTCGTGATCGAGGACTAACCAGAGTGGAACTTGTGTGGATGGACCATCTCTTTGGTTCATGTTTTGTGGCACCATGAAAATGTGCAAGAAAGTTTCTGGGAGTGGGAGATCAATTTTCAGACTCATTATCCTAAGTTTTTTTCTAAGTTTTTATTTTTTAGGATGAAAATATTGAAGGAGAAAATGATGTAAAGACCCGTGTTTTCCCTTATAAGACTTTGAAATATTTCTATATATATTTCCAGAGCTAGGCACTGAGACGGTGTACGATTCCAAGGACCCGTGTACCCAAAATTAATTTTATAAAAATATTAAATATATTTTATATTGTGCGCATGTGGTTAATTAAATAAAATAGGATAATTCTTAAAGGGATGATTATATTAGAAATTTGAGACCACATTTGGGTCCATAATGTGGTGTTTACCCTAGTCATGGCATAAAATAAGTCAAGCATGGGAAGTTCAGACCCCTCGCTTATTGGCAGTACGTTTAAGTGGATTAATTAATTAATTAATTTATTAATTAAACCTTGAATAAGAATGAAATATATAAATTCATCATTAGGAACAATTCTCTAAGGTTGGATCATAATTCTCCCACCACTCCTCTCCTCCTCCCTTTGGCGAATCCCTTCAATGAATGAAAAATCCTTGGATCAACAAGAATCGAAGGGCAATGAATGCAGCAACTCCTCCTGAACTTGTTGGTGAGCATTTTCTTCAACATTGATCAATCCAAACTAAGGTAGGACTCTCCTTTTGGTATTTTATTCCCTTAGATTAAAATAATTGAGAAGATCCATACTTTTTCTTGGATCTACATCAATTGAAACCTTGCATGCACCTAAGAACTGAAACATTAATTTATTTCTGAATTGTTCATCTAACCCTGATGCCCTATTCTTTTTTTAGCCAAGAATGCTTGGAAAAATACATATAAACTTTTTTTTTCTTTTCTTCCATGTTCTTCACATTCTTCAAAGATGGAATCCCATGATTCCTGGTTTGATAGTTTCCAGATGACCTGAGCTCGATTAGGTACCTGGATTCATGAAAGATCAACAAAACTATGATGATTTTTCAAGTTAATCATGGATCTATAATCTTCATGGTTCAAGGATGATCGATCTGTTGGTTTTAGATTGAGAAATCAAAGGATGACTGAATAGTGATGATTAGAACATGCAATGAAACCCTTCCTAGTAAACAGAGCTAATTTTTGGTGAGAAGTGGCCCAAAATCATGATTTGCAGTGAGATCCGAAGTTTATGGGAGAAGTCATGGAGGGATCTTTAGAGGTTGGACTAGATTTGAAACATATACAAAGGTCAAGAAAAATCTAGATGTTCTATTTTAAACTCTACTATACGCCAAGTGTAGGATGAAGAACATAGCGTGTAACCTCCCTCAACAACAGTTCTGGGGTTTGGGAAAATTTGAGGGTAACATGATGTGTAACACTCCCTCACACACCGTGTACCCCCTTCTCTATTGGAAAACCCATGTGATTGGTCACATGGGCGGGGAATCCCTGTAATAGAACAGAGACATATCTTTTCAACATGGGCGATATCCTCTGTGGACCAACATGTTTTGTACTAGAGTACATAGACACGTGGTTTGAGTACACAAACATAACCAAAAGACATGGCCCCAGTTCCGATTAGTCAGAACACGACCCCAGTCCCAGTTAGTTAGGACACAAGGTGTATTCCACCTACATAGTGTGTTCTACTGCATGGGGTGGAGTTATGTGTTGGCCTGGGACATGACCAATATGTGGATAGGGACAACATACTGCGTGGCTCCACTCACATTTCGTGTTCCCCTTGAGCTCTTCTGAGAAATATTTGAATGATCTTATCCCCATCATTTGAACTCATATTTTGGCCCACGAGTAGCCTATCCTTAGTGTTTTTACACATATAACATGATAGTGACCTTGGAAGAATCTTTTGAGATATGATGTGAAATATTACAGGGTTTTCACGAGCTGAGGTGACACCCAATGATGGAAGAAATCATATAGAATCACCAGAGTAGTTCCAGGAATAACCCTCCAGTAGGGATGGGCAGTAGAGTTCCCTTTAAGATAGTACTCAGATTACCTTATAGTAGGGTTGGGAAGTGGTGTTCCCCAATGATATTTTTGAGTTATCCTCTAGTATTACTGGGTAGTGGAGTTATTCACAGTTCTGAGCTTACCCTATAGTAGGGATGGGCAGTGTCATTCCCCAATGAAAGTACCAGGCTTACCCTCCAGCAGAGCTGGGTAGTGGCATTCCCTGATGACAGTACCAGGATTACCCTCGAGTAGGGCTGGATAGTGTAATTAACCAATGAAATATTCTAGGCCTAACCCTCTAGTAGGGTTGGGAATTAGAGTTCCCTAATGACTCATCGAGCTTACCCTCCAGTAGGATTGGGCAGTGGCGTTCCCTGATGACATTCCCAAGTGTAACCCTCCAATCAAGATGGGCAGTGGAGTTCCTCAATGACTATTAGAGTAGAAACCTTATATTATATTAGAGCAAGGGATCCTTACCTAGAACTAGTATCCCCTCAACTATGTGGAATAATGAAGAGATATGGTTTTACGTAGCTTTAGACTCATGAAGAAGAGGGACGCTTTCCGCACTGAGATGTATTTTTGTGACATGACCTAAAACTACGTGGGTGAGTCGGTGCCACCCAAAGTAGATAGTATCAAGGTGTGGTAATTTATTTCCTTATAATTGTGTGCTCAGGGTAGATGCATGAGATGCTGGGAATCGTTTATGGATACTTTTGGAACTGTTGGATACTCTTCTTCTTGGACTAAGATATGAGATGGAGATCCCCTTACTCTCATGTTTGGGTTTCTTTGACTGAATATATATATATATATATATATATTATACTTCAGTACCCACTCCTTGGGTTTACTTACTCTCCTCCCAGGAGAGGCAAAGACACATAGGGTATGCCATGTGCATTTCGTGTTTATCTTCTCATGGTTGGATGAGTCCACTCTCCTGCTATAGGTAGCGAAGTCTCAATGAGAAGTTCACCTTCTCACCATGTCGAGATCCTTGTGCTTGGATGAGTTTACTTTTACTCTCTTGTACTCTTTTTATGTACCTTTTTCTATCTACTTCTTTCCTCTTGAGTTGTATCTCTTATTTCTCACCATTCACACTTTCAGGGCATTCTACTGGGTATGTATATACTCACCCCTGTATGGGCTTCACCCAAAAAGTGTCGTGTCTCTTGAAGATGTACAATAGGTTGATCTTGACTTTATAGGAGCTTAGGAATACACGGTACTTGGACAACATACAATGATATTATCTGGGGATACAGGAGTTGGGCTCTCTCACCTGTTTACTCTTTTCTAGTTTTGTTAGTTTGGGACATATTTCTAGTTGGGTGAGTATTTTTTCACTTTAATTTTTAGTATACACTAACATAATTTTATACCGTCTAGATGTTTATGCATGTTTGGTTTATTTTATAGTAGTTTTGTATCTTTTCTTCTTTCACTCTAAATTTTTTCATTGAGTTTGTTGTGTGCATGTGTACAAGTTCTTAGACAAAGGCCGCCCCGATTTAGTTATGCCTTCGGCTCTTGTCTCCTCCCCTTGACCTATGGAGGTGGTATTGGGGCAGTTGAAGCTTGAGCCCTAGATTGAGTCAAGTTGTTATAGAAGATAACTCAAAATCCTAGCATTGGAGGGTTGAATTATAGTTCCTAATGGTACTTTCTTAAGATCTAGTTTTATTTTGAATGGAATGGAGGCCCTTCATGGGTTAAATGCCTACTTGAGTTTCTTGAGGATCATCTTGTATGTGGGATACTTAAAGGAGTTTCAAATAAAAGACTTAGTGCAACAATTCCTACGATATTATTTGAAAATAGGCATACCACAATACCCTATAAAAATTCCATAAATAATTCTCTCCATACTACTAACAATAGTCCCTAAACATAATGTTGATTCTATTAGGAGTTAGGTATAAGAAAATTCTAATCACCCCCTCTATAACTTAGTGCCAAATATATTTATAATTTCATCTCAGTATAATTTACAGTTGATTATCATAGGAGTGTCACTAATATAACTAGTATATGTGACAAATGTTTCAATAATTCTTTGGTATACTTGATTTGGTTTGAAATGGTACCAATTTTATTTTGATAAATTTGAAATCCCAAACATAATTTTAACTTATCTATTAAACTCATTTCAAATACATGTTATGTAAGTTTTGAAAAATCATTACAAATATATTCTTTCTTTTGGATAAAATAATAATATCATAAACATGAATATAAGTTATTAAAATATCCTTAATTTTTTTAATAAATAAATCTAGATAAATTTAAACTTTAGTCAAATTTTTCTTTATAAGATAAGAGTTGTTTTATCATTCCAAGCTCCAGGATCCTATTTTAAACCATATAAAACTTAGATAACATAAAAACTTGATTTTTAAGTTTTAATTTTAAAAAATATTGGATTTTTACAAAAACATTATTCAATATTATACCCATTTAAAAAAATACATGTTTTACATTTGATATAATTTTATATTTATATGTGTTACATAAGAGATCAAAATTATAATTGATTCTGACCTATTCATTGGTGAAAGTATTCTTCATAATCAATACCCCCATATTTATTATAATCTTGAGCAACCAATATATCTTTAGAACTAAAAAAACACTATAATCAACTAAATTATTTATAAAACCTAATTAGTTTATATAGTGATATAGTCATTAAGCCTTTCAAAAAGTTATCTTAATTATATAATTTTAAAATAATTTAATTCATATTGAATTTTATTACTTAATTTTCATTGAAAATTGTTTCGTCAAATTTTTAATCCTATGTTGTGAAAGATAATTAATACCTTCAACCTCATTTATAAAGGACCTTATAGTCCATGTTTACTTATCAAGTCCACATATAATTTTTTCAAGGGGATGGAATTTAATGTACCTAATAGTTCTGGGAAAATCATGTTCAACATGGCTAGTTTCTGAATATCCATGGCTACTAGAAAGGTAAATACATTAATGGTATTTGAGAAAAATAATAGTTTTTTTGATATCCATCAAAGTATTATTAAGGTGTAGTGTTGTGAAATAATCCTAAAAATCTAGGGGTTCAGGTTCACATGAATCAGTATCATAAAATTTAATGTGAATATTTTCTTCCATAACTTTGGTTCTCTTATTGAACAATTTATGTGAATTATTATAGGCATAATAAACTAGAAAAATCTATTCATATATATATTTTTAGAAAGATTACCTAAATTATACTTTGTATTTAGGATATATAAGTTAAAACAAAAAACCTTAAAGTAAAATACCTTATGTTTCCTTTATTCTATAATTTATAAGTTTTTTTATTTATGAGAGGTTATAATAACACTATATTTATCTCATAATGATTTTTATTTATATATTTTGTGGATAAGTAAGTTGGCAGGTCATATTCACTATGTATGGTATGATTTATATCTTGTAGAGTTTTATTACTCTTTTCAAAAATTCTATTTTTAAGGTGTTTTATGGGGTGGGGAAACTTTGATTATATCCATGATAATAGAAAAAAATTGAACTAATGTTTTAGAAACTCATGATTGTTGTCACTTATCATAGACATAATAAAAAATCACTTTGGTTATCTATAAAATTATAAATCTTAATAAAATGTTCACAATAATCACATTTTTGATCCAAAAAGTACAAAAATATAAATCTTAAGTAGTCATAAAATATCATAATCATATAATCCATATTGATTGGAAATTTTTGATGACTCAAATGAATCCATGTGATCCAATTTTAAATCTTGAGATGTGAAAATATATTTTTTGGATTGAAATAATTTCTATGATTCTTTTTTTCTTTATACCTTGTTTATAATACCTTATCATTATAATATTTTAACTTGGTAAGGTCTCTAAATAATACCTTTTTATAAATATTATTAATACAGAGAACATTGTAGTGTCTGAGTATTATATGAAATATCCAATCTATTTTTGAAATAATTTTAAACATGTAATATTTTAAGGAATCAATGTGATCAAATAAAAATTATAAATATCGTTTTATTTTAATAAAAAATAAAACATTCTTAGAATAATTTTTTTTACATGAATCATTCTCAAACTTCAAATGATATATATCTTAATATACCTGACCAATGGTAAAAAAAATGATATAAACCATCAACATACAGAACCTTTGAAATAATATTAAAGTTATATGTACTTACTTGAAATAGGTGAAAATCTTTCCTTTTAAATTATCATTAAAAATAACATCTCCAAAATTCTATTTATTAGGAATTTTGAAATTTCAGTAGTCTCCCAGCATATTCCTTGAACATACATTATCAAAGTACCATTGGATAAAGTGTACACTATTAAAGTATGTATCCTACAATAAAATCATAAAATTGAAGAATTTGGTGTTGAAATCATCTTAAATTCAACAATGTATGTAAAAATATATTTATAAACATAGACTTACTTTATTTTCTTTCTTTATATATATTAAATGTCTCTTGTTAAAAAGGATTTAATAGATCCATAAATTTTGGAGTTTTTATAGGATAGTGATTATTCACATTCCCTTAATTCCTATCATAAAACCATGAAAAATAATATCCAAATTGGTTTGAGGTATATCCCCATATGAAACAATTTCTTTAATGATTCCTTTGTGATAATGTTTTGTAACCCATTCCATTTCTAAATCTTTGAAGATTTTAAGACCCAAACATCATATTGAGAGTTTCTCTACCTTGGGTAAACTTCTCTAAGTCCCCTTTAATCTATTCATTTTCAACATTGAGTATTATATTATCAATTTTAAGATCTATTTTTTATAAAAATAAATAAAGAAAATTTTGTTTTTAATTTTAATTCGACCATGATGTTTTTTAGGAAATTTGTATCTCTACATATTATCATTTAGAGTGTATTCCAAAATACCATTTTATTCCTAAAGTTTCTCATGATATAAATAAAATAAATTAGTAGTTTTATCATATAATAATTAAATAATAACAATATAAGTTAATTTATATTTGGATTTCATAATACCAAAATTGTATATTGAATCCATATCTTCAGCCATGTTCTTCAACTCTAGTTCATATTATATAAGTGAACCAATGAGTTCATCAATTATGTACTCCTTGATGTTATTTCTTTCATAAATGGAAACATTATTAGCATACTACTTATTTGGTAGAGTTATAATAACTCTTTCAACCATAAAATTATTATACAATGCTTCTCCAAGAATACTCATTCCATTCACTATGCTTGAAAATATATGGAACATATGGTTCATAGTTTCATTTTCTCCCATCTTGAAGTCTTTTTACTCAACCTGAAACATTCATAGATTAGTTATATTTAACTTATCTATACCATAATGAGTAACTTTCAAAGTTTTATAAATATAATGAGAATTTTTACTTGTATATATATGAATAAAAACATTTCTTCGGATAACACAGTAAATAATATTCATGATTTTATATATGAGAACATACTTAGTTGCATCATTACCAGTAAGAGCATCAGGGTCTATCTTGGGTAATTTATAAGGTTTTACCATTGTGGTACAATGTTCAATGACAAGTTTCTTTTGGTAGTCTTTCATTATAGACTATCAATATCCATATCCATTTCCATCAATGAAAGGAGGTTTTTGAGGAATCCAAATATCATTAAAACCCTAACCTTCCATCCAAAAGAAATCTCCCTTATACTATTAATCATAGGCTAAGTTTAGTAAAATAAAGTATATCCTATAAATATAATTCAATAATACCAATTTTTTGTCCCAAATGGTATGCTAGACTAAAGTTGGGGGGGGGGGGGTTGAATTGATAGAATTAAAAATTAAAAGATAATACTAAAATTAAATAGATCAAAAATTATTTTTATAGTTGTTCAGATAAAAAAAGGATCCTACATCTACTATTAACACCCCTTTACTACTTGAGATGTATGGTATTCATTAAATAACAAGGATTTCAAATGGTAGTCACTACCCTATTACAACTTACCTTTTCTAGTAGAATCACAACCATGATACAACTTGACTTTTAAAGGGGGTCACAACCCAGTTACAACACCTATCATTCATAGAGATATGGATAAATAGAACTTTATTTTTTAATGGAAAAGAATAAACCAATATACAATCACAAATCAGTGGAATAGATTAGAAAATACAGTAAAAAAATCCAAAAACCAGTTAAAGATAGATGAATTTGAACATTTTTTATAGCTTGATCAATCCTTGATCAATTAATCAGTATTATTAAGATATTTTAAGTATTGTAGTAGCAAGAGAGTAGTGATCATAAAATTTCACGTGTTCTCACTTGGATGACATTCAACACTTTTATCTATTTTTTTCATCAAATTCACACCATCACTCTTCACCCATAGCTTCAAATTTATTTATATAATAATTTACAATATCTATATAGGGAGTAACGATTAGAAAAATTAAAAGAAAAATAATGTTACTGAGATTATTTCCATAAATACATCTACAAATAATTAGTCCTAAAAACTCAATCAACTTTTCAAAATAATAATATTTGAATAATGAAATATTTCAAAGTTGGCCAATCATTTATAATGATATTTAATATCATTGAACAATTTATAAATAATATCTATAATAATCATACTTGAATACTAATTAAAAAAATAATTTGAATAATCTATAAAATATCATTATTTAGTTTCCTTAAAAAAACAGTTGAATTTTTAATAAAAAGTGTTCCAGATAATCATGATACATTAATATATCTATGGTGTGAGTATGTATAAATCAACAGAATCACTAAAATTTATTTAAGAATCACTATAACATGACACAATTTATCTTGGTCATGACTAAAATTTTCATCTTGAACAAGTATTCTTAATTCATTGAATTCTAAAAAACCAATAGAATAAACATGAAAGTAAGTTTTTTCTAAACGTAGTAAATTTATAACTGATAATCCAATACATAATATAATTTTTACTCTGAATAGATATGTAATATACTTCCCTTAATTAAATTATTATTTCTTTCATCATACATAATATCCTATCCTCATACAAAATCATAAAATAGTCAATACATAATATATTTATTCTAACTTCATTGAGATTCCTAGTAAATTTTACTTTTTTTCATTCCTGATATATAAGACATTTAATAGAATAATTTAGACAATGGAATTTTTGAAATACTCAAAATTTAAGATACATAAAATATTTCTACCATATCTATATGATGCGTAATATATTTAAATTTTCTATATTTTTATAATTCCAATACGTAAGAAATTTTAGTTTGATACATAAGATATATGACTTAGGTATATTTCTATAATACTTTACACATAATATATATTTATTTTGAATCTTCATACATAATATTCAAGACTTAGAAAATTTTCGCACACAAAAAATTAATAATAAAATAATAAAAATAAAAAACAAATGATCAAGAATAATAATAGAAGATAGGTTTTAAATAGTGACTATATAATCCTTTATCCATTCTAAACACAGAAACAAGAATAATATAATAGTAATGAAATTTAAATCAAGAAAATAAAATAAAATAGTATATAAAATAACGATAACAATTAATAATAAAAAGTGAGGGTAAAGTGTAATTATCAAATTAAATAAGGATAAAGATACACTCAATACCCATATCAATTTTCAGGATAAAGAAATCAAATTTCGTATCCCAAATAAACTCATGATCATCTATTTGTATACGGATGACTATTTAATCCCTATAGAAATTAATTCCCTTATATGGTCCTTAATACCCAATCATTAGGGTGTATTTTGATCAAATGGTTGGGGAGAAATTCAATATTGAAGATATGCCTATTGTATGAGAATATATAAATGTATTTCCAGAAGGGTTTATTTTGAAGTTGAGTTTTCCATGGAACTCATACATGGTTCCATGACTATATCAAATAGTATATATAGAATAACCCTTATTTAATTAAAATAATTAAATAAGAAACTCTAATATAACCTGGAAAAAAAAAATATACACGTAAGTGCTTCACCATGGGGAGCATCAGTCCTCTTTGTTAAGAAGAAGGATGAATCATTGTGTCTTTTCATTGACTATTATGAACTTAACAACATCACAATCAAGAAAAAGTATCATATAATTCGTATTGATGACTTATTATATCAATTATTAGGGGATAAATACTTCTCAAAGATATATATTCAATTCAAATATCATTAATTAAGGGTGAAAAGAGAATATATGCCTAAGAAAACATTATATAAAATATATGGACACTATGAATTGATAGTGATTCCTTTAAAACTTGAAAATTCCATTATTATATTTATTCATTTTATGAATATAGTCTTTATAGATTAATTTAATCGATTTATGGTAGTATTTATAGATGATATTCTCATATATCCAAGATAAAGGAAGAGCGTGAAGATAAGGGTTGTGATGAAGACCATGAGAAATGATAAATTGTATTTTAAATTTAGAAAGTGTAAATTATTTATATATAAAGTTTCATTCTTGGGTCATGCAATCACAAGTGAGGATATATCTATGGATCCTTTAATGTTAGAGAAAAATTAAGAATAGCCTTGACCTATATTTGTAATATTGATTCATAGTTTTATTATATTATAAGGATGATATCAATGCTTTATGAGAAATTCATCATGATTTTAAAATCAAATAACCAAGTTAAATTAAAAGGGAGATAATTTTTTATAGATAAAATAATGTGAAGATAGTTTCAAGGAGATTTAGTGAAGGATGGTCACTATATCTGTACTCATAATACCATGAAGTGGAGAATGGTTTGTGATGTACACTAATATATAAAATATGGAACTGGGTTGTGTCCTTATGAAAATTGACATAGTGGTATCTTATACCTAATTCCAATTAAAGGTTTAAGAGAAAATTACTCGACATATAATCTGGATAGAAACAGAAATATCTGTATTAAATATATGGAGGAATAATCTCTATAGAGAAAAGGCTGATATATATACAGATTATAAGAGATTAAAGTATATATTCACATATAATTATTTGAACATACTTCCAAGGATATGTTTGTAGTTGATAAAGGACTATGAATGCTCAATACATGACCACTCTAAGAAGGTGAACAAGGTGGAAGATGATTTGAGTAGGAAGGATCATGATACCTTATCCATTATAAGGATTGAAATAGATACAATACTCATGGATTTGAAAAGGATGGACCTAGAAATAAAAAGGTATGGGGAGAAATTCTATCCCTCCCAAATGAATTCTCAACCATCTATACATATAGATACCAAGTTGGAATAGAAGGAGAATATGAATCTTCAATATAAAGTAGGTAATATTCTATGATTCAACCTTGATAAATATTGAATTATTAGATTTAGGAAATGTATATGTGTCCCTTTATTATGGTATTTGAAGAAGTAAATTTTTTTATGAACATATATTATCATTCTCTGTCCACAGTAGAAGCATAAGGATTTATAGAGATCTCAAGAATCATTTCTTGTGGGATAACATGAAGATGGAAAATTGCAAAGTATATATCTTGATGGTTAGTCTGCTAATAAGTTAAGTATAAACATAATAAGTCTCAAGGTATGATTCAACCATTACCCATACCCATATGTAAATAGGATAAAATTACCACGTATTTCATCATAAATATTTCCTATCCATCTAAAGGTTATAATTCTATTTGGGTTTTGTTTCATTGACATAGGAAGTTGGCATACTTCATTTATATTTGAGAAGATTTCTTTCTCAATTAACTTTCTAAGATATGCATAAAGGGAGTGGTAATTATGTATGTAATACCACTTTCAATTATATCTAATCAATATCCAAGTTTCACCTTGAATTTCTAGATAATTCTTCAATAATCATTGAATATATAACTAATATTTAATACTACTTTTCATCCTTAAACTTGTATCATAGAGATAAACTACTATAAAATAAGACTACTCACTAAGTTAAAGTTATATAGAGGAATCATAAGTTTGAGGAAGTGACATGGGGAACCAAAAATATAATGAGTCAAAGGTACCTTAATCTATTTTCATCTGAGTAATTAAATTTTATAGGTGAAATTTATTTTAAGGGGGATAGAATGTAATACCCAACATTTTTATCCCTTTAATTCATTTCATAGATTTTTTCCATGCAACACTGAACTAAAATGAACCATGATATATTTTATTGAGATAAAATATTATAATACAATATAAAAATTAATACATTTTTATAATATAATATGAAACATCCCTAAAATATTATAAGATAAATAAAACCATAAGTAAATAAAAATTCCACAAACATGAAATATTCATCTGTATGGTTTGCCTTGAAGATCATACCACCAATTATAACTATGTAAGGAATGACAAAAAACTAGAAATATAATATATGTTTTAATATAGAGATAAACTACTATGATGAATGAATTTTAGTGAGGTATGTATGGTCATATGCAGGAATATAAAATGATTGTTTTTTTTCGCTTTGAAAAGGGAATTCCCCAGTGTGGCCTTTTCGAACCCTCCACACAGAGGAACCCCCCTCCCCCACGAAGGGGTAGTACCCGCAGGTAGATCCCCAGGCGGGGAAGGAGCTGTTACCGGCCGAGATGGCAGAGCGTCCCGAGGGTAACAACCCAGCAGCGATGGATCAACACAATAATCCATCAGCAATTGGGTCGCGCCTCATTTTGCCCGCCCAGAAGAATCCGGCCGACCCGGCAAGGCGGGTGGATCCCAGGGGAGAGGCTCGGCCCCCGAAAGCGGACTTCCCAGGTTTCAAAACCTGAACCTCCCAAAGAACGATCATGTTTGGAAACTCACCTTCACCACCGCACCACCACCGAAGTGAAAAAATGATTGTTATATATAAGGTCATTGAATATATTGTTGTTGAAAATTTGGTCATTGGGTATACATGTATCTGATAGGTATATTGAGTATTTTTTAGTTAGATGTAAATAATGTGTTACATATAAAATATTTGACATGAAATTAACAAAAATAATTTTGTAATAAAATAAAAAAGACACTAATTCATTTATAAAAATATATATTATTTTTAAAAATTGTTTTTTGGTACCTAATGTATTTTAAATTAAATTTATTAATTTAATAAAATATATTAAAAACATTCAAGGAATGGATATAAAAATAATTAAATAATATCCAATAAATAATTAAGGAGTTATAGGTAATAATAATTTAATGATTCATGGTCAATGAAAAATGTTTTATTTAAAAATATTATTTTTATTATATATTATATATTTTTATTTATAAGATAAATTTATCATATTAGGAGTATAAAATTTAATGAAATTTATTTCTTATATATACTAATAAACAAAAAAATATTCATTTAACGATTATTACTTGTTAAGGAATCATAATAAACTCACTTTTATGTATAAAATATAGTTCTCTAAAAAAGTTATGTGTTTTAAATTTCTCATTTAAAATTTATTTTAATAACTTTTATAAAATTTATTTTAATAACTTTTATAAAATTTATTTAATTTTTGGAATTAGGTCATTGAAATTGGGTAAGTAGGTCAATTTTATTTTTGGGAAAAAAATAAGCTACCAGGGTAAAAATTGAGTTGTCACGGTAAGAGTAAAGTGCAGTAAAGGGGGTTAAATTAAGGGTTAAATGCCTAAAATATCTATAAAATTATCTCCTAATTATTTGGATGAGGTTATTCATGAACTATATCCATTATATGTCCACTTTGGATCCACTTTCCATGTAAAAATACATTCCTTACACATTAAAGAATGGGTATTTGTGGGAATGCCACTCAAACTCACCTACAAAAGGACTTCTACTATAGCCACTTTAAACCACACTTTTACTTTACTAATATATTTAATATCTTCCAAAATTAATTATAATAAATCAATATTACACATTTGGTAGGTTTTGGTCTCAATAAGGGGTCCTAAATCCTACATTCCAAAAAACCTGTTTTAAGAAGGAACAAATTCATCAAAGTAAATATCTAGTTCTTCAATATATTTTTCAATTAACTTCTTATCTACACTATTTTAAAATATAATTCTACACTATGATTATTTTCTATTAATATCATTATACTTATGTAAAAATGATATTAATATAATATTATTCTATACTCTTACTCATTCATTAGTATAACATGTTCGTATTTAGGTCGATTCAACCACCAACATGAACAGTGTCATACTATCTTCACCAATTACAAAATTAATGAGTATCAAGATATAAATATTGTTAATATATGATATTAAATATTAATTTATTTTATGAATATTTTTGTGTAAGGGTGACTTAAAAATGAATGGTCATTATAAAGTAACTCATTGTTTTCAGTAATTTCCTAAAACATGCTCGATGTGGATTCCATTCTCATGAACCAAACCCATATATTACACCTAATGAATTTGAGACTGTATAAATCATTTAAAAAATTATTTCACCACCTAGAATAACTTGGTAATGATGAAATTTTTATAAAATAATTGGGATCCTTATCGTCATACCAAAACATTTGCATAATAATCAAAACTACTAATATTCAATGATTAAAATAAACTATAACTAATACATGTGTAATAAATGAATATAATTGAAAGGTATAAAAGGTAATAAATATAAATAAGGTTCTAAATTAAGTTATTAAGATTATTATGTTTATTATATAGTAGTTTAAATTTATTTTGTTAGATTCAAGAGTAAAGGTAAGAGTTTATTTTCCAATCTCACTTTGAAATCAAGACTGTCCATGTCTAAATTCTCATTAGGGGAAATTGTTTCTTATTTATCTATAAAACCCAATATATTTTCCTATACTTTGATTATTTTTAGGTTTACATGTATTTTTATGATTTCCCATCCCATTGGTTTATAATTCACCTAAAATTATGCTAGTAAGTGGGATCAACCATATCTCTTCTTTTTGGTCAGAAATATTTTCCTTAAATTTCCATGATTTTTATATTATTTTTCTAAAGCACTTATCCCATTTTTTTATGATTACTTAAGGAAACTACCCATAAACTTTGAGTTTTTTAAAAAAGTTTGAAAATAAGTTTTTCAAATATCTCCTTTAATGTTTTCCACACGCTTACTTTCTCCCATTGATTTCTTCGATTTTAATTAAAATATTCCTTTCCAAGTTTTCATGTTTCCAAAAAGTAATTTTTATTTAATTATTATTATTTTAAAAAAATAATTTATAAATTATTTTCTTTTAAAATAAAAGTTATCAAAAATGAAAAATTTGTTTCTTATTATTTTAAAACAATGTTCTACTGTTCTTCTAAATTTTTTTTCTTCCATGACAATATTCTTCAATATTTATTTTGTTTCACTGAGGTTATTTTTAATGAAATAATCCACTTTCTTTCTCTAGATGATTTATTTATTATTTGTAGAAGTTTTCATGAAACTTATTTCTTTGTCATGGGTTATTGATGTTATTATTGATTTATGAATGTGATCATTTTCATGTGGCACACATATGTATGGTTTTTTATTATGTTATAAAGGGGACCAAAATGATACAGCCCTATAATGTATTGGTTAAATATTCATATATTATGATATGATATATATAGGACTAGAGGGTAAACCTAATCCATGATTTTTTTAGAAATAGAGAGTAACCCAATCCAACATGTTATGGGAATCTTTCCATTATTTTATGATGGTCTTGGAAGTGATTCTTGACATAAGAAATAATTTTATATACTTGTGTTTATGCCAAATTCCTATGTTATGTTTCATGGATCATGATTATTGTCTCATGTTTCCACATTCCTAATATTCATTCACAATTTATACTAAAATACTTATGTTATATTCATGATTATTGATCATCTATGTTCATGCCTTTCCTATGTTTCCATTCCATATGAAAATGAAGAAGGGTATTTTGTAAAATATTTCTATAATTATATCATGTTTGTAGAATTTTGTGGGAGATATTGAATAATTATTGTAAAATAAGAAGTTTATGTAGCTAATATATAAAGATGATAAATCCATAGTTTATGGGGTGTGATTTACTCTTATATGTAATGAATATTCATGTAAAATGATATATTATATATTTATGTTATGATAAGGTCATCTCATCTTAGGTATTATCTATGTCGTGACTATCCTTATTCCAAAATCTAACCCTTATATTAAAATATATGTGTATAGTAAAAGTATATAACCTAGACATTGATGTGTGTATACTGTTTTCTTTTTATATTACAATATAAGATATTATATTCCATAATATACAAAATAATTTTTATGGTAAATCACTTTAAACATTTTATATTCTAAATAATTAATGAAATGTTTGATTAGTGTAATAATTGAATGAGTTTTATGTACTTCTCATTAAATTTTTAGATATTAATTATTTAAATAATGGTTTGGATCGATTCAAATTGTTAATTCATGAATATACTCTTTATGAGAACCATTTTGTTCTTGAACCATGAAATTACTTAAGAGGCATCCTTAAGTGCCTATATAAAGATAAGAAAACCAATAATAAAGGTAAATTAATTCAATTGACATATTTTTAGGAAAATTTCATAGAGGATTTCATGGATTAAAAGAAATATTTTTATATGAAAATGTTCTAGAGGGACAAGTGAAACCAGTATTTTTTTATCCTTAAGAGAAATATGGATCCTAAAATATTTAGAATTCCCATTGAGGAAATAGCAACATAACTTCATCACCAGCCTCCTTTATACTTAGTTAATGAATAGTAATGAAAAATGGCCACTCCTAGTTTTTAAATTTTTTTCATAATATTTTATATAATCATGTAAACTATTTTTCACCTGAGTTAGAACCAATTCATTATTTTTATTTTTAATAACCATGAAACCAATTTTATTTATAACTCCTTGTACTAGGATAATATATCACTTATTATAAATAAGATAAATGATTCTAATAACTAATTATTTTATAGGACCCTAGGTTTGGTTAAGTTTTTATATTCATGTTAGGTTGGGATACACTATCGTGGGTGGGGGGGGGGGGTTGAGGATGGTTCATCTATGTTTGATTCAATGGGTTAAAGTGGAATATTTTTAGTGTAATGAACTTTCATGAATATTTTAATAACCCAATTCAGACCACCACTACCCCAATTAGATTTTAAAATATCTAGGGGATTCCAACTAACACTGAGGGTAGCATTGAGGGAATGATTTACCCTATTTTGGTGATATTTTAGGTCAATAAAGGATTTTACTAAAAAATAATCATGACCCATTTTCACATCATGTTAGAAATATTCACTAAAGATCACATGATTACATGGTAGTTTAAACCATGTCATGATTTATGCGGGTGGAAACAACGATGTATTAAAGGTCACTATGATGTGGTTTTATACGTGGCAATATACCTATCATGTTATAAAGTGCAACTTAAACTCTTTATCTCACCATAAGCTATCATATTCCTTTTAATCCTCATGCAATGATCATTTGAGGATTTTGAACACCTAATTTAATTATTCAAACATTAAATATTTTATCACCATAAATGAGTTGGTGTTGCAAAGTATTATAGTTTCTTGAAACATTTTATTAAATATTTAAAAATTCAAGAAACATTTAAAATCCAAGGAGAATCCTTAGGTGGGTATATAAAGAGTCTCGTAGTTTTTTATTTTTAAGGAATATAAATTCTGTATAATAAAATCTTAAAACTGCTCAAGTCGAATCTCTCTCTCTCTCTAACTCTAATGTTCTAGCAGACCATGATAAATAGTGGATCCTTCCCAAGAATTGGTAGATTCTTAAAACCCATGGATACCAATGGATTAAGGGTTCCATTGGACGATTCTTAGTTATCACTATTAATATTATGTTAAGGAGCATGGATAAATTATCTTAATATAGAAAAGGTTTTCATTATTAGTTTATTTAATTTAGTCCAAATGAATGGATTGATTATGTGGAAAAATCAGTTTTGGATGATTGTTTTACACTATGTTTGAAAAAAAAATTCCTCTCCAAAACCCTTTAGTGGTATTAGAGACACTTCTTTATCATTTGTATTGGTATTTTCAGATAGATTAATGAACTAAAAAATGGATTTTTCTTGAACCATAATGTGTTTTGTATTAAATGGTCATGATTATTAAATTTATCTAAACTATAACATGTTTTAAGATGAAAATTATCATGTTTTGTAAATTCTATAAGACTATGTTATGGTTTGATAAAAAATAGTGTGAAAAAATTTAACAAAAATAGAGTATCATAAATATGATAACACAATATTGTGGTTATTAGAGTTAATGATTTAGAAACAACCAATTTTATACCTTCTATTACTAGATCATATATTTATACATTTCATATTCTTATACTTTATTTTATTTATGCAATGATTCATGTTTTGGAATATTAAATTAAGGGTGAATTTGGTAAAATAGTGAAAATTAAAGTAATGGAAAAGTGGGATTAATTGATTTTTTGTCCCGTTTTTTGTTTTGGGATTTGGTATTGAATTATAAAGTGTGGGGATGTAATATAATGTGTTTTTAGATATGGTTTTTGGTTTTATAATAGTTTTTGGAGTTAGATCAAGGCTAGGAGTCAGTTTCACCTATAATTTAAAAATACAGATGATACTGGGTACCCATTATGAAAGGTAGAAAATGGGGTGGCTTGGGGTTCCATCAGGTACCTGGTAGCATGGTTTATTTTTTTTTAAAAAAATGAGGGTACTTTAGTCATTTTATTTAAAACTTATTTATCCCCATTTGTCTTCCCTTCAACCTCACTCACCCCAAACTATCTAAGAGACTTATTTGTTGATCCTTCTTGGTTTATTTCTCTCTTCCTTCAACCCATTTTCAATACATGGCTTCCAAACATGGGTTTTTATTGTTAAATTAAGGTAAATAACCTCTAACTCTCTTATCTTTATAATTTTATTCTTATCCTTCAATTTATTTTTCTTTGGTTAGGGAATCAATGATTGTTACCACCAAATCATGGTGGAATTCATTTAAATTTACGAGCCTTATTCTTTTATTAGTTATAGATGGTTAGACTATGTAGTTTTCTCTCTGTTCATTGCTATATTGTTGGAAGGTTATTGGGGTGGGTTTTATTCAATGTATTTTTTTTGTTTTATTGTGAAATTAAAGTATATTTAATTATATTTAACTAGTGATTTAACCTATTATATTAGGGTGTAATTTTAGAGTTATATGCCTAGGTTTTCGTTGGATTTAGTTATTCTTAAATTATGTTGATTATGTAAATGAATATCTTTGGTTATACAATTTGATTTAATGGTTCTTAAGTGATTCTTTGTGATCATTCGTATTGATAAATCTCTATGATGGTTATGTTTAGTGGTCTCAAACATTTGGGTAAATTTTTAATCTATTCTTAGAGCATGTCTTCCACTTGTTTTACAAATCAATAATAATGTTTAAAAACACATATCTTGTGAATTATCAATGAATTATTTTTAATGATATTTTCCTATAATATGTTAAATAATTTCATAGGGGGTTTTATATGAACTTATGTAATGTTTTTTTATATCTTCTTTCATTAAAAACTTGATTTCAATCCTTGTAGAAAGTTGGTTTTGGTAAAGTTTATATCATTCATGTTAATATTTTATATGAATACATAAAGTCTAGCACATTTTATATGATTTGATTCATTTGTTAACAATTAAATATTTACATTTTCTTATATAGTATTTTTTATTTGGAAACATACTATTTATCCATGAATACATTATTTTCATTATATATTAATTATTTCTTCATTGTGTAAGTCCATGATACATTTCTTATTATTTTGGGATTTTGGGTTCCATGAACCTAAAGTGTGGCCGTGTGATATTATTTTATTTTAAATTTTCATTGGTATAGTTTCATGTTTAGAAGTATTATAAGGATCCAAATATATTTAAAATCCAAATAGTGATGAGGTTGTTATAAGTTTGGACTATGCCACAAAGTGTAATTTTGATAAAGTAACTTGAATGTTTACTTATCTTCAGATTTGGGATAATAGAGGGAATTTATATTTTGTTCATAATTATGTTGCATTATCATGGGTCCTTGTTGAAAATTTTACTTGAGTTTTAAAGAAAACTAAAACTTAAATGGTTATAATATACCCTATTACATATTACCTATTGAGTTTTCAGTATTATTTTATCAATAAATCATCTATATCTCTCCATTTAAACCTAAATGAATTGTTTTTCAATGCTCTAAGGTTAACCTTGGTTAAGAGATTGAATCGCTGATTAGATATTGGATTAATCAAGTGGGAAATAATGATTTGGTTATTAATTGTTTTAGACACATTCACATGTTTTTTCTAAACTAAACCCAAAAATTTATAAAGGTAATTTTTTTAGTTTTATTAAAAGGTCAATCATGTGAATGGTTTTACCTCAAGTTTTAAAATTTATAAATTTATTTTTATTATAAGTAAAACCTTGGTAATATAATTATTTCAAATATTTTCTTAAAACACACTTTTCACCCCAAAATAAATACATATATTTTATATAATATATTTTTGTTAAATATGGGAAATGTAGTTATACTTTAACATGAATGTACTCTTTCCAATATAGGAACATTTTCCCCAAATTAGGTTTTAAATCTATAAAACTTAGATGAATGATTGTTTTCCCTATTATTATGTCTTAAATATTATGCTGCACATTATTCTTTCTTTGGGTCATTATGAGTATGAATTTTTTTATAGACTTATACAAACTTAACCCTTTACTTGTGTTACTACTATTATATTCTAGTCATTTATTATTTATTAACTAATTCCTTATTTTACTTGAAACTTTTGAGTCATAGATTGTTACATATTCTATGGCCATTATCCATGATGAAATGTATATGGAATTCGTGTAAACATTATTCATAAATTATGTTTTTCAAATTTTAATTTAAAGTGTTAAATTATATAAAATTACCATTGGTGTAGACTAGTAAATAAGAAATTCCTTTCTCTCATGGGCTATTTTTACTAAATTAAAGTAGTAAATTGATGATTAATGAGCATGTTAGAGTAGGTATATTATATATATAATTTATATTCGAGTTATAAACCTATTTATGAACAGGTTAATGGTTTTTGATGAGATAAAAACACCTTGAATCATTATAACATTTTCTGATCTCTCCTAGGATGGATGGGCTATAAGATTCCCTCACTCATTATACATGATTCCCTTTTCCCCAAGATGGATATTGCACCCATACTCATTATGTATGATTATTTTCCCCAGGGATGGATGTTGTACCCTGAATTCTTATACTCATTCATCTCATATTCTAATCTAATATTGAATCAATTTTATTTAGGTATGTACCCTCCTAGTATAATGAGTTATTTTTTATACTAAGATCTCATTTGTAGTCTGCTCCTATGTTCATTTTTGTCCTATTTGATGCATGAGAGTAGGACTATTTTATTATAGACATGTAAATGAGTAAAAATGTTCATGAATAAAGATATGTATTCATTATGTGAGGCAAGACACCATTGGTACTACACTACTAAGTATTTATGCTCACACCATGCATGAACACCTCAGTGGACATTTTGTTTCACTTATTAAATTTTATATATGAATTGGTATATTGTTTTTTATTAGGTACCCATGATTTTTTTGGTTGTGCATCTCATAGGAGCTTATTAGGTCTTAGATTTTTTTATTGGAGTAGGTGGCATGTTTAGTGTAGGACATTTTTGGAATATCTCTATATTTTTATATTTTACTTATTATAGGTTCTATTTGGCCACATCAACTTTTATAGATTATTTTGTGTATTTTTAACTATACATTGTTTTTTTTCTAGTTTTATTCATAAAAGGAGTATTTTTATATATATTATAGTTCTCCAATATATCCTTGATGAATAAGTTATCATTAATGGTGAGTAGGTTGTGTGGTTATTTTCAAGAACTTTTAATATATGGTGGAGTCATACCATTTTTTTGGAAGAATCCATACACAACTTATTAAATTAATCAAGGTGGTTAAATAATTCTACTGTAATAAACTAAGATTTTTAGTTCTAGTTACTAGCTCCTAGGGATTGTGGAATTCCCTTAGGGTTGGTGACATCCTAGCTCAGGCAGTGTTAAGGTATCCAAGTCAGGGTCATTACAAGTGGTATTAAAGAAGTGTTTGGTTTACTAGGATTTATATTTTTTATATAAGAGCTAGAAATATTAGGAATTGAGAAGTAAACCAAAAAAATTCTTGATAAAACTTTTTATAATGTAATATCAAGTTACTAAGATATGTTTGGTAACTGATTAGGCACCATAGGTTTGAGCGATGATTTCATTTACTTTTCTTAAGTATGGTGGGATAAAACTTGAGAAGTGTATAGGGCCTAACTAGGATATAAATTTTGTATTTTTGTATGCATAATATGGTCTAGTGTCACACTAGTTCATGAGAATATTACTTATATTATAACCATTATATGTATATGAACTTAAGTAATTATAAGAAACTGATAAAGAAATCATTATTTTCCTAAATACCATATCAATGGTGGTGTAGTTAATTAAATCCATTCACATATATACTTAATTTTTATTTATGATTAATTAATTGATTGGTACTTAATTACTAGTAATAATTCAATTTCAACTTAATGATGTAAAACTATTCACAAACTATTTCTATATAGAAACAATTCTTTATTAATTATTTGTTCCATGTTTGGTGAAATACTACCAAACTGTTATATAATTCAAATTCTTGATCATGATGATTATATTTTGTTCAATATTCTACTTATGGGTATGTTAATTTTTTTCTATTTAGTAATATACTATAGAGTCTATTATGGTTTATATTTTGGAGCATGTTATTTGTATATTGTTTATATTCCAGGTTGTAGGATTCTTTTGTCACCCTCTCAGGGTAGTGATGAAAATATTTTTTTTGTGTTTTCAAAAGTGAAGAATGTTATTTTACACCTTTATATTTAAAATGAAAGTGGTTTTGAAAAGTAATAGTTATTTGAGAAATTTTTATCTTTTATAAGTAATAATTGGGAAGGTTTTTTCTCAAAGTTGATTTATATAATGAACTAGTTTTTTAAATAAAAAATTCAGTATTTTTTAGAATGGATTTGATATGATATTTGGAAAATGGAATCTAATATTTTATAAAATTGTTTTTATAAGGGAACATTTTGATAAAATATAATTTAGTGGTAGAGAAGGTTTAGGAAAAACCTTCTATAATTCTCATGGAAAGGATTACTATGAGATTATATTTGATTCGAGGTTAGTATTTTGAGAATTTTTAATAGGTTAGTGTGGTTTTTTGATAATAGAAATTTAGGTTATTAGTAATTTTTATTAGTTTAAGAGGTTATAGTATTAGTTATTGTATTATTTTGGGAGTTATATATAGGTATTATGGTGAGAATTTTGTGATACACATTAGTATATTTGTTGTTAGTATGCCTCTTCAGTGCTGGAATATTAGGAATTTGGTAAAAAAATTGGGTTTTAGGAGTCACATATTGGAAACATGGTGAGTGTTTTTTGGTATGTGTGGAAACACCAATGGTGAGTCAATATCTATGTGAAGTAGTGAATTTTAGAGGGATTTTCGGTTCAACATTTTGGGGATGAATATAATTATGGGGGTAAGGTTTTAATGACTCATGTCCTAGTGGATTAAATTAAGGGTGAATTTAATTTAATGATAAGAATTTAAGTAATGGAAATGTGTGATTATTTTAATTTTTTGATTCTATAAGAGTGGTCGTTTTTTATTTCCAGATTCGTTATTGAATAATAAAGTTTTAGGATAGAATATAAGGTGTTTTTGTATATGTTTAGAGGTTGTGTGGGAGGTTTAAGAGTTTAGGTAAGGATAGGATGAGGTTTCACTTATAATTTAAAACTACAGATAATATTGGGTACCTAATGGGAAGCACCAAGTACCCATTGTGCATGGTAGAGAAGGGGATGGACTCTGAGTTCCACCAGGTATTCGGTGGTCCCATACCAATTAATCTATAGCCCAACCAATATTTTTGTAAATGGAGGAAATTTTCTCATTTTCTTTGAATCTTATTTATCCCCTTTTTCTTCCCTTCGACCTCACTCGCATGAAGCTAGTAGAGATATTCCTTCATAGTTCCTCCTTGGTTTCTTCCTCTCCTACTTCAACCTATTTTAACCCATGACTTACAAGCATATGTTTTCAATACTAAAGTAAGGTAAATTACCTATATATATCATTTATTCCCTCTTTTACTATTCTCCTATGATTTATTTTACTTTGGTTAGGGATTCTAAAATTATTTCCACTAAAACATAGTATAAGTAATCTAAATTTATGGGGTTTATTCTTGTATAGGTTAGATATGGTTAAGAGATGTTGTTTTCTCTCTGTTCATCACTATTTTTATGGGAGGTGATTGAGATTTATTCTATGGATTTTTTGATTTTAGGGTGAAATTAGAGGATGTTTAATTAGAGTTAATTAGGTCTTTAGGTTATTATATTTTGGGTGTAATTTTAGAGTTATCTTCATAGGTTTTATTTGGATTTGGTCATTATCAAATTATATTCATTACGTAAAAGAATCTATTTGGTTATTAAAATCAGTTTAATGGTTCTTAGGTTATTATTAGTGATTTTAAAGATTATTAAATATCTCTAATGGTTATAGTAGGTGGTATCAACCCTTCAAGTGAATTTTGAGGCTATATTTGGAGAAATTTCGCCACTTGTTTTCCAAATTAATAATAATGTTTAAACATATATTTTGGGAATTATTGAAAAAATATTTTTAATGGTATTTTCATATAACATTTTAATGGTTTTCAAAAGAGAATTTATATAAAATTATTTTATGTCTTCTTGTTTTGGGATTCTAGGTTCCATGAACCTAAGGTGTGGTCTTGTGATATTATTCACTTTCAAGATTTTATTGGTATATTTTCATGTTTAAGGGTATTATAAGTATCCAAATATATTTAAAATCTGAATAGGGATGATTTTTTCATAGGTCTAGGTCATTACACCAAGAATTATTTAGATAAAATAACTCAAATGTTTAATTTTCTTAGTCTTTAGTCCAAGAAAGGGAATGTATATTTGATTCATACTTATATCACATTATCATGAGTCCTTTTTGAAAATTTTATTTAAGTTTTAAAGAAAATTAAAACTTAAATTAAAAGGTTATACCCTATTATTTATTCCCTCTTTAATTATTAGTCTTATTATAAAAGTAAATCATCTCTCTCTCAACTTCAACCTGAATAAATTATAATCCAATGATCCCAGCTTAACCATGGTTAAGATATTACATCTATGATGAGAT